>CM067372.1:82261382-82507635 GCA_034401795.1 Chaetoderma sp. LZ-2023a
GTGATGCTTGAGTAGCTATCGATCTCATTCTTAATGCTAATAATGGCAGTTTCTGGCTTTAATAAACTGTCTTTCTTAGCGAATAGCGATGTCAATGTAAGGCGTAAATTTATCACTGGAATGACTGGCTCGGTTATCACGCCATTCATTCTAGTGATAAATTTTCAAAAATACTATTCTCTTGGTCTACAAATGAACGTTTTCCCAAGACAAACACAGAAGCCGTTATTGGCTGATATTAGTGTTAAAGGGTTGAGCGAGACGATCAATATAGATTGACATGTAATAATGACATCATCAGAATGGAATGCATCAAGCGCAAACAGGTTTCCCAGTAACTAGTACTCAAAACGAGGCTGTCTTAGAGAAGAAAAGAATGGCGTCGTATAATTCCGTAATGATGCAAAGTGAACAACAAAACAATTCTTTTAAGGTTTATAAATCATTTTATTAAGACAAACACGTCATGGGTTAATTAAACAAGCGTTATTTTGGAGATAAATTTGATTATATCCGATTATTACTACAACAAAGAATGTATTATTGTTGTTCGAGGAGTATTACCGAGCAGACCACACGTAAGTAGTATATATTGAATCTCTTTCAAAATCAAAATGAGAAAAATGAAAATATCGTCATAACGATATACACAATATTTACAATTTTTTGAAATTATGACGATGTCGATGTCGATATTCGATATATCGGGATTTTTTCGATAATATCGAAATACCGCCCAACCGTACACATGATTGTGGAGTGCAAGAGGAAATTTTGATTTAGTTCCACGCTGTGGGGTGAGGTATCAAGAGGTCAAAGCGGTGAACGTGGGGATGACGCATTATAAATCAACCGAGTAATCTAGGTTTTTTTTTGTTTTTTTGACAGGTGCAAGATATAGCTGAAGGTGAAAGCCCATGGATTGTGTTCGTGGAAACATTGAGTCCAGAAAGTGGCTTGAAAAGGCTACCTGCTTTCGATAAAGACAGTGAGTAATAGCATTCTGCATTGTCGTGGTGGCTGCGTTAATAACCGCCGCAGCAGTTTGTAGTAGCAGCCTCTAATGTGCATAGAGTAGTGTATGTATGGCATGCGTGCACGCACTCCTGTATGCACTCAGGACTATAGAAGAATTCCTCCCATGTTTTTTCAGGGTTATCTAACATTAACCTTTTAATCTTCGAATGTGTTCAAGAAAAGTTATATTTTCTCATATACGATGTCCGTTTGCACACCAAGAAAAGATTATTTTTGAAAATTTATCACTTGAATGGCCGACTTGCATTTCGAAACACTCATTCATCCCAGTGAGAAATTTTCAAAAACTTCTTGGTGTCTGCAAATGAACATTTCTCAAGACGACTTGAGAAGTCGCGTTTGGCCTGCTTGAGTGTTAAAGGGTTAAGAGGCTGATAGTATTACCCATCCACCAGGACAGGAGGCCCATCTCTCTCAGAGAACTACCTGAGTTTTACCTGCTTGGATTTCCAATAAGTTCTATAAATCTTTTAAAGTGTCAGGACATCCACATTGTGAGGTTATATAGGATTTATATTACCGATCCATGCATTTGGTTATCCCTTTGTGATATAATATCTCTGAATTTTACTGATTTATGCAGAACTTCAGAATCAGGTGGAGGGGAAGAATTCAGATCAGATGCGTGTGTGAAATCAAATAGCAGCCATTATCTCCTAAACTATAATCATTTGATACCAAAGTGTGTGTAAGTCAATAGAGGAATCTGTTGATCAAATATTGCTTTCATAATCAGTTATGTCACAGGTAGACTTATGTCATAAACAGTTACATCACAGGTAGGCTGATGTCATAAACAGTTACAATACAGATAGGCTGAGGTCATAATCAGTTACATCACAGGTAGACTGATGTCATAATTAGTTACATCACATGTAGACTGATGTCATAATCAGTTACATCACAGGTAGACTGATGTCATAATCAGTTAAATCACAGGTAGACTGATGTCATAAACAGTTACATCACAGGTAGACTGAGGTCATAATCAGTTACATCACAGGTAGGCTGATGTCATAATCAGTTACATCACAGGTAAGCTGATGTCATGATCAGTTACATCACAGGTAGGCTGATGTCATAATCAGTTACAGCACAGGTAGGCTGTCAGAATGCTTCACAATCAGAATGCGTCATGAATGGCATTTCTCAGTCCGTCATGAACTCTTAATAGTCTGTTAAGTTGTATGAATTATATGTCTACTGTTTAATAAACATTCCGTTGAATATTTTGAAACTAATTTACTGGGAGCTGTTGCTGCCTATTGCCATAGGCAACAACAGCACCCGGTCAAATTAGTTTCAAAATATTCAACAGATTAGTTCTATAGTTACCAGGATTCAAAGTATATAAATCGATCCACCACGCGTAAAGCATGCACACGGCTTAGTAGACATGGGGGTGGGTGGGGTGGGGGGGTGGGTGGGGGGGGGGGGGGGGGGGGGGTGGGTGGGGTGGGTGGGTGGGGGGGGGGGGGTGGGGGGGGGGGGGGGGCGCATAGATAAAAGTAGATTCGTTCATTGGGTGGTGCATATCCAATTTGGACCAAATGTAAAATCCAGAATGACAACCAGATGCAAATCTCAAATGCGCGTCATGTGATGTAAATTGTAGTGACTGTCTCTCTTTTACAGGTGATGTATTACTGTATTTCAAGTTGTATGAGCCTAGGACCAAAACTATATCATATTGTGGCCATAAGTACATCCCAATAGCTGAAAAAGTCGGTAAGTATAGCACATTTTTCACAGTGACATTTTATTCGATCAACTATTTTCACAACATTGTTTTCAAGTTTTTAGCTCCACTTTACGATGTAAAATGAGCTAAATTGCGATACCTGCATATCATCCGGCTGCATTGGTGTCGCCATCGCCGTCCAATTTGCGTTTGGCTTAGCTTTTCTGTTTAAATCTCATGTTTGATTAACCATACTGGACCCAAGCTTGGGCACAGGCTTCCTTATAATGACAGGGCATCGCACAACGACCTTGGTGTCAAAAGGTAAACGGTCAAGTTCACTGTGACTGGTAAAGATCTTGTTTTTTTTCAACTTTAACTTTTTCCGTTTAGCTCAACTTTTCAGTTTGTATCTCATGTTTAATTAATCATACTGGACCCAAACTTGGACACAGGCCTCCTTATAATGACATGGCGTCACACAATGATGCATGGTGACCGTCTCATCCGCCATCCATCCGTCAACTTTTGTTTAAAAACGCTACTCGTCATTAACAGCTTGGTGGATTTCAGTGTAGGTTGGCTGGAAGAACTCTATGGGGGTAGGCTTCAGAACTTATATACAGAATCTTGATTGGTCAATTTTTTGGGTGAAAATCTTAGATTTCATGAAAGATTTACCAGAAATTGTCAAAACACTACTCATTAACTGCTTGTCAGATTTCAACCCAATTTGGCTGAAAAGACCCTAATGCGTTCAGCTCCAGAAATGTATACAGAACTGATTGGTCGATTTTTTGTGTGTGTGAAAATCGTTGATTTTATGAAAAATTTACCGGAAATTGTCAAAACGCTTAGCGGATTTCAACTTACTTTGGCTAGGCTTTAGAACTTGTATGCAAAATTTTGATTGGTCAATTTTTGGGAGTGAAAATCTTAGATTTTATGAAAGATTTACCAGAAATTGTTTATGAAAAATTTACCAGAAATTGTTAAAATCCTACTCATCATTAACCGCTACCGTTTTCAGCATTAGTTGGCTGGGCAGACCCTATCACGGTAGGCTCCAGGACATGTATTCAGAATTTTAATGGGACAATTTTTTTGGGTAGAAATCCTAAATCCCATAAGCACATGGTGGATCTTTGTCCAAATATGGCTGGAAGAATTTTATAGTGGTAGGCTCTAGAACTTATGTTCAGAATTTTAGTTGGTTGATTTTTTGGTGGCCACTTGTATATATATATTTTTTATTTTCGAGACCCATTTAAAGCGCTACTCCTTAATTAGTGTCGAGTTCAACGAAACTTGGGTTCTGAATGATTCTATGGCGGTAGGCTTTATTTTATATTTTGAAGTCCAGCTTCATATTTCATCGCAGTCATAGTCGTTGCAACCACATTTCTGATTAGAATATTAAGCTGGTTTTGAAATATTAGAAATTTCTTCTACACACAGCGATAGTTACATAATTTTAGTTATTAATTTATATATTTTCAAATCGTCATTTGTAATCTAATTGTATATAGTCTACAAAACTTCAACTCTTTTTGCACATGGACATTTTTGAACACTTTCGAAACCATTTTGGACCGTATTAAAAATACTACTTTCATGTATAATTAGTTGGACGCGATTCATGAAGTGCTCTATTTTTGGTTCCGGGCCTTTTTTTGACAAAATTTAAAATTTTTGATATGTTAGTTCTTACGGTATATACCAACAAGACCAAGCATAATTTCATCAAAAATGTGGTAATTAAACAAGCTATAAGCACAATGCTAACAAAAATTACATAGAAATAAGTGGAAAGCAAGCTACTTTAATGCTCGATTTCTGTGTTCACATTTTTCACTTCAAATTGAACTTTCAAACTGATTATTCATAAAATACTTACAGGATTACCAGCCAATATAATGGGCAACAACATACTGCAACTATAATGGTATATCACTTAAGCATCCTTCAGTAGTAGACATTTAAAAGCAGAAATAAAAAATGCTGTGTGCGGAAATTTAGATTACAACAAGACTAATTCTACATGATACATAAGCCTCCACTGTGGACTCATTTTAAAGAGTAAAAGGTGTATTATGGCAATTTACATTTAACCGATCAGAATTTGAGAAAAGAATTTAAATTTAGTCTCAAAAAGCATCTTTTCAATAATTTGGTGGACTATTAAATAAGCATACTCGTTACGATTCACAAAGTGGTCTATTTTCGAAAATGTACATGCATGGTCATCTTCTAATTGCTATAACTACATCAGTTTAAGAGGTATCATGACATGTGAGGTGTCAAATGATTGAAAAAATGAGGCTAATTAAAACTATGTAAGAATAGTTATTATATGTGGAGGCAAACTTGTCTAATTCTTCTGAGTGTTATAGATAACAGGGTGAAATGTGTATAATGTCACTGAAAATGTGTGTTACATTTTGTTCTCACTAAAGTGCAGCATGCATGAACCTATTTCTTGAAGACTTTGACATAACATATGCATATGGTCCTAAAGGTTAATTCGTGAGCATTTCGAAAAGTACCTTTTCAAAACTTATATTGTATTTAGGTGCTATAATAATTTGAAAGGAGTGGTGCATGATTTTTGAAGATAAATTTTGGGTGTTGCATTTTGTTCTTATCTGGTTAATGATTTGAGAGTCTCAAGATACAAAGAGTGCAACATTTCATCTTTATATTTTCTTAAACTACTGTTTAGGAGCATTCTAAAAATGTGTAGTTTTTATATACTTTCTCAAAGTGGTGTGAACATTTATCACATTTATGGAACTACTCCTTTAACCGGAAGCCAAGGTTACAGTATTACCTGCTCTTGTTTAAATGATTACTATGAACAGTTATACGGTTTATCTGATCGAATTTTGTGCTGTTATTACATCTCAGATAATGTACTATGAAATGCATATATCATATCCTGAATATATGACACCAGTAAGCAACAAGCTAAAAAAGATTTGTAATAACCAGTTTGAAGCGAAACCGATTACATCTATAGTTCTCCCTGTTTCATTTGACACCTCACATGTCATAATACCTCTTAAACTGATGTAGTTATAGCAATTAGAAGATGACCACCCATGTACATTTTCGAAAATAGACCACTGTGAATCGTGACCAGTTATTAGTTCTTTATTTGTCTCTTATGTTGCTTTCGTATAACATGTGGTGAAAAGAAAACAGGTGTTTGTTTTGAAAATGATGTTAATAAAAGCATTTGCTATCTTAAATCTAAACAGGTTTTTTTTATCAATAAGAGTTTCAAATTGAGCACCAGTTATAATAAATGAGGAGAATAATGGATTAAATTGATGAGTTAGTATACATTCACTACTGAACTACTCACACAACATGAAACTCATCCACTTTTGATGCTTATCAGGTAGAAGCAGGATTCAAACCCACAACCTTTGGTGTACAAGTTGACCTCGTTACCACAGGACAATGGGTCCATGTCACATGCTGCCGAACCAATGATGACTATGCATACTGAATGTGCCAAGATATTTTTCACAATGATATCACGCGGAGGTCACAGGTTTATCCTGGCATATCTTGTACGCATTATCAACCGCGGTTCACCAGTTTTCTAATCACAGTCTATCAACCACCTACATACCATGTGACAGGTACCTGCAGTCCTGTGGTAACCAGGTTGACTCATATAACAAAGTTTGCGGGTACGAATCTTGCCTCTACCTGATCAGCACCAAATATGTGTAACCAGTCGTAAGATTCAAGATTCTTTATTTCAATATAGCTAAATAATCTAGCAGTACAAAACAGGCATCCACCAAAGGCAAGGCCTATGGATGTGGTGGATGAGTCTCATAGTGTGTGCATAATTCGTAAAGCATACTCACGTAATACAACAAAATTACTTATACACATTGACTATTTACCTGACTTGCTAAACTATAATCATTAGTGTTTTTTCTGTACAAAGGTAGCATATTGGCAGAGTTAGGCAAGAGGGCTGGCTTCGCTGATGGTACTCCAATGCTGTTGTTTGAGGTAATCAGTCGTATATTCTAACTATTTAATCCATTACAGACCAGAGGTGGCACATTCTTTATGATGTAAGGAGTATTCTGTGGAATATTTTGGAACTAATTTAACTGGGAACTGTTGCTGCTATAGGCAGCAACATCTCCAAGTGAAATTAGTTTCAAAATATTCAACAACTTTAGTGTGTAGTAGTTTTGAATTTGAGACACTGGAACTCCAAGGGTTAATTGGTTAATGATGATAGGTGTCTGTATACTGTGACATAAGTCTGAACAAAACACGTTTTCCTATTATATGTTGTCTAGGAGGTGTTGGTGAACAGTTTTTCGTCAGTCTCGCATTCACTTACTGTATCAAAATAAGAATTATTAGCTCACCTGGCCTGAAAGGCCAAGTGAGCTTATGTCGTGGCGACCGTCCGTCGTGTGTCCGTTCGTCGTCCGTCCGTGAACTTTTCCTTTAAAATGACTTCTCAAGAACCACTGGGCCGATTTCAATTATATTTGGCAGGAAGCATCCCTAGGGCATAGAGATTCAAGTTTGTTCAAACGAAGTCGATTGGCGAAAATCCAAGATGGCCGCCGGCCAAAATGGCTGATTTTTAGAAACACTAAAAAATCTTCTCCGAAACCGCTGGAGGAATTGATTCAAAACTCATAACATCATCTATTGCAACGGTAGACCCAAGTTGTTGAAGGCAACGTGATTGGCCTATTTGCCTGGTGGCCATCTTGGATGACTTAGTTTTCGCGAAAATGACTTCTCCCGAACCGCTGAAGGGATAGGTCTGAAATTTGGTAAATATGTTTAGGGACCAAGGTCCATTCAAGTTTGTTCAAGGGAAGTTCGTACGTTAAAAAACATGGCTGCCATCAACCAATCAAAATTTAGCGTCTGTTGGTCATATTGGCTTTTTTGTATTTGATGTATTTTGATGGCGAAAATTGCTTTATATATGCTTATCAGTGTGGCGAGTTCAAATATGCCACTTTCGAGACTGTCGGATAAATGGTTTGGCTGCCATTTTGGTTTGTTTTCCCGCCATAGGCTCCCATAGTAAAGCAATGGGCCCATAGTAAAGCAATGGGGAATTCTTTAAACGACTTCTTCTCAAGAACCACTGGGCCAATTTCAATTATATTTGGGAGGAAGTATTCATAGGGCATATAGAGATCTAAGTTTGTTCAAACGAAGCGAATCGGTCAAAATCCAAGATGGCCGTCGGCCAAAATGGCTGATTTTTAGAAACATTAAAAAATCTCCGAAACCGGCAGAGGAATTGATTCAAACCTCATAACACATCATCTGTGGCAGCGGTAGACCCAAGTTTGTTCAAGGCAACCTGATTGGCTGATTTTCTCGGCGGCCATCTTGGATGACCTACTTTTCGTGAAAACGACTTCTCCCGAACCGCTGAAGGGATAGAGCTGGAATTTTGTAAATATGCTTAGGGACCAAGCGCCCTTCAAGTTTGTTCAAGGAAAGTTTGTTCATTAAAAAACATGGCTGCCATCAACCAATCAAAATTCAGCGTTTCTTGGTCATATTGGCTCTTTTGTATTTGATGTATTTTGATGGCGAAAATTGCTTTATATATGCTTATCAGTGTGGCAAGTTCAAATATGCCACTTTCGAGACTGTCGAATAAATGGTTTGGCTGCCATTTTGGTTTGTTTTCCCGCCATAGGCTACCGTAGTAAAGCAATGGGCCCATAGTAAAGCAATGGGGAATTCTTTAAACGACTTCTTCTCAAGAACCACTGGGCCAATTTCAATTATATTTGGGAGGAAGCATTCATATGGCATATAGAGATCTAAGTTTGTTCATATGAACCCGATCGGCCATCCTGGATTTAGGCTGATTTTAGGAAACGTCTTTAAAAATCTTCTCTGACACTGCTTGGGGGATTGATGCAAACCTCATGAAATATGATTTATGGCAAGGGAACGTGATTGGTCAAATGGTTTGGCGGCCATCTTGAATGACCTAGTTGTGGTGAAAATGACTTATTCTCCAGAAGCGCTGAAGGGTTCGTGCCGAAATTTGGCGGATATGATTAGGGCCTAAGGGCCATTAAAGATTGTTCAAGAGAGGTTGATCCGTTAAAAAACATGGCTGCCATGGGCCAATCAAAATATAGCATTTTTGGTGGCCATATTGGATTTTTTTATTTGATGGATTTTGAGGCCGAAATTGGTTGTGTGTTTTTGGGTATTCTGATCTCAAATTTTCAATTTTCGAAACTGTCGGATAAATGGTTTGGCTGCCATCTTGATTTGTTTTCCCGCCATAGGCTCCCATAGTAAAGCAATGGGCCCATAGTAAAGCAATGGGGAATTCTTTAAATGGCTTCTCAAGAACCACTGGCCCGATTTCAATTATATTTGAGAGGAAGCATTCATAGGGCATATAGAGATCTAAGTTTGTTCAAATGAACCCGATCGGCCAATTTGGCCAACGGCGTCTTGGATTTAGGCTGATTTTAGGAAACGTCTTTAAAAATCTTCTCCGAAACGGCTTGGGGGATTGATGCAAACCTCATGAAATATGATTTATGGCAAAGGAACTTGATTGGTCAAATGGTTTGGCGGCCGTCTTGGTTGACCTAGTTGTAGCGAAAATGACTTATTCTCCAGAAGCGCTGAAGGGATCGGGCCAAAATTTGGCAGATATGATTAGGGCCTAAGGGCCATTAAAGTTTGTTCAAGAGAAGTTGATCCGTCAAAAAATATGGCGGCTGTGGGCCAATCAAAATATAGCATCTTTGGTGGCCATATTGAATTTTTTATTTGATGGATTTTGAGGCCGAAATTGGTTTTATGTGTTTTTAGGTATTCTGATCTCAAATTTGCAATTTTCGAAACTGTCGGATAAACTGTTTGCTGGCCATCTTGTTGATAAATAGCATTCTAGTTGGAATGCCTATTGTCCAGGTGAGCGATACAGGCCCCTTAGGCCTCTTGTTTAACGTGTCAATGTCGGGAAAATTATGCAAGAAAGCTGTTGAATATTTTGAAACTAATTTTAGTGGAATATGCATTAGGCAGCAATAGCCCCATGTCCAAATATGCCGCAGAATATTCTTTACGTTGTAAAGAATTTTTCGTTTCTGGTCTCCTGTAGTGTTTGGTGTGCGTGAGTGTGTGCGTGCGTGAGTGCGTGCGTGAGTGTGTGTGCATGTGTGAGTGAGAGTTATTAAGAGGCTTAGCCGGATATGCACGGAATTATATATGCATGAGCTGAAGATTTTATGCTGTAAATATGATGTTAAATTTGGGATGCCAAAGACTTATCAATATCAACACCATACAAAGCTGTTCTTTTACATTATGACAAGAACAAAATGTAAAACTTGGTATACTTATACTTATCTGCATGTTATTTTTAAATATTTAGCTTAGTATAGCATACCATACAGCATAGCATTAATTTTCCGCAACCCTTTAATGGCTGAATTTGGGTAGGAACATGTAAGTATTTGCATATTTAATGTCCATTTGCAGGCCAAGATAATACTGTTTTTTAAAATTTACCACAGGAATGACTGGCTCGGTTATCATTCCTGTGGTAAATTTTTTAAAATAGTATTCTCTTGGCCAACAAATGGACATTCCACATGACTACTGTATCATGAAAAGATTGAAGAAACATTCTTGCAATTTAAAACGGTTACTTAGACTTGGCAACATTTGTTTATCTCTATTAGAGGATGCCCACTAATTCGTGCAATCGTAAGATTATTTAAAAATCATTAAATACAAGATTTCTTTTTTCAAATTTCTATTGCATTCTAATACAGAATGCACACTTGTATGTATTCTGGCCATGCTTTGACAACAGGAAGTGAAGCCAAATATGCTGGAACCTATAGAAGCTCTTGATCAACCATTGGAGAAAGTTCTGGATGAGTTGATGGATGGAGATATCCTAGTGTTCCAGAGAGATGAAAGTGATACTGAGAACTATGAACTACCCACTGCTCGAGAGTACTTTAGGTGTGTTTACGCTCGTTTGTGTGTTTTAGTGACGTTATTCAAAATCTAATTTTGTAGTCATTAGCACCATAGCTGATAGCTCATGTGATGTGTATTTACTAAGCAGTGAAGGAAGACATAATTGCCTTTGCCCTGTAAGGGATAGAGTGTATTGCGGGTATTGCATTCGTGTCTGTCTCCGTCTCTGTCTACCTGCCTCCGGAGATGTGTTTAGAAAATCTGATCCAGTTTGGCTCTAATTGTAACACAAGGAAGGAACTTTCCATGCAAGAGGATTTCCAGACATTGGTCATAATTAGGATAAAAGTACCCTTTTTTATCTAGGGATATCTCGGAAATTACTGGTCCGATTACCAATTTAGCTCAAACCAGAAAGGGTGTGGCCATCCAAACTTGGCTTCCATAACTGGGTATAATCCAAAAAATTAGAAAGATGGAAAAAAATCGCAAAATCCAATAATATTTTATGGTGAGGGTGATGGTTTGCAATGTGTGATTGGTCTTGTTTGCAAATGACATCATTACATTGCAGTTTAAAGTAGAGCATAGAAATTAAGCCATTCTCAGACAAATCATTTTAATTATTCTATTATTAATCTACCAAGTGTATAGATAAATTACATTCTGATTTTCTTGGACAGTCCAAATAGTATTAAAATATTCAACAGAATGTTACCTAGATCAAAAAGAAAATTAAATTTTTTTTGCGAGTAAGGGATACACGTTAATACACAATTATCACTGTTGATATTGATTTCTGCTTTAATATAGGGATTCATTCTGTCACTCAGAAATACATCCCAGGCTAGCTGATATCACAATCAAAATCATGTCTGTCACGATGGTGTAAGAATTGTATGTCTGATATATTTACCATTTAAGAAAACATTCTGATGGATAATTTGAAAGCAATTTGATCGGCAGCTGTAGCTGCTGTAAGCCCCTATTCAAATTAGTTTCAAAATAGTCAACAGCTTACCTTTAAATTTAGACTGGGAAATCAGTGCCAACACACTTAAAAAACTGGGTAGAGCTTAGTGATAAATGGGCGGGGCATAACTAGAAATGGATCCCGCCATTATCACTGATGACACTGATATTATCTGCTTTAATTATTGCACTAAATTCTAAATTAATTGTAATATTTTGTTCATATGATGTATAGGGATATGTATTATCGTGTGGAGGTAACATTCTGTGATAAGAGTCTAACATCAGATGTTGGATTCACGCTAGAGCTCTCGCAACGCATGACATATCATCAAATGGCTAATGCGGTCTCTCAGCATCTGGGCACTGACCCATATCTTCTTCAATTCTTCCGGGCACAGGGTTATAGAGATGGGCCTGGCAATCCCATTCGATGTACATTTGATGGATATTTAAAAGAATTGCTAGCAACATATGCCAAACCACGACAGCCACGAAAACTATACTATCAACAGGTAACGTGCTATATTTGGTGTTAAATAATGTCACTTCTTTAAGACAGAAGTAATTCAACATTAACCCATACCACTCTGATGTCAATATGGCTATCTTTTACTGGGTCAATAGTAAAGAAATTAATGTACATTTTTCAACAATATTAGTGGGTGATATTTCTGTCTACGAAAGCAATATCCTCCTCCAATTTTGTTGAAAAATGAACCCCAGTTCATCTTTTAATTTAATTTGAAAATTAAAAATTTTAACATCAAGAGTGTTAAGGGTCAAAGTAGCTCTGTTTTAACCAGCTGTAATTTTACGAATAATATTTAATTAGTGTATGGCGCAGTGGCCGAGTGGTTAGGGAGTCGAGCGTGTGACTCGAATGTCGCGGGATCAATTTCAGGCCGGGCTGCTGTGTTGTGTCCCTGAGCAAGGCACCTCACTCTGCATTGTTCCAGTACACCAGTCTGTAAAATAGGTACCTGTGAGGGCAGTGTCGGCAATACAGAATGTTAGCAAAAATGTCATTGAGCACCTATAAATGGGAGCCGTGGTATGGCTGTATGCTTGAGATTGTGCAATAATGAAAAGGCCCATTGACCAGGGTGTAACATTGGAAAGTCGGCTGGATTTGGAAGCAGACTATAAACCCGGCCTATACCTATATACTGTAACCCATTCTCCAATAACCTAGAAAATAGTGCGCCTAGGTAAAAATCGAAATTTGATGTATTGTAGAGAAATGGTAGAAAATATAATGAATGATATACAATTGATAAATCGAGGTGGTTTATTGCCTATTTAATTAATAAAATGCCAAACAAAAAGATGTTGGTAAAGTTTAATCACATTTTTCTCAAAAAACAATAAAAAAATTTCAAGATATGGACTCGGTACGCCAGAATTTATGCGATTTCAGTAGCACGTTGCATTGAATACAGAAATTAAAATAACAATAAATATATCTATTTGTGATTTTGACGTTCCTCTTCATCATCATCAAATTTCCCACTAGTTGTGATTGCCAAAATATTCAAAATCTTAGATTTAGGTTACTAAAATCTCTTCTAATGTGGAAGACAACTATGAGATTTTAATGTCTCCAAATTATTTCTTTGGAGCTTTGAGTCAAATAATATAGTGGCCGGTCACATTCTGGCCAGTAGGGCAGCCATCCTTATATTACGTATCATTATCACTTGTCAAAATATTCATGAATTTGTTTCTTTTCAGCTAACTATCCGGATAGACGAGCTAGAGAACAGAAAACAGTTCAAATGTACATGGGTGAACAGTAAACTCAAGGAAGAGGTACAGGGCAATTAGGTTTCATCCCCACGGGCTATACCCAATTGTTAATTACAGGTTGTTATTACAACAACTAATTCTAATCAGCTTCCCACATTTAATATGAATATCTTGTGGAACCATGTGGTGGTCTAACTGGCGGTCATTTTGCACAAAAGTATTTCAGAAAGCTCTAATTGTATATGTTTCTTACACGATTGTCGCTCCAAGCAATTTCAGTCTTTATATTGATTCAGCGTTTAAACCTTTATTGATCAATCCGTGCAGTGAAAGCTTGTGCAGTTGTCTTGAGATATGTCCATTTGCAGGCCAAGAGAAGATGATATTTGAAAGCTTAGCACAGGAGTGAACATCTGGCCTGATACCTGATTCTACTTTGAATAATACTTACCAGATGTACTATTATGATAATGTCTATTATCTAGTCTAGCTCAAAATAAACAATTAAAACTGCACTCTCCATGGTCCTGCCCATACTGTGTCCGGGAATTACCATAGCCTCCAGGTACCGAGTCAATTCCCAACAACAGCCATTTACTTCTATTTTGCTCGACTTTGCAGTCAGGTTTTTTGTCAGCTTAATTTAATTCTAAATATTGCGTTTAGTCTAGTTTGAGTTTCTATCATTATCGTCATGGAATGAAAAGGGAAATCACAGGGGCAGGTTGTATCAATCTAGAATTTATACATCTGTGCCGTAATGACTGTTTAAAATTTCCTTAAATTAACACATTGTTTTAAAATGGTAGCCATTGTTGGAGTCGCTCCGTTACCCGTTAACTTTTTTATCTTATCCGGGTACTCGGTTAATTTCTCTTGCGACACGGTTCCTTCCAAGATGGATGCACCCTTAGCTAAGATGGCGGCGCCCATGATTAATGTTTTGTTTTGGCTTGGCGTGTCTGTGCACTCTTTTTTAAGCCGATCTTTAGCGCTCGGTCTTAATTTCTTGGCTTTTTTAACGTTAGTTAATTACCAAGTCGTGTTTATAAAATTTTCACTCTAAAAATTTTCAAATATTTCCTGCCTGGAACTTGGTTATCATTAATCTAAGAGAAAGTTAATGTTTTTAAGTAATTTTAAAATTACAATCAAGTAAATTGTGCGTGTTGCTCGTCATCATGCTATCATGTGCAGCGTTTTAATTCTTATTCTGCGTTCGCAGAAGGTGAAGGGGCAAGGCAAGGCCCCGCCTGATACAGTATGCTCGTGCTGTAACCGTTTCATGTTCAAGTTCACGGGCCATCACTGTGTTGCCTGCGCGAAGTGCAAATTTGGAAGCCCTTGCAGTGTATGCGCGAAGTGGTCGTCGGAGATGGTGGCAGAATTTGATCGCGATCGGCATTTGGAGAGAATTGCGAGGTACAAGGTGGCCAAAGTGGATCAGGCATTAGTGAATGGTCTGGAAGAGCGCTTGAATGAGCGGATGGACTCGGCCTTGGGTGTTTGGGCAGCCCAATTCAAGGTGATGTTTGAATCCTTTCAGTCCATGGTCCCAGCGATGCAGACTGGTGTAGGATTACCTATCGGTGGTCCAGCTAGTTCTGCGGAGGGACATGCACCTGTCCTTCCTCTTGCTTTAGCTCAAGATCTGATGGCGGAGGAAAAAGATATACTCCTGATGGAAGACTGGCATGCCAGAGCATTCACAGGTGACAGATTCCGGTACTTCCCGTGGGTCTCCCACGGGTTTTGTACGGGTTTGTCAACTGGGTGGAGATGTCGACGTTCCGTTGGGAATCTTTCACCCGGATATCGCTCAGTCCGGAGTGCCATCGGCATCGCGGATGCGATTATAAGGGGTCCTCTCGGAGTCCCGCCATGACTTCTTATCTTCGCAGGAGAAACATAGCTGTTCATACGTACATAGACGACTGGCTGCTGAAGGTGGGGAATCCAGTCATTCTGCGCAATAATCTTCAGGTAGTCCTAGCCTTATTAAAGGACCTAGGATGGATTGTGAATCTAGAGAAATCAGAATCGACTCCATCCCATGAGTTTGTGTATCTGAGAATATTTTTCAATCTCAGGGACGGTGTAGCTTTTCCGGCGGAGAGCAGAGTCAAGAGTTTGATCGCAGTACTGGAGCCAGTTTCTCTAGGAGCCTATCAGACGGCGCGTCAATTTCTCAGAATACTGGGTTTACTAGTATCTCTGGAGGTGGTTCCTTATGCGGCACTCAGACGCCGGCCGTTTCAGATGTACTTAATGGCATTCTGGTCTCAGAGAACGGATCCGTTGTCTCTGAGGATTCCAGTAAAAGAACCCTTGATATTCCATCTTCAGTGGTGGTTATTATCAGAACAGAATCTCCTGCGAGTTGGTCCTCTACAACCTCCTCAACCACAGATGTCCATCTTTACAGATGCATCGACGACAGGTTGGGGAGCAGTACTGGACAATCTGTCAGTGTCAGGGGAATGGGATTGGACCAATGCGCAGAAACACATAAATATTCTCGAATTATTAGCGGTGGCATTAGCACTTGGAAAATTCGAGAACTTAATCCGAGACAAGATTGTCCTAGTAAGGACAGACAACTCCACAGTGGTGTCTTATTTGAACCACCAGGGCGGGACGAGATCCCGAGAGTTGTGCATGATGATATGGAACCTTCTGCTGTGGTGCCTAGAGAGGAATATTATTCTTCGGGCAGCACACATTCCAGGAAGATTGAACATCCTAGCAGATGCTCTCAGTCGAAGGACGGGTTGTCGTCCGACGGAATGGCAGCTCAACCAGTCGGTAACGGAGGTTCTTTTCAAACATTGGGGCAAGCCAAATGTGAGTCTATTTGCGATGAAAGAAAATGCAAAGATGGTCACATACATATCACTGATCCCGGACCCGCTAGCTCTAGCAGTATACGCACTACTGATAAGTTGGAAGCGAATGTATGCATACGCGTATCCTCCAACAATTCTCATCCCAAAAGTTCTGGCAAAGATAACAGGGCATATGTCCAATACTACGGATCGCCCCTCATTGGCCAGGCCGATCACGGTTTATGGATTTGCTAGACCTTCTGGTCTGCCTCTTCCAGACTGAAGGGATCTGATTTTTCAGAACAAAGGTCTGACAGAACGGAGATGTTCCAATTGAATGCATGGATGCTATCAAGCAGCGAGCAATTGAGGGTGGCTTTTCTGAGCAAGCAGTGAAATTTGTTGCTTAAGCGAGAAGAGGGTCAACCACCAAGACATGATTATAGAATCAACAAATTTGCAGAGTGGTGTAGGGGAAGAGATATTAATCCCTTTTCTGCATCTGTTCAACACGTAGCAGATGGTTGACAAACTTGCACCTTCAACCCTAGCAGCATATAAGTCTGCATTAGCTTCAGTTGTTCCCATTCTGGCCACTGTAGGAGTGGAGAACGACACTTTAAATGACGTTATTAATGGAATGAGCAATTTGCGACCCAGACAGCCAATTCCTATCCCAGCATGGAATCTATCTCTTGTTCTACAAGTTTTATGGCATGCTCCCTTTGAACCAATTAGATCTAGAGATATTAAACTGTTAACTATTAAGTCGGTTTTCTTGGTTGCAGCAGCATCGGCGAGAAGGAGAAGCGAAATCCATGGGCTTTCTGCCGAACAAGAGCGTTTTGCCGCTATGGGTGAAGGTTTAAGACTATTATTACCACGTCTTTGTTTCCTGGGAAAGAATCAGTCACTTAAATATCCAGGACAGCCGATCAATTTGCCAAGTCTAATTAGGCATGACCCAAACTCTTCTGCTTGGTGTCCTGTCAGATGTCTGAAAATGTATAAGAAATGTACTGAGGAGTGGAGAGATGACCCAAAATTTCTGGTTATGTCTCAAAGCTCCTCTCTTCATGCCTCGAAAGATACCATTTCTCATTGGATAGTCGATGCTATTCAGATGTCGCATAAAATTGCAACAGGAAAGCAAATTGATCATGCGAACGCCCATCAAGTCCGAGCACTAGCAGCAGCATCGCCCCTTTATAATGGTGCCTATTTAGAGGAGGTGATGTCTGTAGCACAATGGCATGCCGAGTCGTCATTCACTGGTTTCTACCTTCGCGATATCTCCAGCGCACTTAATCCGGTAGCCGTCACCAATTTATCGAATCCTAACTAAAGCCACGTCCGACCACTATTTACGCATACATCGTAGGGTTCTTCCACATGCACTGAGCAATGGTGATGCGCATGATCTGTGAATGACTGTGGATTGGGCGGAGCTCCTGTGATGATCAAGAATGACCAAGCACTCAGAAAATGGTGAGTGTTTTCTTAGATTAAGTGACTAATATTAATTTACTTAGTCGAATTCCCAGACTGATTAAGTAAAGAGTATCTTATTCACTGCAACAGACATTAGACTCATTCAAATTTGAAAATCTAATCGATATACTGATATTTTTTTCAAAATTAGAAGTTGTAGTAGCTTCTTTGCACTCACCTGGGCTGCCGTAGCTGAGACTTGGGGCTGACACGGGTCTGGTGGGTGTTGCCTCACCATTGACAGGCGTCTGGAATTTGTGCGGACAAAGGGGGTGGGGGTAGGGGGAGGGGAGTGCGGTCTAGACCATGGAAATTTAGCACTACGAGTCAGATGGCGGAACCTAAGCGTATGGTGGGGTTCTAGTCTCTTCACAACTTTCTCTGTCGGATGGTAGATGAGAGCTGTTTCGAGCCTCGCCTCCCACCGGAGTTACTTGGCTGACGAAATCTGGAATTTATTATAATAGTACATCTGGTAAGTATTATTCGAAGTAGAATGAAAAAAGCATCCGCTTTTGTTTCTACGAGAATTGTTAATACTTAACAAATGTACTATGGCCCGCTTCAGCCGCCTTGCTGAGGTGAGGCTGAGCTGCTTTCGCTGTTTGTCAAGACAAATATAAGCCGAATCCGACTGTTGTTTTGAATTGACTCGCTACTTGGAGGCTATGGTAATTCCCGGACGCAGTATGGGCAGGGCCATGGAAAGTGCGGAGTTTTAATTGTTTATTTTGAGCTAGACTAGATAATAGACATTATCATAATAGTACATCTGGTAAGTATTAACAATTCTTGAAGAAACAAAAGCGGATGCTTTTTTGAAACAGTCAGTCCGATGATAAATTTTCAAAAATGCTCTTGACCTACAACTGCGGATTCATTAAGCAAAATTTGTGATTTTCTTGACCAATCTTGATCATTGAAGGTTTAAATACAGTTACTATTAATGTGAATCCATTGTAAACAATGATAATTGAATTTTAGAAATCTTAGTATCTTTATGAAATATTTATGATTGGTTAAAATAGACCAGTGTTGTAACTTAGTGCACGCCGTCATGCAAATGCATGTGAAAATCGTCAAGGGCATGCAGATCTCCTCAGTCACCTGCCGTCATGGGCATGCTATTGCTTCTGTGCCTGCGCAATAGCAGAATAATGTGGGCATCCTGATTTCAGTGAGCTGAATTTCAGTGAGGCCACTATGTTCTAAATTTTATTAGCAATTCCCTGATGGCATTCACCTCAAAATATTAGGTTGCAGCAGTATTTTCCATACACAAATACTAAAGTTATTTCAATAGTTGATGTGGTGTTGGTTGGAGAAGGCTTAGAGTAATCTGACAATTGACAGATCCATTTCTAGCTAAGCACCGCCCACTTTTAACACATGGTTTAATAGACTTTAACACTTTGAACACTCCAGTCCCACCATCTCAATTTCAAGGTTGAATATTTTGAAACTAATTTAACTCCCAGTTAAATTAGTTTGAGGATATGTATTAAATTGTAAATTCATTAACCCTTTCATGACGAAGCAGCTAATGCTGGTCTGTACAGCGGTTTTATAGAATGACCAGTTGCAATGCAAGGGAACGCTATTTTTGAAAATTTACCACATAACTGGCTCAGTAACCAGGGTAAAGGGTTAATAGATGTCATTTCATGCTTAGTGAACTTTATCCTCCGATATGTGACCTCTATTGATTGTGATATCAGATTGTAACTAGATGCCAATTGGATAATGGTGCTAATACTGTAAGCTGCTAAACCTTGTCACGTAATATTTCCATCATGGCTTTGCATAATGAATGAATGACACATTTTATTTGTAGGTCTGTCTAATTCTGTAATTCACATTTTAACCCGCAAATTTGTTCAAGAAAATATTAATTTTCTCAAAGGAAATGTCTATTTGCAGACCAAGAGATTATTTAAAGTTGACTGGCTCGGTTATCGAGCCAATAACCGAGCCAGTCATTCCAGTGGTGAAATTTAACAAATCAACTTGTTTTGGTCTGTAAGTCGACATTTCTCATGACCACTTCAGAAGCCAATTTTGGACAGCTTGATTGTTAATGGGTTAACCTACTTAGTCCTGCTTATGCATGTCTCATGTATATATTTGATGTGTATTTACACATACAGAAGGAGCTTGTACTGTATCCTAATAAAAATGGCCGCGTAGCGGAACTCCTGGACGAGGCTCGCAAACAGGTGGACTTGAATGAAAATGGATCTGGCCGGCTCAGGTAGACAATTTAGCTTAATATATCATTTATATATTTTCTCTAGTCGCATTTTTATCAAACTGATTTATATGTACATGTAATATAGCTTATTATTTTATTACAATTAAATGCTAAAAGAATTATACCACTGTCCAATATTTTCACTCAAATCTCACCTCCCTCCTCCCATATGAGCAATCGCCCTCTAGCTCTTCTTGCGGTGTCATCTCAGAGAATTTATTATATATCACCTACGGAAATAAAACTATTGGAACAGGTAAGAATAATTGCACACATCTTGCAAAGACTAGTCTATGCTAGTTATTTTTCATTGGAATACCGATTAAAATGTGGTATTGGAGCAGTAAAGAGGTAACTGTAACCAACATTTTCCTTAGGTGAATTGCAAAGTTGATTCATTTCGTTGTTGTTATTAATTCAGTGTGAGATACAATTTGATGGCCTGACTCTACACTTCATAGATACTTAAAATTGAACCGGATGTACATGTATGACACAAAATGATCTCTAATAGGAACTGATGAAGATAGTTTTAGTTTCTGGTATAAAGCGTGAGATAACAAATAGTAAATTGCTAGTTTCAAGCTGAATGCACATGCAATATGCATCTAGTATGAGCAGCAGCCATGCTACCATATATGCCAAGTCAATAATGTTCATTTATCAACCATGGAGCGTTAACCTTTCACCCTTTCAATGACACATTCCTGAAAAGGTAAATTGTTTGCAATGAATATCATATTCTGTTGAATATTATGAACTTTATACGACGAAGCCATTGCTGGAACCATTTCTAAATGGTACTCATCAATGGCCCAATTTCAACAATGGTGGAATGATCCTATAACGGTAAGCTTCGATGTATCAAAGGAGAATTTTGATTGGTCAATTTGTTTTGTGTCCATCTTGGAATTACCCATCATATGTATTTAAATTCAAATGGTTCAAATGCTAATGGTCCAGATGAGCGTCACAGTTGAAATTCAGGTGTCTCAATTTCAAGACAACTGCGCGGAAAAGCTGTTGAATATCTTCAAACAAATTTTACTTGAATCTTAAGAAAATTCAACAAAATACTCATGGCTTACATCGAACGAATTTGGCATTTCTGGTCTGTAAGGGTTAAAGTGTTAATTGATTTCAGCAAAATAAGTTGTCACAAGATGAAATATGAATGTGACATGTTGTTATACTGTTCTTTTTGTAGATTACTGGAAGTTATCAGCTGTAAGGTGTTCACTATACAGAGAGATGATGTCTCATTAGATAACCTGAACACTGCTGGTACAAAGTCCTATCGCATTGAGGAGGTCCCCACCGATGAAGTCGACATTAAGGATGATGAAGCACTTATACATGTGGCACATTTTCACAAGGTCAGTCAACTTCAATGTTCCAGCACTTATACATGTTGAAGATTTTGGATCTCTGGGTGATGATCTTTCCTACTACGTCGATGGTAAGATTATGATGTGATAGGTTGCTGCGACAACCTCTTACCAAAGAAGCAGTAGAAGGATGATCGTCGGCTCGCCTCGTTGCTAGATGAATCACAACGATATTTATAGTGACGATCGGGCCTATCTGACTTGATGAAGATTCCCAGCTTCGGTGGAGTGTTTCTCCACTCTAGAGTCCCTACTTTACTGAACAAAAACCAAACTCGTGTCTTGCTTTTGCAAGATGATAGTTTTAATGATGAGCTTATTTAACTGTACAACTTTGAAGATACTTTGATAATTTCTATTCTCAATACTTATCTAGTATAATTTATACTTCAGCTAACGTAGCATCAGCGATGGCTATGGAACCCTGGTGTTGGATTGATTGATTCTATAAACGGCAAAGTGCCTTATTTATTCTCTTCAGCAACTCTGAAGTTCTATACATATTACGATATATAGACATATACATATCGTAATATTCATTCTTTGTTCTAATGATTCTTCTAGGTAGGTTATAAGCACAGCTTGATTGGTCTGGATAATCAGTCTAATTCTTTGCCGTAGAGTTTGATCGACGCTCAGTTATCATGACGTCACTCTTACCAATCAAACTCTGGGCTATTCTTCTATGGAGCTACTGCTGCACATAGTCAAAGCGGTGTTGGCTGGTTCTGATTTGATGCGATCTGTCGGCTAAACAACAACATTATGGAGTGTGTTGTTGTAGCATGCCATTGTATGATTGACATATATAAACCTGTGCAAAAGTTAAGCACCACCCTATTTTTACACACATGCGAGGGTATATTCATGTGCTATGAAGAAAGCAATAGCATAAACATTTATGTACCCATCCATCTTAGTGCAAGAGGTAATAATGCAACTAGAGGAATGCTGATTATGATGGTGGGGAAACACTGTATGTTTTTGTTTGAACTTGAAAACGAGGCCTGAATATGGTTACGTTGACACAACTGACAACTATTGCCCTACAGTTGACACACGTGGCTAGATTGTCATTAATGGTGTCTGAAGTTTAACATCTGTGCACGAGTTTGAGACTGTCATTATTAATACCGGGTATATCCACCTTGTGCCTGGATGACGGCCTGGACACGACGTCTCATGCTGGTCACCAACCGACTGATACGCCATTGTGGTATTCGTTGCCATTCAAGATGGTCTAACAGTGCGTCTGTTAATTCCTGTAGGTTCTGCACAGGAGGATCCCTCCTTCTCACCATGTTTCCCAGAATGTCCCAGATATGCTCAATAGGGTTCATGTCAGGGCTCCTTGCTGGCCATGGTAGGGTTTCGATGGCATTCTGACGGAGGTATTCATGCACAGCTCTAGCACGATGTGGTCGGGCGTTGTCATCCATGAATATAGGGTGGGTTCCAGGTGCATGATTTACAAAATGAGGGACCACAACTCTATCCAGTATGGAATCTTGATATCTTTGTCCATTTAGTGTTCCAGGTACAGTCAACAGATCCAGCTTACAATCAAATGAGATGCACCCCCATATCATAACGGAACCTCCACCAAATGGAACTTCTTCCATGATGTTACGTTGGTCGTACGCCGTGCGTCTGGACCTCCATACACGAGTTCGACCATCTGTGGCATGAAGCAGGAACCGACTTTCATCGGACCAGTGTACCCGTCTCCAGGATCTCATGTTCCAGTGTCTTCTTTCGTTGCACCACCTCAGATGCTCCTCTTTGTGGTGTGCAGTGAGGAGAGGACGTCTGACAGGTCTCCTAGCTTTCATGCCAGCAGCATACAGTCTCCTTTTGACGGTAGACATTGACACTCTATTGCGCGTTTCCCATTGCTGGCTGAGCACTCTGCTGTTGGTGAATGGAGATCTCCTAACAAGGCGTACTAGGGCTCGATCATTACGGGCAGTAGTCTTCTTCGGTCTTCCAGATCTAGGCCTGTCCTTCACCTCGTTAGTTTGCCCATGTTTTGCAATCAAACGACTGATTACAGTATGGTTAATGTTCAGCTGATTTGCCATTTCACACGATCACTTAACCTTCGTCTTGCCATCGCGGTTCACAATCAAGAGCTAATTCTCTCTGTACAAATAAACCACGGTCATGAACACAAAATTCCTAATCTTGTCGCCTAAATCTGTATGTAATGTTCTACACCTCAAACTGGACTTTTACATAACTGAACACGTGTGCTGTTTCCCGCCACGCACGGACATCAAGCGGCGTGAAGTCATGCATGCATGTGCATTTCGTACTTGGAATTATGTCAGCTAACGCGGGAACAAAAAGTATGGCAGCCTAGTTGTACCATCAGGTTTCTACGTTCTATTGTTTTTGCTGGTGCTTAACTTTTGCACAGGTGTATAGTTGATATACAAATTTCGATTGTGTTATTAATTCCTACAGGACGCTACAATGTCTATGTCCTGTCCATTGCCTATCGTGAATAAGCCTGTAGGATACGAGCGTTAATAGGCACATGAGCTGTATGATCTCATTGCCAGCTGGTGTTGTTCTATTCTCGTATGAGAATCCGAATGCCTATTGTCATCAACTATAGTCAGTCTGTCACGTACGATTCCACCGATTCTTATCCATTGATTATTTCCTAAACTACTGATCCAAACGACTGCTGAATATTATAAAAGGGTGTGCTGATTCCGCAGCAACAGCTTTTATCTCAACTATTTCCAGATACACATCAACTCAGAACCGGAGGTCCTATTCTATTCAATTCTATTCTTTAAACTTTAAAGCTAAATATTCATCCATCAATCCTCATCAGTTTCGCCGAAACTGAAACTGTACATCAGCTGATGTCAACTAGTGCTTATAATACTTAACTAAATAATAATGCATATAGTAACTCGGTCCATTAGCTCACCTGGTATTTTCAAATATGAATTTCACTTAGGACTTAATCGTAAATATAAGATATCCAGCGGGGTCATGACTTCCCACAAGACAATCCCATATCTACAATGTGGCACATTTTCACAAGGTCAGTCAACTTCAATGTTCCAGCACTTATACATGTGGCACATTTTCACAAGATCAGTCAACTTCAATGTTCCAGCACTTATACATGTGGCACATTTTTACAAGGTCAGTCAACTTCAATGTTCCAGCACTTATACATGTGGCACATTTTCACAAGATCAGTCAACTTCAATGTTCCAGCACTTATACATGTGGCACATTTTCACAAGATCAGTCAACTTCAATGTTCCAGCACTTATACATGTGGCACATTTTCACAAGATCAGTCAACTTCAATGTTCCAGCACTTATACATGTCGCACATTTTCACAAGGTCAGTCAACTTCAATGTTCCAGCACTTATACATGTGGCACATTTTCACAAGATCAGTCAACTTCAATGTTCCAGCACTTATACATGTGGCACATTTTCACAAGATCAGTCAACTTCAATGTTCCAGCACTTATACATGTGGCACATTTTCACAAGATCAGTCAACTTCAATGTTCCAGCACTTATACATGTGGCACATTTTCACAAGGTCAGTCAACTTCAATGTTCCAGCACATACATGTGGCACATTTTCACAAGGTCAGTCAACTTCAGTTTGGCTGCCCTCCATCTGTTTTTCTCAGCGCATACCAAATGCCAACCGCATGCCACATGCTATGATAACCTGTTTAGCTACGAATCTCCAAAGTTAGGATTCCATAGATTTTGAAAATTATTGAATTGTGTGTACATGTCTTGATTCTTGAGGGTAGCTTATCTTGAAAATTATAACACGTATAATGAATTAACACCTCATACTTTGCATGTCTCCAGTACCTACATCAAGGTAATTATGTACCAAATTTCAGAGAAATTAGTCTGGCGTGACGCTGCATCAGGGTTCTAGTGAACCGTTATGATGTTAAATAGTCGTAAAGCAATGGCCGTCGTTAGCCCATGTCTAGGAAATGGGCTTACGACGAACATTGTTTTACTCCTATTTAATGTCATAACGGTGCAGTAGGCCCCAGGGGATTTGACATGGAATGACCCTTTTTAGATTATTACTATCCCGTATTGCAAGCAATCTATTTACGTGTCTACTTATTCTGCCAAATGATTTTGATCTGAGCTGGCACTCTGATGTTTATGTACAATGAGTGTGTGAGTGGGATTCATGTGAAAATAAAGCTCCTTACCTGTCTGACTGCTGCAATCAACAATAATTTCTATGTGGAAAAACTCTTGACTTAGTGAATATTTTTGAAATGGATTTGACTGAAAGTTGCCCAACCGTTGGAATATGTCATCTGCAAAAACTGTTGCGTTCTTCACAAATACAGCTTACACAATCACTAACAGTACCTAGCGCTAACACCATCGCCATCATAAAGGTCAGTCGATATTGAGAGCTGATCATTTAGTGGTCATGAGTTTATTAATACATGTCTTTGTTTCTATTTGCAGGAAGTTTACAGTACGTTTGGCACACCATTCCTCTTAAAACTCAAACATGTAAGTATCATGCCGCCTTCAGAGATATTCCTGGTTTATATCTCTGGATCTGCTGAATATTTAGAAAACAATTTGACTGAATGTAACAACTTTCAGTCAAATTGTTTTCAAAATATAGAGCAAGTCAAGTCATTGAAATTATTCTCTGTTGACTTGCAGCGGTGAGACAGTTAAATAGAAAATTAAGTAAGAAAATCTATTTCACAATACTTTTCTCCTACCTAGGTCAGGTGGGTAACAAGAATTATGCTATCTTTGTGTATCACTCCTGCAGTGATTGTGCCATGTTTATTGTTCACTTGATTTTTTAAATAAGTGGTGTCGAAACTAAAAAATATTGAAATATCAGATTTGTTACATTGGCGTCTGTAATGAATAGCTACTTGTGTTTTGTTTTATATTTTTGTTCATAATTTTGACTAGGTTAACAAGAAAAACCCCAATTGTTATGAGTAAAACCTGATTATTATATTATCTTGCTCACATATATTTGTACATACCAGCGCATACCACTTTATATAATCATCTATAATTATATTGAAGGTCTTTGATGTATAGAACATGGTCAAACTAGTAATACTGTTTCATTGGCCATGATTTCAATAATCTTAGACAATTTTTAGCAAGATTATTATGCTCCCATATAAATAAACATTCTCCCACCGGCAGAGGGTTAAACCCTCCGTGACGTCGTAACTCCAGACAGACCCTCTGCCACATAACTAGCCAAAATGACGGCACGCATGTTTGCTGCGCATCGTTTTTAGCCAATCAACGTGCGTCGTTACTAAATTGAGCGACCCAATCAAAATCGTTGTTCTATCTACATTTTGGCGATATGACTGACTTCTCGGCACGAAGCCACTCCTCTTGTATCAGTGTAAATACATGAGTGATGGATGTGTAGGCCTAGCGACAATAGCAAGAGGTAATATTTGAGAACAATTCGTCGAGATTCTAGTGTATTTTAGGTAGTATGCATATAATATAACACTTTCCGTGAAATAATATAAAATGCTAAAAATACCAATGGCATGCTCTTGATAATCGGATGTAATCAATGACGCAGCTAGTCGATCGGCTTAAATTGCCGTGGCTGTTTTGTAGCAACCTTTACTGTTACGCGATGACCCGATCATTGATAAATGTTGTTTATTTATTTTTTCTGAGTTACCTTCTAAAGCTTTAGTTTGTCCACTCCCTCCCCGTCACGTCACAATTTATTTTTACTGTGTGATATTCACATATTGATAAACAGAATTGAGCTTAGCAGGGTGTGTGTTATCCTTTCAGGACCAGTCACTGGGGTGGGTGGGTGAGTGAGAGAAAGAGACAGATTCTGAAAAGTTGCTTCTCACAGTACATTAAGTTTAGTCTGCTTAATAATAATATTGTAATAAAACGCTTATAATTGCATATAATTCTAAAATCTAGATTATTTCTATAGATTTAGAAAAATATGACTATATTTTATTTTATTGAATACATGTTGACCTCGCTCTCCTTTATTTTTTATATGGGAGGTGAGGGGGGTCGGTGAGGTCATTATCCCCAGGAAAGTCTGAAATCTATAAGGTATCTATGGAATTGTTGGAAATAGTGTGGGTTGATGTCATATTTATAAATATAAGCACAACGTTGGATAAAATGTCAAATGTCTAAATTACATATCCCAATGTCTCAAGAGTTAACCCTTCTGCCATTTTCACAGCCATATCCTGGGTGTTACAGTGGCTGAGTGGGGTTGGTAAAGTACATTGAAAGATTGAAGAAAAAATAATGGCCACTGTATAAGCCTGCCGGGTTGTGTTAATTGTAATTGTTATTATTAATTAAGATATTAATTAATTATAAGATTAAAGCAATATATTGAGTAAAAATATGTTCATAATATATACCGTTAAAACTCGACTAAAGGACACAGTTTTTTGGTCAAAACACATGTACTAGAAAGGGTGGTGCGCACTATAATCGAGAACATTCCTTCCGCACATTTTTGGGTCGAAATCTTTCTTACAAAGTCACAGATTATACCACGGAAATTGAACTAAATGTTACCCTAGCCAATTCGCGCCGCCTGACGACTATGTTTAATGTATACTCCAAAAACACCAAGCGGAAGTGAAATTATTAAATTGGGGCGCCTAAATATTGCTTATTCTTTAATACATATCACTTATTACATCAAAATTAATCCAGAATTTGACATAAAATGGCGTCGAGAAAAGATACGTGTATAAATCACGTGATTCGCCTCCAATCGCAAAAGATCTTTATTCTAATTAGAGCGAGTACTCGGATATAAATATTCTGGACTCGGAACTCGGAAATTGCTATATATCATCATTGCGCGATAGGAACTGAATGTTCCCGTACCTGTTTGATAACCAACTCCCGTTAGCGCATAAGATTACACAGCGCCTCCAATCACAAAAGAGCCAGATAACCAACTCCCGTTAGCACATAAGATCACACAGCGCCTCCAAACGCAAAAGAGCCATTACAATCTGTTTCTATCACACGATTTCGATGTTTTCAAGGAGACATTTTATGCCAAAATTAGATTGATTTTGATGTAATAAACAATCTTTATTGAAGATACACAATATTTAGGCGGTCCTATTTAATAATTTCTCTAACATCATGATAATTTTTAGTCATGCATTAAACATGACCGGATTGATGGTTATTTTTGATACCAATTTTCGATTTTTTAAAGGTACGTTTTTTCTAAATCTAACAGCGTCTTATACTTGAATACAAGAGTTTTTGGGCGTATTTTGGTCAAATTTGGGGCAGCGTCCTATATTCGAGGGCGGCCTTTAGTCGAGAAATTACGGTATCAGGAGGGCATCCCATGTTGATGAATATTCTGACAATATGTTTGTAGGCTACTACACCCATTCTCAAATGTGGCATACACTGAACTGAATGTGGATATCATCAGTATTTGCCACAATATTAGTGTACGATTCAGGACTCCATGTATTTGACATTTTCCATTTCAATGTAAAAAAACACCAATTTATTTTTTTGTTTTATAAACCCTCCTAACTTAGTTTTTCCCTTTAAATCTAGGAAAAAAATAAAGGTGGAATTTTAAGGCATTATTTTCAACTTCTTTCCATCTAACAATATTTTAGCAGCCATGTCCTAATCATTCGGAATTCTTCAGAATTTTCTGTGACACTGTTCTGTGTAGTTTTGTTACGCCCTTAATGGGCAACCCGGTCATGAGAAAAGTCAGTTTGCCAGCCAACAAAAGATTAAATTGATCTGGCCTAACACAGGAAAGTTGCAGAATTGTTCAAGTAAATTATTTGCTTGGATCCTAAGGCAGCAATAGATACTAGGGTTTTATCAGGCATATCTGGGCTCAAAATTCTAAATCTTTAATGGAGCATTTCATCAAATATCAGCCAGTATTTAAAATGTAACCGGAAACAAGAAAATTTGTACCTAAAATGCAAGAATATCTGTGAAAATTCAAAAATTTGCTACTGAAATCTGTGAATTAGGGATTAAAAGCAGATGTTTACCCAGAAATATATAAATTTTAACAGTTAATATGTATATGTGGGCTCAAAATGTTAAACTTTTCAATGGAAATATGAACATTTTGCTAAATATAGGCTAGTGTTTAAAATTTATGTTGGAAATCTGAAAGCTCTGTTCTGAAACATGACCATTTTGGATCTTTAAATGCACAACTCTTGACAGGAAACAACACAATTTTGACCTAAAATGCAAGAATACGGTACATGTATGTGTGAAAGTGCAAAAATTTGGTAATGAAATCTGTGAATTTGGGATTTTAAGCAAGTGTTTACCCAGAAATATATAATTTTTGATGGTTAATATGCATATATCTGGGTTCAAAATGGTAAAAACAATTCAAATGACTAGTAATGTGAAAATTTAAGCTGGAAATGTGAAGATTCTGGTCAGAAACATACAAAGCCTTAACAGGAAACAAGAAAATCTGGACTAAAAAGCAACTGCTTTGTTCAGCCACAAAAAATATGGATGCAAAATGCAAAAGTAACAGAATTTAGGCTGGAAATACAAACATTTCTATATGAAGAATTGATATCTAAGTTCCAAATATAAACATGTTAACAGGAAACATGAACATTTTAGGTAAAGAATGAAACAATTTAAGCCCAAAATGGAAAAGCTTGGCTATGAAATGATGATCGCTGACCAATAATGTCAAGTTCCTATTGAAGAGGCCCAAGACCTATATTTTTGACATGTTCACTGAAAATTCATCAACTAACAGAGCCCTTTAATGGTCAAGCCGGCAAAAACCAGCCTCAGTGATCATCCAGGTATTGAGAATATGTTCAAAGATTTATCACTGGAATGCCTGGCTCGGTTATCGAGCCAGGCATTCCAGTGATAAATTTTCAAACAATTTCTTGGCCTGCAAATGGACATTCGCTAGGTAAAAATGACAATTTTCTTAACCAATCTTTACTATTAAAGGGTTAATCAAACAAATTCAACTGGTTAGCATCCAGAAAGCACACAGTACTGAAAATCCAGGCTGAAATGTACACTGGTATTGTCAACAGGAGTGTATTGTGGACAAAACACCCAGTCAAATGAGATGATGAGTGATAAATATACATGTGTGGTGTGGGGGTGGGGGTGGGGTATGTTGTATTTGTCATATAGCTGGTTTGTTGGCTGAAATATAAACAACATATTACATTCTTAACCCTTAAATGGTCAGGATTTGTCAATAAAATTTAAATCTGCTTATTGAAGTCCATTTGCAAGCCAAGAGTCTGGGGCTACTTTTGGGAATTTACCACTGTAATCACGGCTTCGGTTATTTAACCAGTCATTCCAGGGGTGAATTTCCAAAAAATACTCTTATCTTGGCCTGCAAATTGACATTGACACCACTGTAGAAGCTTGTTCTGGTCGGCTTGGGCATTAAAATGTTAATAAACAGAAACTCAACTTTATGCATATAGACCGGTATATATTATATATCACCTAAAGAGCCAGCCATCTTTAAACAAAATTCAGATGAACTACCACACAGATCAGACTCGACCATCAACATACACAACTTTTAACCCTTTTAAGCTATAATGGTCAAGATTTGTCAAGAAAATTCTAATTTGTGTTTAGTGAATGTCCATTTATAGGCCAAGAACAACAACAGATTCCAGTTAAACTAGCCTCAAAAACATTCACTGTGTCAGAAGCTTGACATAAAGTTGACACTGTGATTTCAAGGGTTAAAGGATTAATGTTAGTCCACTACATACTTAGTTATGTGGGTGTTGGAGAACACAACATTTAATGGAATTGCTCTAGCCTAGAAGCCCATACTGGCTATCTTGAAGCTGGCTTAATATTGTTGACACTGGTTTCAAGGGTTGAAGGTTCAATCTCATTCCCCCCCAGGGTGTAGGGAACACTTTGTTGACTGTTTTAAGACAGTTTGAAGTGGGGCTGATGCTATCCATGACAACAACAGCTTCCAGTCAAATTAGCTCCAAAACATTGAAACATGTCAGAGCCTAAACATATGGTTGACACTAAATATAATTGGTAGTATAGCTAAAACTATATATAATTGGGTGTTGGAGAATAGACAGACATTTATAGGGGGTAACACTAGGCCAGAAAGCTGCACTGGCTACTTTGAAGGAATACATAAATGATAATAATGCAGGTGCAGTAAGTATAGATTAATACAATAATAACAATTAGTATGGCTAGTATTTAACTTGACATATAATTAGCACTGGGTTTTCAGGGGTCTCTGGGGTTAGATTTAGGCTTAGTCAGTCTACAAACCTGACCATGAACGCTGTATGTGCTATCTTACTGCTGAATTTCTGCAGATCACATTTATTAGATAAAGCTCAGGATATGCTTTGGGGTTCCAAGGGTTAAAGGATCAATCTCATTCCCCTCTGGTGTATGTTGAATGTTTTTAACCCCTTAACCCTTAAATTTGTCCACAAAAATTTCAATTTTCTCAAAGAAAATGTCCATTTGTATAGACCAAGAGAAGACTGTTTTTGAAAATTGACCATTGAAATGATTCCAGTGTTAAGTTTTCAAAAATAGGCTTTTCTTGGTCTACAAATGGACATTTCCAGGACCACTGCAGAAACTGATTTTGGCCGATGTGAGTATTAAAGGGTTAAGACAGTTTGAAGGGTGGTGTGGGGTGCTATCTATGACAACAACAGCTTCCAGTTAGACTACCCCAAACCATTCAACCATGTCTGAGACTAGACATACATGTATATATATATATATATATATATATATATATATATATATTATATATATATATATATATATAGTTGTCACTTTGTGGGTTTCAATGATTAAAGGAGTAATCTCCAATCAATATATGGGTGTTTCGATATGATGATTGTTTGATAATATTATGCTTACACATTCCATAATCCATTGTTTAGGATCTTAATAAAAATAAATAATTTTAACAACCTCACCACAGGTCATTTATGATGTATGAGCTCAAGCATACTATGTTGAATGATTTGAAACTAATTTAACTGGAATGTGTTTTGCTACCTATAATTAAGCCAAACAGTTCAAGTCAAACTAGTTACCAAAGTACTAAAGACGTTACCTTTAATTATGTTGGGGCTTTCAGTCGTGAAAGCATTCAAAGAAATACTATTCTAAATTACCGCATCAGCTGTAGTATGAAAATTGGTGTCTTGCAGTCTTATGCGATTGTTCAATCAGGATATACAGAAACGACCGCTTAGTGGCACAGGAGCCATAAGATCTTCCAACATATATGTTGCTAAATTGTGATCAAAGTTAATTAGACGAAGAAAAACCATTTAAAATTTGCGCGAATTTTTGAAGCCACAATATAGCCTCCAGGGGTTATGTATGGGGTTTACGTTATTGACAGATGACTGTCAAAATCGACCGAAAACCATAATGCACATTTTCATTGGTTGAGTGAAAACTACTTGCTGCCACTGCACGCGGGCTTTTCTGGGAGAAAACAACCAGAGGTAACGTACGATGAATTACGACGTAATTATTACGGTCCGATGGTGTTGCGAGAATGATAAATATAAGGCGGTATATAGCATTTGCTGTGGAAGATTGCCCTTTGGTCAGAAGAACCCTATTGATTTGAGGGGGTCAGAACGTTATGGTGACACTTTGAATGCCCAATGAACCAATGGTAATTTTGGCATTGAAAGGTAAAAGGTCATGGTAACCCAATTATGGAATCTATTTCACAATCTCTCTTTCACAATCTCTCTTTCAGTGCCGTGGTAAGAGTTTGCATGTTCTTAATTTGCCATGTCTTTCTACTATTCTAAATTTTGTATTTTACTGTTTTTGTCCTTTACAGAATGACCTATACTCTACCGTAAAAGAGCGGATTCAGAAAAAACTTGATATTCCTGAAAAAGAATTTGAAAAGGTTTGTAGACGCGCCTACATTATTTAACCCTTTAACTCAAAATGGTATCTTGGTGGTCTAGAGAAATGTCAATTTACAGATATTATTTGGCGATTTGTTACTGAATGACTCAATAAATTAAAAAAATAGTCTTATCTTAGCCTATAAACTAACAATCACTTGGAGCAAGAATGTGTATGCTCTTGACTTTTAGAGGATGAGCCACAGGATGTTAATAGTTTTGACGCAAATACTGTCCATGTAGATATAGCTTAACCCTTTAACACTCATATCAGCCAAAACGGCTTCTGCACTGGTCTTGTGAAATAGCCATTTGCAGACCAAGGGAAGACTATTTTTGAAATTTATCACTGGAATGACTGGAGCCAATCATTCCAATGGCAAATTTTCAAAAAGTCCTCTTGGTCTGCAATTGGACATTTTCTATGAGGAAATGGTAATTTTCTTGAAGAAATTTATGGGTTAACCCTTTAATGACAAAATCTCTTCAAAAAATTAAAATATTTACTTATTGAATGTCTATTTTCAGGCCAAGAGAAGACTATTTTTGAAAATTTACAACTATGGCTCGGTTACCGAGCGAGTCATTTCAGTGGTAAAATTTCAAAATTAGTCTTGGCCTGCAAATGGACATTACTGAAAACCACTACAGAGGCCGGTTTTGAGCGGTTTCGTCACGAAAGGGTTCAAGGTTTAAAACTACTAAACACCAATATGCTCTGTAATAGAAGTGTTCTAATTTATTTTGTAATTCCTTCATTTCCATCAAATGACCCTAAACTGTTAACCCTTTGAATAACAACCCTAGAAAAAATAGTAGCGTATTCTGTTGAATATTTTGAAATTAATATGGCTGGTAGTCATTGCTGCCTAACGAGGATCTCGAATGAGCTTTAGCGAGTGCAATGATAATTTTATACGAGGTTGATAGTGATATTAACCGTTTAACACTCATATCAGCCATAAATGGCTTCTGCAGTGGTCTTGAGAAATGTTCATTTGCAGACCAAGAGAAGACTATTTTAGAAAATTTACAACTGGAATGACTGGCTCGATAACCGAGCCAGTCATTGCAGTCATAAATTTTCAAAAATAGTCATCTCTTGTTCAGCAAATGGACATTTTCGATGAGAAAATTGAATTTTTTGAACAAATCCAATGGTTAAAGGGTTAAGTAAGACCGTGTTTGAGATTTCTATTTCTCATATAAACTGAAATTTTGGCACATTTTCTAATAACATTGATTCCTGAAACCACTGTGTTGTAATATTTGAGGCGTTTATATGCTAGTTCCCAATGCTAGGGTCTAGACTCACGAGCCTGAAACCACTGTAGATCATCCATTAGCGTATGATATTCAAGGGCAAGTAAGATATTGGATGCTGTACGGCGAAAAATAGAGTACTTGAATTTGAACTATGAGGAAAATTTGCACTTATCAACACTTTATTTACATAACTAACAATATACATTAACAAACATATCTTATCCAGAATGAGATGTCATAATCAGTATTGTTAAATTATGATGTGTGTCATCAGCCCTCGCCTTCCGCGTTATGATATCCAGTGCCGTGAGGGTGACTGCATTCTGATTGGTCATTGTAAAATTACTGTCCCACGCTAACTATCAATGAAAATACTTTGTGTCATTATTAACCGGGCTGATATTGTTAATATGGAATGTACTAAAAGCCTTGTTAATATGGGCTAAAAGCAGTGTTTATATGATGCTTGAAATAATGCAACATGGTTTGCATCAGTATGCTAAGAGATTGATTACATTTTGCCATTCTAGTGGTCGTATTGGAAATGGTTACAAACAGTCTAGTTGTATATTGCTTGAACGTTATTCTGAAAATTTTCTACTGCTCTATTTAAGTATCTAATGCTTACATAGCATAATATGATATTTATGTATTATTTTCTTTCAGTACAAGTTCGCTATTGTGTTGATGGGCAAACCTGAGTACTTAGCGGATGACCAACCAGACCTCCGGGTTAATATTCACAAATTCTTGCCTCATAATGTTCCAGGTAAAAATTAATGTCGCTCTCATCTATCAGTTTTATATCTATTGATAGATCTGATCTGTCATTCAGGTATATGACATCATATTAAATTACGTCACATGTAGGCTGACGTCACAATTGAAGTGTATAATGAATGACGCATCTGTGTCTGTCATGGACATTGAATACTCCATCAGGTTTACTAATTAATAAACATTCTGTTGAATATTTTGAAACTAAATTGACTGGACACTTGCTGGCAGCAACAGTGCCTAGTCAAATTACCTTCAAAGTATTCAATAGATTACCTTATAGTTACCTTGAAATTTGGAATCAGTAAATTCAGTATTCAAACTATATAAATCAATACCAACATGCACAATGCATGGGCGGAGCTTAGATAGAGATGGGCAGGGCATAGCTTAAAATGGACCTCCATTGCGCTATCCATAATGGCATATCATGGTGATAGAACATCTGTCAGCATTGTATCTACTCTTCAATCCATAGTGTCCAATGCCATGATCAATTGTAAATGTGATATCTAATCGTCATCCCATGTTGAAGATGAGTACATTGTCTCAGCCATACAGTACAGCTCAGAAAAAACTTAAGATCTTTCCAAAACAAAATAAAACATACTATTGAATATTTTTGAGGTAATTTGATTGGAACCCATTGCTGCCTGTCCTAATTTGTACTAACTAAGATGTTTCTCATTTTGTTTTGGAAATATGTATGATCTTATTTGTGAGTTGTACTGTATATCTGGAATGAAGGAAGCAATCAAGATATGATGGGTAAAGCATTTATTGCTCAACAATTTGGAACAGTCAGAAATGAGCGGCCATTGTTAATAATCCAAATTCACACCTGGCCGCGACAAAAAAAAATTATCTTGCCCAACATAATTTCCTTTACAGCGATCACCCAGATTTTGTTTTCTTTCATATACGGCAATCAAAAGCTGTGTATGGATGCGTTGTAAGTTTGATCTGGCTGTAGTTTCAAGAGTATCATATAGGGTAACGAAATGGATGCATGATGGGCTAAATGTGTGTCATGTATCAAAAGTATGTCACACTGACATACTTTATACAGTTCAATGAACATCACATAAATATGGATCCATTCTGTATTCTCAGAACTCCTCGGTCACCAAACTTGAGGTATAAACTTATGCTAAATATTTGAGGTGTATCAAAAGTCCCGTATCTTTATTGGAGGGGGTGCATCCTATGTGATGGCGTATTCCACTAAGATTCTAGTTTCCATATTAGACCTAACAGTAAAACATTCAACCCTGTACATTTGCTGTGATTTTCAGCTATATAGACCAAAAATTTTTAAATCATTTTACAATTAACCCTTTAACCTTTGAATTTGCCCCAAAAATGTAAATTTTCTGATAGAACATGTCCATTTGCAGACCAAGAGAAGACAGACTATTTTTGAAAATTTACTACTGGAATGACTGGCTTAGTTATCGATAAATAGTCTTCTCTTGGTCTGAAAATGGACGTTTCGGAGGACCACAGCAGAAGGCATTTCGGCTGATATGAGTGTTAAAAGGTTAAGTGCATGTTATACCTGTAGGCTGAAGAGCTGTAGGTGTTAGGCAGCTGAGCATCAAGCACCTTGAGCCTGTTGTTGAATATTGCTACTATTGATTTGTATGCTTTCACCATTTACTTATAGATCATCATCCAGACTGTTAATTTGCTCACAATCCAGCCACGTTTTATATGTGTTGGAATTGATTGGAAACGAAAAGTTTCACAGAATATAAATTTCAAATTAAATATAGGTAAGCTGTTGAATATTTTGAAACTAATTTGAGTGGGTGTTGTTGCTGCCTAGATGCCACTCCCAGTCAAATTAGTTTCAAAATATTGAAGAAATTGCAAATTCATTAAAGATATACACCTTCGTGACATAATTTTCGACTTTCGTAAGAAAGATATGTCATTCTGATTGGGATATCAGATAACAAGTGACATAATTGCTTATGACAAAATATAATTGAGTGACAGATCACATCCCTCCATTTAGTGACTAATGTGTAAGTTAGAGCATTCTATGTGTATGTGTGGTGTGCAGATAGGGTATTGATGATTAATCCTTTAACCCTTGAATTTGTTCAAGAAAATATAAATTTTCTCAGAACATGTCCATTTGCGGACCAAGAGAAGACTATTTTTGAAAATTTACCACTGGAATGACGCTCGATTATCGAGCCAGTCATTCCAGTGGTAAATTTTCAAAAATAGTCTTCTCTTGGTCCGCAAATGGACATTTCACAAGACCACTGAAGAAGCCGTTTTTGGCTGATATCGGTGTTAAAGTGTTAGAGTACTATGCATTAACTATGACTGTAATCCGTATTACCTATTTGACTGTATGCTTACTTCTGCAGGAGCTGGAATGCAAGCACGTCCATGGCTAGGATTGGACCATGTCAATAAGAATCCAAAGCGATCACGAAATAACTATTTTGAGAAGGCAATTAAAATCCACAACTGACGTGTCGATGAACAAAGCAAATGAACTCGTATTACACGATCGGCTTATGGCATTTGGTGCAGTTACTCGCCCTTGGTATACAGTCGTGCTTAAACTAGCCGTGTTTTGGAGATGTGATCGTGGTGATTTCTGTCTAAGATGCGAGCTACATGGAGGCGATAAAGAGAAGACAACCTGAGTGATTATACCATTTGAACACGGTGTGTTATCGTGATACTAATGAGATTTCCCTATGAAGACCAGGTGTCTTTGACTATATAAGATCGTGCTTTAGCCAGTTGGTCAAAATTCACCTTTCCAGAGTACCCATCTATGGTCTGACGTTATATGATGTCATAATTAACTAACTGACGTGTATGCTGGCGATGTCATGAATGATTCCATATTGCCCGTCTTTAACGCTTAATAGCCCGACGTGTATGAATTGTATGTCTGCTATTTAATAAACATGTTGAATATTTTGAAACTAATTTGACTGGGCGATGTTGCTGCCTAGGCAGCAACAGCACCCAATCAAATTAATTTCAAAATATTCAACAGCTTACATGTATGGTTTTCTGGAAATTGATAGTCAGGGAGTTCAGAGATCGATCGATCCCAACGCGGACATGGTGTGGGTGGAGCTTAGATTGAGATGGGCGGGGCTTAGCAAAAACTGGGAAGGTCCATTGATCAGGAAGGTAGAAGTGAATGTCAATTTGATGGCCAAGAGTAGAATATTTTAGTAAACGTACCACTGGAATGACTAATCTGGTTAGACATTTTTCAAGATCACTGTCAAAATCATGGCTGACCAGTCTGACCATTAACTCTAGCACTCAAGCTACCTATAAACACTTTTTGAAGTGTTCTTGAGAATTATCCATTAGCAGATCAAGAGAAGACTATTTTTTGAAAATTTGTCCCATGGAATAAGTGTCTTGATAACTGAGCCAGTAATTCCAGCTATAAAATTTTTAAAAATAAGCTCATGGTCTGCAAATGGACATTTTATATCAGAAAATAGAAATTTTCTTTGACAAATTTAAGGATTAGTGTTTTGAAAGCTGTAATGCCATCTTGTAGTGCGAAGAGCCAGTGGAAGACCTATTGGATTATCGCCTACTGTTTGCTGCTAATCGATGTCCCAGCTCTTGTGTGCTTCGTGTACATTCTCAAAGGTATCGCGACTAAAGATGTGCACGGTGTGACTTATAATCGAAGAGAAAACAAAGATCTCACCCATCCGTTCTTTCCAATTCAAGATACAATGTTGAGGCTTGTGCAACCTGAATCAATTATACTCCGATTGCCATACATGTATGCGCATGACTCGTGTCCAGCTTAGCTGTAGTGAATTAATGAGGCAGTACTAATACTATGTTCATATCACATTTGAGTTTGTGAACAGTTGTTCCGATGTAGATCTTCATGTATAAATATATTGTTTTATTTATTTGAACTCTGATGACTACAATATAGTGACGTCCATGAACCTGTATAATATGTATCGTTATCATAATAGTGTTACAGAGAATTCGTAAGTTGATGATAGAATTTAAACAATTTCACCCAAAACAATGCAATATATTGTTTAGTGATAAAGTGTGTATACGCAGCATTACCTGTGAATATGATTACTAGATTAAAATGTAAGCTAGTGAAAGCTGATAATGAACCTTTCCAATTTATCCATCCATCATATGACGTCATAATTAACTCTTGATATGTAGGATGACATCATAATCAATTACAACATGAATGACTCGATTTAGACCATCTTAAGGAATTAATAGTCCGACATGTGGTACGAATATGTATGTCTTTACGATTTAATAAACATTGTGTTGAATGTTTTAAAACAAATTTTACTGGACAGCAACAGCGCCCAGTCAAATTAGTTTCAAAATATTCAACAGCTTTCAGCTTACCCGCATTGTTTTCTGGAAATTAATTGTCAGGGAGTTCAGTGATCGATTGATCCCAACATGAACGAGGTGTGGCTTAGCTAGAGATGGGTGAGGCATAGCTAAAATGGGGAAGGTCCCTTCTCTAGTTGAACTATGACCGACCCGATAATAAAAATACTGCACAATAGTGGCTGATAATAGTGGTCATTGGATCCTTTTTACTGCTAAAATATTACAGTTTGTTTAATGTGTAGTGGAAGGAGGACTAGAGTTTTGAAACTGGTTAAGCTGTTAGACAGCAATAACTTGCATCAAAGCAGTTTGAAAGCAGATACCTGTTCACACAGCAAATAGAATACTTTAGGATGAGAATTCCAAAATTTAACCATTAACACTGATGTCAAAATTTACAATTTTTAAATAAAATAAAATGATGGTGGTCATTTTGCAACAATGGTCCACTGAAATTGTTGAAAAATGTACACCAGTATCTTTGCTAATGACACAGTAAAATGTTTGAATTTTGACATCAGAGTAGTAAGGGTTAATTAAATTTAAAGTTAAATGTATTCATTCAGTTTTTGTCAGCCCATAGCGAAGCGGAGGGATCTTGACATAGCGATCCAAATGACATTCGGTGTCCGACAAGAATTAGGTAAATGTTAGTTTTTCAATGGACTTAATTCATCAAGGACTTACCTGATGTTAATAAAACTTTACAGATTTAATGTAACCATCATTGCATCTAGTCGCCATCATAATTGGAATGAATTTCAAGTTTGAACTTAACTTATTTTGCAACAAGAATTAAATAAATGTTATTTTTTCCATGAATATTTAATTCAAGGGCATATCAGATGTCAATAAAACTTTACAGAATTGTTCTATGCTATCATCGACGCTTCATCATGATGATTGTGATTTTCAAATTGTTTCCATACTTTTCCCGGAGTTTTGGCGTAGAATATTTTTGTGTGCTATATATCCTGCCTAAGCTAAGAATTAGATAAATGTTTGTTCAGTTGCCATTTAATCAATTAAGAACTTATCCAATCCCACTAAAACTTCGCCCTTTTGTTTTATATCATCAGTGCATTTAGTCTACATGACAATAAATAAGATTTTCAAATTTTTTCCCCCATATTTTTACCGGTTTTGGGCGTAACCCCAGAATTAGAAGAATGTTAAGTTTTTCAATGGTCTTTTAATTTATCAAGTGCTTATCCGGTCCCAATGAAACTTTACAGATTTGTTAGATATCATCATTGCATTCAGTTTGCAGCAAAATTAAAATGAATTTAAAGTTTTGTTCACGCTTACATGCTTTGGATTTAGTTTATTTCTGTATGATTTGTCTCTTTCAAGAATTAGAATAATGTTAAAGTTTTCAATAGACATTTTATGTTTATTTCTGTGTGATTTGTCTCTCAAGAATTAGAATAATGTTAAAGTTTTCAATAGATATTTTATTTGTCAAGTTGGTATACTAATTTAAGAAATCCTGCCACACATGATATGCGGAAAACCTAAAGGGCTCGACATGTGGGAGGCAGTCCATCTAGTTATTAAATCGGTTGATTGTTTTGAATTGCCTATAGACTGACAGTTTGTGTGTTGTTCTTAATTTCCTCGGGTCACATTCATTAACTGTCACAGTAGTCCTGGGGCTGTTCTGGAAATTTAAAAATCCGTTGCACCCCTGGTACAACATAGGTTTTTTTCTTTTTATTTGAGGTATGGAGGTGATAATTGAAAAATCGTAACCAAAATTTCAAGTGTCCGAAATTACAGAAAATCGCACATTTCGATTAGGAGTAATACGCATTGCCGGAAATATAGGAAAATAATGAAAATACGTCGATTTTACAATTTTATGTATGATACTATTATATTTTAGCTCAGTTGTGCAACAGTGACTAGCCAGTTATCTGTGTACGACAATCTTTTATAGTTTTACATAAGTAATTGTACAATCCAGTATACATGGGTCATTTTTCAGAATCACGGCATATTATTGTTCATGGTACCATTAAAATGATGCTTATATATTATAACAGATTGTTCATATATCAATTACTATTAAAATGTACAGAAATTCTTCCACTCTCTGTAGCATTGATATGACAGTTAGCGCTACTGACGTGGCACAAATTATTCTATATCCGAATCATCATCAGACAGAAGTGGGTCTTCATCCCTAATTGAAGTTACAGCAAGCCTGTTCTCACCATGCTGTTGGTCACACAAACACACAAACGAGCACCAGAACATATTTTACACTTGGAACTAGCACATTCTAACACAGTATTTGGGGCAGCCGAAATGTCCATCCAGTGTGGAGCAATCTCCTCTCCAATGATCCATCCGTTGCCATGTGGAGAAGGAATAACTAGCTGGGGTTCCAAACAGTGGCGCCAAATGGCTGCCTGATAGTTGGCATGCTTAATGTGATTTATGCACGCATCTTTACATGGTGGCAATTTTACTGGATCAGTTGTTCTAGATCCAAACATTGCATGGCGCAGTCTATTCACGTCCTGTTCTTTAGGATGACCATACAATGCACAGACTGCCGCCTCGCCACCTTGTAAAAACTTCATCAGCGAGAAAGGATATACCAAGCTGGGACATAGCGTTTCTAAATGCTGGGTTATTCTTAACAAGTTTTAGTCCCAAAGCTTTGCCTTTGCCAACAAACGCACTGGTCTAATCGCAGCCACTGAATGCGTGATATCCTATCAAGGCAGTGCAGACATGTGGTCCCAAAATAGAACCTATACTTGTTAGTTTAACGTACCGTTTCCATTGCTTTGTACCCGTGGTGAAAATAAGCTGTGATTTAATCTCGTGACACATTCAGATAGCCATCACTGCAACGTCTATATCAGGTGACGTAAGAACGATGGTGGATGAGTCATGTTTATCAGCATGAGCAGCATATAGAAGCATGCGACTGTCGGCCTGTTCATGATTACAAAACAGCTCAGGGATAGGTTGTGAATTTATTTGATTTGTTTCACCATTTACTTGTAAAGTCTTTGTAAGTCATTACTGGATTTACAATTTGTGTGTTCAAGATTGCCATGGCATCTATAATGTCTACGCTATCATCTGGTAATACTTCTAATGTTTCACAGTTCTCAAGTTCTCGAAGCAAAGACGCTTTGACAGTCTTTACTAGGCAGCCCTCTGGTGTTGCAATAGATAGCGGATATGGCCCTAGGGAATGTTTTAATGGTTCTGTGAGCGAGATATTTCTGTTGTGACCAATAACAAGCAATTTGCCAAAAAGTTCATGAGTGGATTTCAAGACGCGTATATGCTTACTGGTTTGTGGCAATTTTTGTTTCTCAAGAGAGCCAAATGTTTTTAACTTCATCTTTGGTATTGGAGCATAGAAGTCTACATTACCAGTAACATCCAGTTCTAGCACTCACAAATTCTTGAAAAGCTGCTTCCCCTTTCTCACGTGCATTCATCAGATCCGATGTAACATCCTCGGGGGCATTTCTTCCTGACGCAAGATGACACAATTTCTGATCTGCTTGAAAAGGATTTAACCAGTTGTTTATGCATGATTCTACACATTGCACTGCAGCTTCGTCATCAGCAATTCGCTTTTTCCCAGCATCCTTAGGTCTGTTGCTGCTATCAGAACTAGCTTGTCCAGACAGTTCACGACACGATCGAAGATACTCGCCACGGTCAGCTGTTAGAACCATCCATTTCAACACAGCACCTGGATTTAATGTGATCCCCATAATGCCGCCACGAGGTTTAGTATCCCGATTTACGTTTACTTCAATTGTTTGATCATAAGGAATACGACCAAATACATTTGTCCATGAACAGCGAATTCACCTTGCATCAAAAGCTTATGTACATCTGGGTGTGTTTGTAGGAGATTTATCATTTGCAGAATATATGTAGGAAGGCATCGTGCATAATTAGTCCTGTCATATGCAGCAAACCATTCCATCATTGCTAGTAAGCATTGGATATGCAATGTCCAATCTCCTTCCCTTGTTGAGCGTATGACTTGCAGCAGAATGTTGATCATATCAATGTATGATGACCAAAATAACCCATTTGGACCGAGTGATAAACAGAACTCTTTGAAAGAATGTTGTGTCGACACAAAGATCTCTGATTCCAGCAACAGCTCTGCAGTTTCTTTACATGGATTTTGCCGTGCCTCATCGATGGCAGTAGCTAAGGTGTCAAAGTTAAGTGGATTTGGTTGTTCTTTATTCCACTCTGTGAACGCCGCCCATCGAAGTCTACCTAGAGCTTCAGCTACTGGCTTATGTACACGAATCCCTCTGTTGTAGTGATGACCATTAAGTGTTGCATCTACAGATCCTGTAGCTAGAACATCTGACTCAAGACGTCACGCAAATCGGCACTTCCAAATCGATGACCAAGAATAGCCAGGAAGTTGATGATGATGTGAAATGCACCCATGCGCAACACGATTCTACTTAGACTGTCATGCAGAGGTGAGCAATATATTTCGAGTGCCTTCGCATACACAGCTTGGTCATAAACAATAAGAACTGAAAGTTGATGATCTTGTTGAGTAGAACAATTATTAATCATCTTAACTGTTTCTATTGACCTATGCATTAAAGTGTAAACCGCATTTAAATCTGTTGGTGGGTTATCAATCACTGGCAGATACCCAACTCTGTGTGGTAACGGAATCGGCTCATTCTCCCAGATCAACGCATTGAACCCACGCCACCAAGAACATCAGCTATGATCTGTGATGCATCATGTACTCTCTGTGGCCCGATGCGCTTGTTTCCATGTGTGTACTCCTGAATTAGTGGTCGAGACACATAATTGACTAACCTCTTATGAGACTGAGTATTACTTAATACATTAGGTGGAGGAGCACACGTTGCTACTGTTTGTTGTATAACAATGCCTGTAGTGCAATGATACGTATTCTTGCCTGATGGAGTCTCCTCACGAAAATCATTATTGTCCCAAACTAAACTTACAAACTAAACTTACAGGAACATTTGGCAATATATTTGCTGGCAGTATTGCAGCATTTTGGTTTTGTAGACGTATTTCCGCTAAAGCACTTTCGACCTCTTGCAAATTTGTTTTGGAAATGCAATGACCAAATCGATTTAATGTGGTAACAAGTTCCATGCTTCCCGTTAAGTGATGGGCTGATGCTGCTAGTGCCACATGTTTTGGTGTACGTATTCTACCATGACGACTGCAGTATACAATATCCTGTGCTATGGCAAGTATCTGTCTTTTAATTGAATCTGGAACGGTAGCACAGTTATCTGTAGACAACGCATCTTCTGTATCTTCGTTGATGCCGTGTATGATCGATGTAAGGAGAGTGAAGAGAAGAGGCTGGACAGTGTCTTTAACAGAATCATCAGAAACATCTGCAGGCATTGGTGGCCAAGGCATGTCTTTCACCTGTTGTATCAACTGTCTGCCAATTTTTGAAGCCAAACAAACCTGGCGTATTTCATTGGTTGCTTGATCAACTTGTGGTATGTTATCGGGACACTCCATGTCTAATTTGAGAAGATCTTTGACAGCAGATGCTCCTGCCTCAACGTACATGCCTTTTAAATTAAGTCTGAAAACAGTATCTCAGATTCACTACGAAACCGTGGGTGCCAGAAAGAAACTTGCTCTCCAAACGATTTTATAATACATTTTTTCAATTTTTCTGAATGTTAGTTCGGCTGATCTGTGCCCAATTCAAGAAAAATTTCAACAAATCTGTCTCTACCATCAGACATTTTCCAAGCTTCATACCAATCAATAACTCCGGTTTGAATTTCACAAGATAACCGTCTGAATGCTTCATCATAGGCGCTGTCCAAAGACATATTGCTTTGCAGAAGTGTTAGATTTCGTTGGTGTGTGTAGGAACTACGACAAGATCTGTGAACTAGAACGTCACCAGCGATAGCATCAGTTCTATCTCTAGCACCACCAGAAAGCTGAAGTAACAGCCTTTCATCTTTTCTCATCATGGCAGCATTTCGTAATGTTTCCACTGCCGAATGAAGCATTAGGGGATGCAAATCTTCATACCTGCGCCTGTCTCCATGTACACGTTTATCTGTTTGGCAAATGGCACATTTTGCTATATCAGTTTTGGGAAAAGTAGACCGCGTGTGTCTACCAGTACCCATCACGTCATCGTTACCAACTTCCCCTTTATCAACGTCACTGTCTGCCTGCTTTCTGTGTTTCCTTTCAGCGAGTTCCACACTGGTAAGGTATACGTTGCATAACAATTATGGTGTCTTAGTAACGAACTAAGTGGTTTGGGCAACTCGAGTTGGCCATCAATATATTCTTGCAAGTTCAAATAAATGGAATCTTCTGCGCGATGAAGCAGTGCAGAATTTGCTCCTTGATGCAGCTGGGAAACGTTCAAGTTTTCCGGGGTTTAAAGAATAACCATGACATAGACAACTGGTCAACCTGCTAAGATCTACATCTGGGCGAAGTCGTTCTGATGCTATAGGTTCCATCGCACCTGTGTGGGGTAGGGGGGGGGGGGTGGGAGAGAGAGAGAGCTTGTTTTATCCAGGGACATTTTCACATCTAGGTCCTACACTCTGGGGACATGCTTGGATTGTGGTGACAATGCCCTGTCTCCACAATTACGGTAGCTCAAATGATCGGGATAAGCGTGAAACGTCCAAAAATGTATTTAGAATTTGTGTCCCCACAATTCATGTCCATTTTTTTTACGTTTTTCCATTTCTCTCACCTCTCACATTGAAATGTCCCCACAAAATTATCTCACACTCATGTAAAAAAAATATTGCACGAGGCATACGAACACGTGATATGATAAACACTCACGTGCACAGACTAGACAGCGGTGTAATCTCCCATCTTCATACTGCTGCTACTGCATGAACTGTCAATCAGAGAGTATGTCCCCACAGTGTTTCTCACATTTGTGGGGACTCTCACGCGGTCCCCGCTCTGTGTGGGGACCATCCCCAGTGTTCTTTCACTTTTTTTAGTTAATGGTAATAATCGCTATTCCTCTTAGAAGTATTTTTTATTTTGCCAACACACAGAAACACGAAGGAAATGAAAATAAAAAAATGAGAGAAAAAAGTGATGTCCCCACAGTTACGGTAAAACTGTCGAGAGGGAGGGAGGGAGAGAGAGAGACAGGTAATTCCGGGGACATTTTCACGTCTAGGCCCTACACTCGGGTGACATGCTTGGATTGTGGGGACAATGCCCTGTCCCCACAATTACGGTAGCTCAAACGATCGGGATAAGCGTGAAACGTCCAAGAATGTATTTAGAATTTGTGTCCCCACAATTCGTTTTTCCATTTTTTTTTTTACGATTTTTCATTTCTCTCACCTCTCACATTGAAATGTCCCCACAAACTTATCTCACACTCATGTAAAAAAAATATTGCACGAGGCATACGAATCCGTGATATGATAAACACTCACGTGCACAGACTAGGCGTCGGTGTAATCTCCCATCCACATACTGCTGCTACTGCATGAACTGCCAATCAGAGAGTATGTCCCCACAGTGTTTCTCAAATTTGTGGGGACTCTCTCACTAGGTCCCCGCTCTGTGTGGGGACTGTCCCCACAGTGTTCTCTCACCTTTTGTAGCTAATATCGCTATCCCTCTTAGAAGTATTTTTTATTTTGCCAACACACTGAAATACGAAGGAAATGAAAATAAAAAAATGAGAGAAAAAGTTGATATCCCGACAGTTACGGTAAAACCGTCTGGAGAGAGAGAGAGAGAAACATGCACACACACGCTTTCGTGTACACATATACACACACACCCCACACTCCCACCTCCCACACACACACACACACGCACAAACGTGTGCGAACCACGTAACGAATCCATCTCTAATATTGAATGGGTTTAGATATTTTGAGTAAGTATAATGTAGCATGCCTTCAAATTTCAAGCATGTTTATAATGGAGGTTCTTCCTATAGCAAATCTGTAGGCTATTTTTATAAGAAGTCTACAGAACGTTTCAATATAAACACACTGGATTTAAAAATAACTGATAGTTACAGGATTGCTTCACTGTAATTGCATATTATTACTTAAATGTTAAACTTAGACATGAATCAATCAGTATTGATAAAACGTACGTTTTTCTCGCCTCCAGATGCGACGCCTGATCGGGATCGTCTCGCAGTATCATTTCCACGAAAACCTTGCCCGAATTCTTCGTTTCATTGTTTGGGGTTGTGTTATATAAATGTTTATATCTTCAGATACTTTTAACGTATTTGGATAATTTTTGTTTTAAAAGAAAGGGGAATAAAATACACAATCGATAATATGATGTTTTATTTTGTATACAATATGGTTGCAATAATATGGAATTGGTATTGTTACCATTGAAAAATATTCCAGAAAAATATACATTTTTTTATTTAAAATGTTGAATCCTAGCTACAAGGCATATATGCGAGTGTAACTTTGATAGACTTATTCCATATGTTATTCTACACTAGTTTGCCAAATTTGTTGAAAATTCATATTTGAATTACTGAGATATCACGTATTTCTTGTTTTCCTCTATTTCCAGGATTTTATGGTACCCCACCTCTAAATAAATCAATTTTCTGACACTTTCGGACACCTGGAATTTTGGTTAATATTTTGAATTTATAAAGTTGATGTTCAAACTAAATGAAAATGCAAAGAAAACTGTTGTACTAAGGGTGCAGCCAACTCTTATTTTAAGGCCTTTTTGAAAATCAGCCCCAGGACTATAGGCATCATATGAAATAGACACCAAAGCGGCATACATTTTAACGCTAAATAAGTATTTTGCTGTTTGGTAATATTCTCCTCTGCAGTCTACACGACAGACTCCAGATAATGAGTGGCTCAAACTAGAATCACAAATTTCTTATTGATTGAATTGAATAAGAAAATGGTAAATATTATGTGATGGATATACAGTATGCTATTGTAAAAGGTCTGCGCATGCATGTATGTGTGTATATCCACTGGTCTGATTTGTTTGAAATTTTAATGCAGCAAAAGGTTTTACCTTCAAAGAGGATTTCAAGACTTGCCATGCTCTGAATTAAAAAATACAGGTCTAAATCTTGGAGTCCTGGATCTATGGATATCGCGGAAACTACTGGTCCCATTTGGCTCAAATCTTAGTACAAGAAAGCCTATGCCCGAACACTAGGATTCCACACTGTAGGTCATTATCAACAGAGAAAATGGAGAAACTTAAAAAAACTGTGTAAAATTCTGAAATTCTGACTGCAAAAGATCTCTGATTACTCTTGTTTTCTTTTCCTAAATAAATTTACCGTGTTTCCTATGGCGCTAGATATGAATTGTTCAGAAGATTATTTGAAAGCAATTTGACTGAAAATAATCTTATATTGGTTTACTGTGGAGGCATAAGCTTCCACAGGAATGAATGACTGATATGGGCTCTGCACGTCAGGGCGTTTGCATGCTTAGTGTGATGACGGTATGCGCCTGTACCTGCAAGTCTTTTCACTTGTCAAGATTTAATTAGCCTACTTACTCTATGCTACCATGTTTGTACTTAGATATAGATTTTTAAATGATAATTTTATCAGCTGTTTATTCTGTACTGTAATTATTTATAATGATGCTATGAATCTGGCATCTCAGCGTTATTTATCTGTTTGGTACATTGCATTGGAAATGTACGTGACATCTTTGTTGCATGTTGGAACTTCTGTCTTAGAATGTATTTAATGGTCAAGATAATATGTCAAGAGAATTGCAATATTTTCTGAATCGTCTGACTGCCGAGTATTTGCAGGTGACATTTCCAGGGGTTATATCTCTGGACCTGTTAAATATTTTGAAAATAATTTGACTGAAAGTTATTGGTGTCTTAGCCACCAACAACTTTCAGCGTAATAACGATGTAGTCTAAAAGATGAGAAAATTTTATGTTGCCTGACGCGTGTCCTCTTGTTGAGACCAAGTGTCTGAATGAATCATCTGGAGGAGATGTAAAGAAAGCCATTGGATTCATCAGCTCCACACTATGGAGCCAATAGGCATCAACATATCAGGCTAAAAATGGCTTCCACTTCCCTGACATAAGGCATACAACCGCCATAAATGTCAGCATGTAGTTATTACCCCACCAACAACTTTCAATCAAATTGTTTTCTAAATATTTGGCAAGTCAAGAGATTTTGCTCATTGAATTTATTGTCTGGTGGCTTGCAGCAGCAAAACAGTTAATAAATATCCATTTGCATACTAAGAGAAGTCAAGACACGCTCGGGCCCAGGCCTGTAGTCTTAAAATTTACAACTGAAGTAACTGGCTTGGTTATCAAGTCAGTCATTCCAGTTGTATATTTTCAAGTCTTCTCTTCGTCCTGCAAAATGGACATTTCTCTGCAGAAGCAATCTTTGCGTGTCGTGATGATTGAATGTGTTCATAATTCTGTCTGTGTACAATGATTCAGTTACACTTGTGTGAATTCTACAGCAATGGATATCCAATATATATACACCTTGTATGTGGATGTAAAAAAAGCTATGCATGTAAGCTATTGAAGATTTTAACAGCAACAGCATCCTATAAAATTTATTTCAATATATTGAATAATAGTTTATTTCTCTCAGCGTAAATATTTTTGCATATCTAGTTTATAGTGTTGAACCGGTTAATCTATTTCATCCTATAGGTCATACAGTACAGCTCTGAAATAACATAACATGCTTCCGAAACAAAATAAAACGTACTGTTGAATATCTTGAACATAATTGGATTGGAAGACATTGCTGCCTTACATTGTTGCCTTAGGCAGCAATGTCTTCCAATACAATTATGTTCTACATATTCACCAGAACATTTCTTACATTGTGTTCAAAATTTTGCTAACTAACATGTTTCTGTATTTGGAAACATGATCCACTATCTCGGTGCTGTACTGTAGATGGTGCTTATTATAGCAATCTATGATTATTCTTGGCACAATTTGACTGAAAATCATTGCTGTGTGGCTCCAATGACTTCAGTTAAATTGTGTTAAAAGATACGAGACGCTAACTGGCTTGCAACATGGGGTCTTGGAATTGAGAATAAAACATGTTAATCTCCAGTCGTTAGTTTCTTCATGATTCTGTAGTTAATTTTGTTTTCTCGCCTTCTATTGGCAAGCTGCACATTCCTTGCGAGAACTTAATACTTGACTAATTTAGACCAATTATCCAAATTAAGTAGTATATGCTGCATTGTTTGAGAGGAGATAACCGACCTAGGTCTCAGCCTTTTAAAGGTGCGAATTCGTCGCATTATTATACTATGTGGTGTGCTTAGTGTAACTGTTGCCGTTAAGTGTAGAATCAATTAATTCACTGTAAATCATTGTCTAGTTGTACAATTACCAAGTCGTTATTAATTAATTAATGAATTCATTATCATTATTACTATTCTATTGAGTACTAATGTCCACAATGCTGTGTATGTGCATTAAGAGAGTCATTAAACGAGTAATTCTTACCTATGAATCAGATTCAATGTGTGTGCGTGTGCACGTTTCTCAGGGAATGCAATGCACTACTGCGTGAAGCCCATGGTGCTCACTGTTTTATTATTAACCCATTGATCACTGGGGCCGTATTCATGAAGTGGATGTACACCCTAAAAGCGGCGAGGGCATACACCTTAAAATATGCCTAACTAGGGTGCAAGTTAGAGTTAGGGGCGCACGCGTAGGTTATGCGCTCTGTGAATATGGTGTAGACAGGTATTCTAAAGAGCTAGGCGGGCATGTAAGTTATGCGCTCTGTGAATATGGTGTGGACAGGTATTCTAAAGAGCTAGGCGGGCGTGTAAGTTATGCGCTCTGTGAATATGGTATAGACAGGTATTCTAAAGAGCTAGGCGGGCGTGTAAGTTATGCGCTCTATGAATATGGTGTAGACAGCTATTCTAAAGAGCTAGGCGGGTGTGTAGGTTATGCGCTCTGTGAATATGGTGTAGACAGGTAGTCTAAAGAGCTAGGCGGGCGTGTAAGTTATGCCCTCTGTGAATATGGTGTAGACAGGTAGTCTAATGAGCTAGGTGGGTGCGTAAGTTATGCGCTCTGAATATGGTATAGACAGATATTCTAAAGAGCTAGGCGGGCGTGTAAGTTATGCACTCTGAATGTGGTATAGACAGGTATTCTAAAGAGCTAGGTGGGCGCGTAACTTATGCGCTCTGTGAATATGGTGTGGACAGGTATTCTAAAGAGCTAGGCGGGCGTGTAAGTTATGCACTCTGTGAATGTGGTTTAGACAGGTATTCTAAAGAGCTAGGCGGGCGTGTAAGTTATGCACTCTGTGAATATGGTATAGACAGGTATTCTAAAGAGCTAGGCGGGCGTGTAAGTTATGCGCTCTATGAATATGGTGTAGACAGGTATTCTAAAGAGCTAGGCGGGCGTGTAAGTTATGCGCTCTGTGAATATCGTGTAGACAGGTATTCTAAAGAGCTAGGTGGGGGCGTAAGTTATGCGCTCTGTGAATATGGTATAGACAGGTATTCTAAAGAGCTAGGCGGGCGTGTAAGTTATGCGCTCTGTGAATATGGTGTGGACAGGTATTCTAAAGAGCTAGGCGGGCATGTAAGCGTGAATATGGTGTAGACAGGTATTCTAAAGAGCTAGGTGGGCGTGCTAAGGTATGCGCTGAGAATATGGTGTAGACAAGTATTCTAAAGAGCTAGGCGGGCATGTAAGTTATGCGCTCTGTGAATATGGTGTAGACAGGTATTCTAAAGAGCTAGGCGGGCGTGTTAGGCGGGTGCGTAATTTGCGGGTGCGTAAGTTATGCGCTCTGTGAATATGTTGTAGACAGGTATTCTAAAGAGCTAGGTGGGCGTGTAAGTTATGCGCTCTGTGAACACGACCCTTGAAGTTTAAAATTATGTAACCCTCTCATCAATGAGAATTCCCCATATCACATTTTTAAGGAACCCATACAGGCAATCTATTTAATACAGAATAAGTTTTATTTTGTAAAGAATATACTTTTACGTGGATTTCTTGGTGAAAGGGTTATTTCTGTTCTATTTTGATAGCTGATGATTGCGACAGGTTTCAGCAACAATGTTTCCAAAATATATACCAGCCTTTCTTGTACTAACTCATGAACCCTTTAATGGTCACAATTTGTCAAGAACATTGAGTTTTTTGCTTAGTGAGTGTCCAATTCCAGAGCAAAGGAATACGATTTTTGAAAATTACCACTGGAATCGCTGACTAGTTTGTCGAGCCAGTTATTCCACTGGTAACATTAAAAAAATAATCTTCTCATGGCCTACAAATGATCATTCCTCAAGCCACCTGCCTTGGTCAGCTTGGCCAGCTTGGCCATTAAATGGTTAAGATACACAGCAAATATGCTTGCCTTGGACCATGTGCAAAGCAGTATTTGCCCACATACCAGGTCAGTTGAGGAAGAATTTGGAGCTGGAAGGCATCATGCTCACGGCCAAATTCTTAGAATTGGCAAAGCTCAGTCTAGATGTAAGAGCAGTTAAAACCGAATGCAGAAGGGCACATAACTGGGGTAGGTCTGGGAGTGGGTGTCATCCTCACGCCCATTGTGTGGAGGAGGGAGTGGGTTGGTGTGAGGTAGTGTTTTATTCCAGTGTCCTCCACAAAACTTGTGAAATTTAGATTCTATCAGAGATTATTTCATGTATTTTTCGAAGAAATCTTAGCTGAAATCTTACTTTAATTTGTGTAAGACTATGTATGGGAGAAAAAAATGGTATCGGTAACCGAGCCAGTGATTCCTGTGGTAAAATAAAAAAAATAGTCTTCTCTTGGCTTGCAAATGGGTCATTCCGTGTCAAGATAACCGATAGGTGTTGCATGAGGAATTAAGATTTCCAAGATTCTTTGTAGTGGTACAGTAGTATGTTTTAGGAAATCCTGCACAATTTCACTACCCAAATCCCAATATATTTTTTAGATATGGACGCTAGAATAGCAAGGGGGTCCACCACATGTGACGCAATTGTCATTTTGTAGCATTTTCAAGGCTCTGCAAATTCTTAACCTGAAATCCAATTCCAATATTTTCAGTGCTTGGTCACATGTAGGTACCCTCATGAAATATGCAGGGCATAATAATTTTTGTGCTCGTGTTGGTAACCTAGGTAACATTAAAAATTAAGATTTATTCAGTGACAAATTTTCATACCCACTTGTGATTACAATTATGTTAAAACTATTTAGAGTTACAACCTTAATACTTGATGGGTCAATTACTTATATGTTTATTAGTTTGTACAGAAAATAAAAATGTGGTTCTTAACATTTTTGAAATATAGGCCCTTGAAATTGGCCCAACCTGAAAATGATCCCATATTCAACTGTCGGGATGACCATGTGGGATAGGTAGAAGAAACTTGTGCTTTACAGACAATAAAGCATTCGGTGTGCTTTACAACATATCCAAAATTCTATTTTCTTCCATTCCTCCTTCCATCAAATCTTTTGGGACAAAATGGGGTATTTTTGCCATTTGTGAGTATATTTTTATGATATTACATGTTAATTATGTATGTATATCAGTTAATTTGTCCTGTCTGAAAGTGTCAGTCACAGCAATGTGAACAAATAATATTGTTATCCCCACATTAAAAAAAAATGTTATGGATATTGTAATCTCCTATCTGTGTGTCCATCCATCCGTCTGTCACGCTATCTCCCAAACCATTGGGCGGAATTCAGCAAAATTTGGTATGTGGATTACCCATACATGGTTGTGCTCTGCGACGCAGCATCTATTTTGGTGCCATGCCATGGACGTCAAGGGACCGGGGTCAAAAGGTCAAATATCCTAGAACCTGTCAGTCACACAATTACCTCCTTTAACCGTTGGATGAAATTCAATCGAATGTGTTAAATGTGAGTTACTGATATGATTACGGAGTGTGAGATGACACTTATATTTGACTCCGGCACCTAGAGTCGGGTCAAAAGACCAACGCCGGGAAATGTGGGGATTTGTGATGGGTTGCAAAACAACATAAAGTAGACTTTTCACATAGTGTAATATTTCTATTTTTTATTTTCAGATGACATTATGGTTCACGGGCCCACATGGTAAAGTCTGAGAATAGAACTTTTATTTTCAAGGTGCTTTATGTTCTCTACCATAACACAGTGTACCAATAGTGAACTAAGTGAAGATTGCAGGTTTATCTCCCTGTTCTGTGGGTACCATGCTAAATCTGCAGGATGACTGTCGTAAACTCGCCTATTCTCGTAAAACAGAGCTGATGTCACTAGAGAAATACTCACCAACTAAACTACAATTGCTACAGCGTAGGACTACCATAACTTCTTTAACTGCAAATCATACAATACGTCTCCATCATGAGAAAGCCTACCTAGTTTGGTTTGAAGACTGAAAGTTTTATTGGAATTGGATGTCAGGTTAAGAATTTGCAGAGCCTTGAAAATGCTACAAAATGACAATTGCTTCACATGTGCTGTTCTAGCGTCCATATCGCCAAAAATATTGGGATTTGGGTAGTGAAATTGTGCAGGATTTGCTAAAACGTACTAATAATACAATAGAGAGAGAATTATGATAATCTGAATCGGTTATGCAACAAGATTTCTGAAAATTTGTTGTCTTGATACGGAATGACCCAAATGGGCGTTTTTCAAGATCACTACAGAAGCTAGTTTTGGCTGGCTTCACCATTGAAAGTTAATAATATCACGTGTCTTGTCATAGGAAATGTGTTAAAAACCATGGTGTCTTTCAAGCAGTCATCGAAGGTCAAATTGTATTAATAAGTTCAATTTTATTTATTTATACAGTTTAATTTGTTTATACAGTTTAATTTACTTAAAACCCATCATCCACAATGATGTTCTGAATATTGATTTCGGTTCTTTCCTGCATACATTTGGACAGTGTGGAAAGTGCTTTATGCAGTCGCCTATCGAGTGCATACAAATGTGCAGAATTTAGCAAAGGTCGTATGGGATCTTGGTCTAATAATCTTCGTAGAGCTGCACTCAGGGGCCCCGGACCGGTGGCAAACCTGAGTAGTTTCAGAAGAGTGCTTTGTCGAATCTGGCAACACTGATAAAGAGGTGCGAGAATACTCATTTCATCGTGGCTGGATTGGCTGAATCTAAAATTATAAATAAATAATTAAGGAAAATTAATTATAGAAGGCAGCTGCCACATATAGTAATTAAACTGGTAAAGGGTGATAACCCACGATGCTGAAGTATACGTGACACATGTCTTCGGTTGGAGGACAAAGGTCAGATTCCTGACACTGGTGCAGTTCCTCCTATTTATAGGCTGCATGGGCTGCAGGATCCCTACCACTGAGCATATGCATGCACATGCTCACTGGTTAGCTGGACCCTGAATCAACGTCCCTGTTTACTGAGTGTTCTTAGCTGGACCCTGAATTGAAGAACAAGACACTTCAAACTGAGTAGTCAGGAGGACTAAAGGGATGTATAAAAAGACTCGTTCACAGCTCAGCACTACTTTCCCAAGACTTATTATGGGGAAACAAAATCACTTCAAACTGAGGATTCCAGAGCAATACAGCACTACCTAACCGTAGGATGGAGCGTGCTTCTTACTGCATTAACCAGGTTCTAAGAGGAGACCCATGTGAAAACATAAACACTACAATCAGGAGATGAAAAAGGAAGTGTACAGGATATAATCTTCACATCATGGGGTCTCTAGGCACCAGCCATATGGTTAAAGAGACTTTAGCATTGGTAATAGTCATAGTATTTTGAATAATTAATGTTATGTATAAGTAACCTACTTACCCTCTGCCCTGGTCAAGATGCAAGATGAAGGTTTCGTTTCCAAATTCTTCAAATGTCTCATAATGATGTCTGTCCATGTTATCTGTCAACATAGCCATAATAATTGCCTTATAGAGTTAAATAGTGGTCAAATGACAATCATACTTAACTAACCCTTTTAAATTCCAGTATCTCAACTTCAAGACAGCTATACAGAAAAACTGTTGGATATTTTGAAACCTATTTGACTAGAAACTGTTGACAAATTAGTTTCAAAATGTACAGCAGAATATTCCTTATCTCGGAGAAAATTTGTCATTATTGTTTGCGAGGTTTACATGAGAATAGGTTAGCAGTAAGCACAGGAAGACCTTGAATTTGAGAATTCCTTTGAAAAGTACTGGAAAATTGCTTTAATGCATTGAAAATCCCTTGAATGTAACATTTCAAATTATTTTCATTGAGTATAAAACTGTTGTCGTGAATCAGTCAAAATGGAGGAATTGCCTTCTACCATCTAATATCAGAAATGTTGCATTAGTAGACTATTGGAACCCCTTATAAGTTGTGTTCTCCGGGGATTCCGCATCCTATGTCCATTGGCCAGTCTTGTATCAGGCCCTTGACAATTTTGAAATTGGGGACATGAATGTCCTTGAAAGGTCCTTGAGTGAAACCATCTGATGGCAATAGTAACCCTGAAACATATAGACAAACCGAGGCTCATGTGATTGTTCACCACAAATTTTATGAATATAGTCTTTCTTAAATTATCGAGTTAATGACTTCTAGACTGTCTCTAAATAATCCTGATCAAATACAAGTAAAGTTTGAGTGGTCGCAAGACTATTCATCTATGACCACATCATCAGCTAATGGTGTAGATGAAAGATTATCTAGACTATTAAGGATGATAATAGTATATGTAAAAAGCTAATTTTGTTGTGTTATACAGCAACAGTGTGCAGCAAAATTTCTAGCTCACCTGGTTTGAAAGGCGACCGTTCGTCATGTGTCAGTCAGTCCGTCATCAGGCATCGGCCACCAACTTTTTATATGAACGTCTCAAGACCCACTGGATGGATTCCAACATGATTTGGCAGGAAGCATCCATAGGGCATAGAGATCCAAGTTCATTCAAAAGAAGCTGATTGGCCAATTTGGCCGGTGGCCATCTTGGATTTTGGTACATTTTTAGAAACATCCCTAAAACCGCTTGGTGGGTTGATTCAAAACTCATGAAATATCACGTAGGACAAGAGCTGAACCAAGTTTGTTCAAGGAAACTTGATAGGCCAAATGGTTTGTTGGATGTCTTGGATGACCTAGTTTTCACAAAAGTAACATACAGAACCAATGAACAGATCGGGCTGAGATATGGTAGATATGATAGGGATTAAAAACTGTTCAGGGGAAGTTGATATGTAAAAAACATGGCAGCCGTGTTGTTACAGTTCTGGTTAAATCCTTAGTGTTCTATTTATAGGTGATGGCCTTTCTAGTTGAAATGCCTATGGGGCAGGTGAGTGATTCTGGTCTCTTGATAAATTGTATATTCACTAAATATATGCAATTTAAACGAGGACGCAGCTACACAGTCATTGTTTGGGCACTGAATCCTCGTGTCAGTATTCATGGCCAAGCATTGGGACTTTGACAAGATGGGCATCGACATGTCAAGGGTCTTTGACACCAAGCGATCAAAGATACTAGACCTAGTCTATGAAGCTGGCTTTAAGACGATGACTTGCGACAAGTCAGACTGCTCTTGGCAAATACCAAGTTGAATGTGCGAGTAAAATATAGAGACTGCAGCGTCCGTGACCTCCTCCGCAGAGAGATGGTCTCTCCTGTGCTGTTTACATGCTCCCTTGCCGCAACTACCACCTGTGCGAGAGCACGCCACACGACCAATGCACCTCCAAGAAAGCTTTGACACCCCCCCCCACCACGAAATAAGGATGTTGTTTATCGCCGACATTGCAGGAAATGGCTTATCAGAGCTAGTTTTGAAATTTTTTTTAGGGAGATGACCACCCCAGATACACTCACATTTTATGAGGGGTTGGTTGTGGCTGTGGGGGGCCACCAACCTTCCATATGGGAAAACTTGTCAGGCTCATGACCCAACAAACATTTCCCGGTGCCTCCTCTGCTTCCAGTCCTTTTGGGAACTGGCTCTGGATCATGGATTCCTCTGGCCGAAAAGATATGCTTATATGATGTGACCTGTGTATCACTAATGCTCTACGACTAACTACTGGTCAGCTCTGAAAGTAGTTCCAGATAAGGTTGATCCCTTTCACCAGACACCTTCATACTATAACCCAACATCGCTGGCCTGATAGTATAATTTCCAACAACATTATGCAATGCAGTGACAAGGTCAGTGAAGGTGGCCCATCATGGGTTGTCTCTGTTTGGCCATGTTCTGTGAATGCCACAACACACCTCTGCACATATGCCGTGGAATTTTGGGGACTCTGCCGACATTTATGAAGCTTATAGAGGATGCCAGTGCACAAACCGGACTGGGTACATAAACGACCAAGAAGAACCTGAATGAGCTTGGGACTCTCACAGTGGTCAAAGAAAGACTGATTGCAGCTGCAGAATGTTTTCCGCAGAGCACAAATCCTCTCCTCTCCACACCCCCTATTCTTCATCCTCCCATCATCCATCCATCCATACATCCATCCATCCATACATTCACCGACCCATCCACCCACCCACCCATCCATCCCTTCATCTATCCATCCAATTCAGACACATTCATGACTGACTTTTACCACTCGTGACAGACCTACTCACAATCAATGGAAAGAGTGCATTGTTTTCTCCGAACAAGCAATCTAAATCTGTTACTGTTATTTGTCTAGGACACAGACATATCATTGAATCCGAGTGTCAAACACACTTAGGCATAGAACGGTCAACAAATGGGAAAGGGAATGTAGAAAAAGCTTTCAAGCAACACGAAAAACAGTATTCACTAATGGGAGCTGGACTTCATAGAAATGGCAGGCTTTCCCGTTTAACGTCAATACATATCTGGAAAATCTACTGTTTTCCAAGGTTGCTGTTTGGTCTAGAGGTCATTCAAATGACAAAGGCTGAGATTAATCATTAATGAATTGGAACAATTCCAACTCAATTTTAGAAAAATTGCATTCTCTTCCAAAGAATAGTATATTATTTGGCAGTAATTTCGCAGTAACATCAGTAAAACAATGCGTTCTAGGAGTAAGACCCAAGCAGAGCTAGACTCCACTAGCACTATTATGTAACATCCTGAGGAATGATGATACTGTAGAATTTCACATATGAGCCAGACAACTTGCCGGAAAGAATATTAAGAACAGTAGTAGGCTTATGAAATGCCAAGAAACCCTTCATAGGTATCATCTCCAAAGTGTCCACCAACTAATTAATAGCATGCCCACAAAGTTAGTGTGGAAGGTGCTAGTAGAAAAACAAGTCAAAGTTCTCTACACAACATCTGGCAGGAAGATATCCACACAAACGTAACTGTTAACTACTGTTGGAATCCACTTGACAACAAGATTTTGGACGCGGAAGAGCAAATGACACGTAAGTTAGACGAGCAGTGATAGCGGCGAAGATTTTAACTGCCTCATACATCATACAAGCAACTCGTGGCTGGTTTAATCAATATGCTGTCCCTGATGAGTGTTTACAATGCCACTCAGCACTTGAAGACAGGAATCACTGCACCAATAATTATACACCGCATTGGATGAGTTACAGAAAACCATATTTGAAGAATATTCTCACTACCCTATACTTAGAAAATGACTCGAGCATCATCAACACGTTAGTAGTTGATCCTGAAAATACTATGCAGCTCAGATGATATTTGATCATACAATGATGACATCTAAATTGAACATTAAACTGGCTCCAACAATTCTCTTAAAATTACGAAAACTACACGCTTTCCTTGCTATGCCTTGCACCTCAAATGTAGACACTTATCAAATGAAATTAGCTCAAACCAACGATTATCTATTCGTCTGTTTTTCAAATATTTTGTCAAATCGCGTCGTTAAATATATATATTCTAGGATAATTACCAATAAGAAAGTCAAATATAGCCATATCTATCATATCCAGCAATCTCCGACCATTTCTATACACATCCGTCTCGCGGACTCCATCGCAGTAATCGTCATAGACTTGCCACACTGCTCTGCGAAAATGAATTTACAATAAATTAGCTGCATTGCATAGAAAACTACAGAGTAAGAATGAATGATACAACATCAGATTGGGAAGACGTAACCAGGGGGTGGGGGGGGGGGTATTACAAGGAAGTGTTCTGCGGCCTGTCCTTTTTCAAATATACATAAATGCTCTACCAGATTCACTAACCTGCCACTGCAAAATATTTGTAAATGACACGAAACTATATGGAGACCCATCCATCAATGCCATCCAAGATAACATAGACAAGTTATATGCGAGAGGTCCCGGACATGATAACTAGGCTTCAATACAAGTAAAACTCATGACTTAATTTTGGCAGTAACAGTTCCCGAATCCAATACTCTATGACAACTGGTACCTCCCACATACAGGCAATATCTACATCACAGCTAGAAAAAGATTTGGGAGTGCATATATCGACACAGACCTTTACTTGTGATACACACATAATAACATCGTATCTAAAGTGAATAGTAGAGTAGGAATAATCAAAAGAACGTTTTCATGTATAGACCCGTCTACACTTACTTTAACATACACATTTTTGGTGAGACCCATCCTTGAATACTGTAACTCAGCATCAACAAAGTTATTACCACAAATTAGAGACTACAGATACACAGAAAGACTCCGCACCATAAATCTAATGCCATTGAAGTAAAGACGTTTTCGAAGAGACTTAATCGAAACATACAAAATCTTTAATGATATATACAACATTGACAAAAGCAGCTTCTTCGAACTCTCCACTAATACACACACTAGTGGACATAAAATGAAGATGAATATGAAACGCAGCACTTAGGATATTCGCAAGTACTTTTTCACTAGTAGCGTGGTACCCTATTGGAATTCACTGCCAGCCACAATTATAGTGGCACCAACGGTGAAATCCTTCAAACGTAAACTAGACATGCATTTCAAAGAGATACTTCATGATTCTGACTAAACATGGTTTGCATAGAGACACTAGCGTAGAGAAGGAGACTTGGATAGCGATAAACACAGAAAATGACAACAACAGCAATAAGACCAACTATGGCCTCCATAAGTCAACATGTAGCCAAATGCTATGCGCATCAGGGTGTAACCATGAATGTAGGTGGCACACCACCGCTAACGCAGGGAACACGCATCTGCACCAGAGTTTTCCACAAAACGGAACTAAAGTCTTGGTTCTAAACCCATTAAAATATTGACAGGTTCGACGAGACATAATTACGCAATAAAAGTCAAATCATTCAAGAACAAACTAGATATATCTACTTCAAAGAAATAACTTGAATTGGGCTGATGAAGTCATACTATAGCAATGACACCGAATCAATAACGACGATGGCGACGACGACGGTGGCGGCGGCCAACGTTATTGGCTTAGCTAATGATAACCAAACGTCATATACAGTATCATTACTGCATTTCTATCAATATTATAATAGCAAAGTTATACTGGAGTGGAGTCATGTACATGTTGGAATTAGCACCACGGATGAGAGCAGATATACATGCCAAAGAGGAGAGCAAACTACAACAGTCACTTCCTTCTCATACAATAAAGTCCGGGCAGGCATGAACCCGTTTAACTGTCTGACTGTTGAGTCTTTGCAGACCGCATATTCCAGGGGTTATATCTCGGAACCGGCTAAATATTTTGAAAACAACTCGATTGAAAGTTGTTGGTGCCTTAGCCACCAACAACTCAGTCAAATTGATTTTAAAATATTCAACCCACCAACAACTTTCAGTCAAACTGATTTCAAAATATTTAGTCATGATTTTTTTACATTGAAATTATTGTCTTGTGCCATGCAACAGTGAGACAGTTAAAAACCGACTGACATAACAGAAATGATGGCTAGACTTCCCAACAGGATAACGGACATGGACGAGCAAAAAACAATTTTTTACACTATACCAAAAATACCCCACGTGAAATGAATGAGACTAGAGGAGATTGGCTTAGCATGAGTGTCTCTGAAGAATACACTCCCTGAACATTTTGCAATGATGCGCGCCCACCCCTGGAGGAGAGATGGCATGATGGTCAGTTTTATAACAACACATTTCAAATCAAGCTCTGGGAATCTGTGGACAATCTCCAGAATACGACTGACTTACTTTTGAGTCTATATCGGGGCTAAAGATATGAAACTGTCAGATAAGATGGAACTTTAAATATAAACTGTTATTAAAATAAGCTTAAAGGTACTGAAGCAAATGCTTTCCACTTTGAACTTAGAAACTGATTCAAAATTTTAGAGGAATATAAGACCTAACATTCTTCAATCAAGCAGTTAGAGAAGCAGGCAATGGCGGATCCAGGACTCTGTTTTAGGGGGCCCGGGTATGTTAGGATCTGGAAGTGTGCTCTCACTAGCGTTGTGGTGGGGTGGGGTCTGGGGGGATCTTTCCCGGGAAATGTTTAAAATTAGATCGTTTGCAGGAAAAAATGATAGGAGGCTGAGAAATTTAGGTAGTTTCAGATCTTTAGCCCAGATATGGACTCAAAAGTAAACCAAGTGTCTTCTAGAGATTGTCCACAGATTCCCAGAGCTTGATTGTGGCCGCATATAGCGGGCCCTCTCATCACCCATGAATTCGCCACTGGAAGTGAGGAAGGTAATTTTTGTATAGCAAATGAAAAAAGATAGATTAAACAAGAATCATGGGATAAATAATGGAGGGAAATGAAAGCAATCGGCAAATGAATACAGCCATATCACAGACTGAAAAATACCCCCACAAAGATATTATCATCTAATAAAAAATTCTTGGCACTCATGTATATTGAGGGCTTTGCAGAAAAGACAGAATGTTCTCCACATAGGCAAGACCAAAAGACAATAAAATTGGTGCACATGACACTGAATGGAGGCTACACAGATCCTGAGCAACTGATGAATGGCATTGCATGTGAAGTACGCAAACGACAGTTGAAAGGAACATTTTGGACCAGCGAGAACCAACTGACTGCAGAAAGAGTGGACACAGAACATCACGTTGAAGTGGATGTGCAACCACCAATGTTTGAAGCTGGAATAACTACAGGGATGCGCAAAGCAGAGCAAATGGAATTATAATACAGGACATAGTAAAAACTGCTGAAAATCCGAAAATCCAGATCTTGTGATAAGCAATAACTGGATGACATCACTTGACATCCTTAGCAGACTCACTAGTATCATGATCCATAAACATCTCAAAACAATAGACAACTTTTTCCCCCAACCGACACTCACTGTATCATAGCAATGTAGTACGCTGGACAATAAGTGATGACCTTGAAAATCTTGTCTTGCAGACGACATCGCTCTGCACTCTAGACACTGACACCCAGTCCAAGGCAAACTGTATAGTGACCATTACAGCCAGAAAACAAAATACATGAGAATAAATAGCAAGACCAATCAAAGTGTTAAGCTACATGCAAAGTGTGGACATCATTGACCAATCAAAAATTTGCATACCTTCGCATCAAATTGCAAGTGACCGAAATTCAGCAGAGATCAGAATGAGAATATAAAAGGGTAGACAAATTCTTTCAAATGATCAAAATGTTGACGATATTGTTGCTTTATACATTTATTTAATATCTGTTGTGTGCTTACTTTCGATGCTTGCTGTATGCCCGTTTCCATGGATTACGCCATACTTTTCGTGCTGCCAGGGTTCCACTAGGAAGCAGTACCGCGAGGGATCCATTTACCATATCGGGGTGACCACAGATGGCATTTGTAGCGTCACAGTATGCGTCACAGTTTCCATGGAAACACAGGTTATTTACTATATTGAATGAAAAAGAAAATCTTTGAAAATTTAGTTGTATGTTTAGTAGCCTATACATATAGCCTCCATTTCCAGTACGTCTATATTGCTTGCTGGTAGAGATGGATACTCTGTCTATACGTTAAGCTGACTTGTCAGTCAACTGAGCTTTCGCGACGCGATCACCACTAATCCAATCCCCCATTCGACCCACCCGCCTGTCCATTCATCATTCCGTCTGCCCGCCTGTTCGTCGTCCACAATGATGGCACGTTTCTGTATTTCTAAACAGATTCTAAAGATCAAACCGGGTCTGTATATATGTTCGTATCGGCATTTAATGCATCGGGAAATCAAATTAGTTTCAAAATATTCTAATGAATATTTATTAAATAGTAAAGACATACACTTCGTACACTGATGTAATTTTAAAAGTCCCTGACGGACTTAGCTACGTCATTCATTACGTAGTTGGTTGTGACGCCAGTCTGCATGTGATGTTAATTATTATATGACGCCATATACCTGATAGACAGATTGGATTCATCAATTGTTGTTCAGTATTCGTTCTCAATAAACTTCCAACTATGGTTAGCAAACTTGGGCTATGGGTGCATCTTCAGTTGTGACATTACAGGAAAACCTCGTTCGCATGGGGTGTGTGGGTGAGGTTGTAACCTTCCATGATGCAATACTTAGAATCAACGATAACAAATTCAGTAAGGACATTTTATATTATTTTCAGCTATTTTGAAGAAATATTTTGAAATTCTCTTGCTCCACATATGATTGCGAACTGCGAAACGACATTAGGCTCCGCCATGGAGGTGCATACTTCCGGGGTGTGCGGGTGGTTGGGATGAGGGAGATGTTAGGATGATGGCAAAATTGGTGAAAGCGTGGGCATTTGCGCGCCATCGACTGAATTGATTTTATGGTGAACTTAGCTCAATTTCAGGTCGTTTAAAAGGGTGAGATGGTGAGTTCTCAGGACGCCTATGGGGATGCTTTTTTATTGCATATTGTGTTGCCCAAGAGAGAAGCTGTATCGTGCCATAGGCCTATGCATGGTGGATGGAAAACTTTCCTGATTACGCAGCTTACTGGGTCAGTGCTGGACCAATACCGGGACAATAAGGCCCAGCAATATGCACTGTCATGGCTCTTTAAGTAACTTATTTCGAAATTCCGTCAACGTCACTCAAAATTTCCAGATAAGTAAAAAATTTGAAATTTTGATGTAATATCTAGAAGTAGAAACTTCGAGATATGCAAGTCGAAATTTGTAGATAAGTAATTTGATATTTAGTACAATTCTGACCTGGTGAAAGATAGAACGTCTTAGCTAGGGTTTTATCGACAACCGGGAAGAGTTCTTCTGAGAGGTTAAGCGTCCGTCCAACTGCTGGTGGTACCCTATAGAAACCCATGAGCCTGAGAAAAGAAAACAGGGGAAGATAACTGCTGTCAAATTTAGGCCTACTATTCGATCTGTCACGCAAGAAACTGATATTTTAATCAATTACGGCACTAGTTACCTTATGTCACCTTAGAGTTCTGTTGAATATTTTGTAACTAATTTGACCGAGTGCTGCTTTCCTAGCCAGCAACAGCACCAATCAAATTTGTTTCAAAATATCCAACAGGTTACATGTACAATTAACGTGGCGTTTAAATTCTGGGAATTAACGCTTTTAATGTTTCAAATCGAGTCCAACAAGAGCAAGAAAGTGGGCGGAGCTTATCCAGAAATGGGCGGTACATCGCTAGAAATAGAACCCTCATTGCTCATTTACAAGCTAGACATCGGTGTGTACGTCCGCGGGTAGGTAAAAGAAAATGCTTAATTTACTGTCTGAATGTTGCAAGCCACCAACAACATTCGGTAAAATCGTTTTCAAAATATTCAGGATATGCAGAGTTAAACCCCATGGAAAATGTAGTCTGCAGAAACTCAACAGGCAGACAGCTAAGCTACCGTAATATTATCTAGGAGACTTTCGGTCATATGATTACAAAACAGACAAAATATATCAGCAAATCAAAGAACTTATAAGCCTATGGTGTTATTTGTGTAGCCTTCTCGTAGAATCATTTTCATGGAATCCGTGACCATTACAGGGCGACCATCTCTCCGGATTTATAAAATAAAATTTGGATTTTTTAACAGCCACGCCTCTAGATTTCCGGATATCCTGTCAAATATCCGGATTTTGTGTCATTCCCATAGGGTAAAGTGCCCTAATTTGGGCAGGTTTCATAAGTTCTCTTATTCTAGCGCCAAAGGTAATATGATTAGGACGATTGTTAATATGTGGAATGTGCATTACATGTCTTGGCTAATCAGTGACATAAGAATTTTGTCTTTGACAATAATAGTATCATAGTTGTGGTCCTGGATTATGTCTGAATCTTTATTTGGGCATAATAAATGTGTTTTAAAGAATAATGCAACATCATAAAGATAGAGAACATACACCATTAACATATCATCAACATCATAAAGATAGAGAACATACACCATTAACATATCATCAACATCATAAAGATAGAGAACATACACCATTAACATATCATCAACATCATTTTCTCTAAATATATGTTTCCAACATATTGTAGAATTACCAAATTTACTAAAAAACTTAAACTTGGAACAAAACAGTGCTAACTATGGAAATTCCTTGCACATAGGCAGACATGTGTACACGCATGTGATTAGGCCCGTATTCTGTTAAAATATCACTGACAAAACAAAACCCCAGCTGCCCATGCCAATTATTCCAGACACTAATAATTGTTCACCAGTTAGTGTTGTTGGTCTTCCTCCACCTCTCTTTGTGCTAGGTTTGCCTTTTGATAGTCTATTAAGAGTTTGTCTAGGGATTTTATATTCCTTTGAAGCCTTTCTTTGGGTAATCTTTCCCTCGGAAATAAGTTTCAACGCTTTTGACAAGTCCTCATCAGAGCACGTTCGATAACGACCCCGCATTTCCCCCCAGGTTTTCAACATTCACGGTGATTCGGTAAGGAAATAGAAAATATAATTAGATTTCTCAAAGTAATATTGTGTAGCAATATGATGTCTACTTACTATATAGAGAGTTTATGAATGTCAGGTTGTTTGTGGCGTGGCTAGCCACACACTTTTCTTACAGGGCCCAAATTATGGCCATGCCCAAATTAGGGCACTTTACCGTAACCCCAAAAATATTTGTAGCAAAATTTTGAGTAAACATGTGTAGAAGGGAAAACGTTGCAACACGGTTTGTTAAATCTACAAACTGTGACGATCGGCGGTTTTAATATTCATTAATTCATGCAATATGCAAACTCAAGAAATCGGTTACCAGTTTTCGTGTTATATAGTGTAAATTCGACCATATTCGAGTCGACCCAAGTAGTCTGAGCAGCCATATGATTTATTCACATAGAATTATCTGATTCATTGTGATGATAACAAACATCTTTAGTGGTTATAAATAAATCTGCTGAATTATATTTATATGTGTTTGCATTTTGTAATAGACAATGTATTGTTTAATTTGATGATTTGTGTGTATTTCTGCATACTCGCACACAGATAGTCTACTAGCCAGGAGGGTGAACCTAGAAATGTTAAGTACTGTAAAGTTTTATGTTGGAATTGCAATATATAGGTCCTAAGAACTCAGAAATTGCCGGATGCTAATCTCCATATGTGTAGCATTTTGCATGATTGACCTAATTAGCATATTAATTAGGTCAAATCATTAAATCAACTATATCTTTCTTAGCAAGCCACATAGAGATTTCGTTTTGGTGTCTCGACACATGTTTTCCGGCCCAAGGAATCTATCTAACATAGCTTCGGATTCATACCTCCATCCAATTGTCTGAAATCAAATATGGCCGCCATGCCTAATGCCCAATCGTAAAATCGTTCTAACTCAGAAACCATTCCCAATAGAAACTTCGGATTGGTGTCTAGACTCATGTTTTCAACCTTCAATGTGGGAAGAATATCATTTAATACTAAATTTCCAAGACGCCAATACTAAGTCATGTTGTGATAGTTGATACAATGACATCAATCTATTACAATGAAACCTGTCTATGGCGAATACCATATGAGTTTTCAAATTACGGGTACAGAAGAGGGTCACTTCATAGAACTGATTTCATTTCCATCATCATGAGCGCGATTATTCCCTCCTTTGTCCAGATCCTCCTCTACTTCCTCCATCATCATCTCGTTGCGTCAATGAGTTACAGCATTCGTCTCCCTCCTTCACACACAAAGTAACTGGCACATGTTAATCCATTTGCTGCACAACTGCAGTTGTCTACACATGTCTCCCCCTCTGCCTGACAGATGCAGCTAATGCCTCCATAAGCTTTTTTGGTGCGATGGGTTACTTGAACATAACTGGCATCACTTGGTCACTTCCATGAACTTCCCATCTATAGTCAGTGATTTGGACAGCAAGAGGGTCGACCTTGTCCACAGTCTTCACAGCGTCATTTGGAGATGTGCTCTCTGGAGATTGAGGACCAGAATGATGTCTGTAGCGAAAAATACCATACATAGCAGCATTCATTAAATCGCTCTCGCTCTTCTGGCAGTATACATCCGAGAAGAAGGTGGTGCCAAATGTTTTCAGATCTGAGTGGCATCCTCCTCTCCCAGAGTGGAGTCTAGTCAATGCTGTCGGTCTGGGTGAGCACTTTCAGGGGATATACCTTACCTTTGCCATTAGCATAGGACACGGTGTCACATCCTGAGAGCGTATGTATTCACTGGTGCCATTTCATTTCTCCCCAAGGTTGGTGACTGGCATTTATGTCGAGCACGGGGCCATCCCACTTCTCCATCGGAACATGGCAAAGACGTCAGCTTTCCAGAACCAGTACACGAGTAGCACGAACACATCTCGTGTCATCATTAATGATGTACACAATCCCAGCTCCGCCTGATGCAGCTTGCAGCATGTAGATGATGAGAGATATGTCTGCTTCATCATGCTGCTCAATGCTGTCAGCTAGGTTCACAATTTAAATGTTGTTACCAAGATCATGTGTGCAGAATAGTGGTCAGAGTTACCACTTCTTGTCCTTGTTTTCCATAATGGCATCACGGTAGTGATGAGTTCAGAGTCCGCTGATATCCAGTCGAAGTTCTCCCCATCTCTACTCTGCCTCTCGTGATCCTTGGCGCTGACGCCATCATACCAATAAAAATGACATAGGTTTCTGCTCCTCTTTAGTTAGTGAGACAATATCTCATTCCGTTAGCAACATTGGCCACTGTACGTGAGGTTGGTCAGACAATGTGGTAGAACAGCTGAGAGACATCTACCAGCAGTGTCGAGAGGAGCAGGGTTCTTTATGATGATGCCAATGGGGGTTGACCATCACCGACTTGTTACCCCTTTGGAGACAGCCATAGTCGTTGATGAATGATGACAGGATCAGCCCATGCTGGAGGACAGCAGGCAACGCGAGGGATGCAGCAAAAGTTTTCTGTATGTTGTGTCCATTATCGACGGTATCCTGTACGTTGACATCTCCTGCAGATGCCACATGTCCAATGACGATGTTCTACAAGGATGTTGACTGTTCAGTGAGTCGATGAGAATGCCTCCGGAGATCATCCAATTTCTTCTGTCGGTCCTCTCTGTCCGGTGTAGCATGGATCGACCGGATGGGTACGGACCATCCCAGCTAAGCTGGGTGCGGGACGACCACTCCGGATGCACTCCAAGCACGCCCCCCCCCTTCTGAGTAGGATAGTACGCATGTATAAAGCCCTATAAGAGAGGTTTCGTTAAAACGGCTACGTCCGTAAGAACGCGTAGCGTGCGCTACGCATCAGAGCTTCCCTGGCAACAGGTGTCAGGATTGGGAGAGAGTGTGTGCTTATAGTGTACCGAGTTGGTACTAGTGATTTTCTCAAATCGCGCTATTCTCGTCGTTCTTGGTACCGATCAGAACCAGAATGAAACGAGGATTACCGAACTTTTTACTTTGTTAAAATCGGACCGGAAATGGCCGAGTTATCATTAAAACTTTCGTTTAAATTGTCTTCAAAATATTGCTTTGACGTCGTAATCGCGTGTATGCATTAACTGAATGGGGAATGTGCTGTTCATGTGATAGCTACGTCACCACTTCTGGCTGCACGCTGATTGGCTACTGCTCGCCCTCTGATTGGCTGGAACGTCCTGCATCTGATGTCACGAGTAGTATAAAAGGGTCGAAAAATAAGAATCAAGAGCATCATCGGCGGGAAGCCGACACAGTCAGGAAGACTGCTGGACCAGCACAATGCGAGATGTGGGACAACTGCTAACCGACTGTGGTACCAACACCACAGCGGTGCCGTTTGGAATTGAGTTCTCCTGCGCCGGTGAGCAGTCTTAAGACTTTTCCGCAAAAACAATTTTGGAAACTCCCGGACACCATCCGGGGGCTATAAACTAATATAAGAATTCCCTTTCCGGAACTTTCTCAGAGGAGTTTCCTGCGGAAGGGCTTTGCTGGCCCGATGTGATTCTACGGGATGTGGAGCTGCTGGTGATTCTTGGTGGACAACTCGCTGGATCTTTCGATCATGCTCAAAAGTGGTATCAAACTTCCACGCTGCACGTCGCGTGTGTTAATTAACTTTTAGACCACAGTCTGGTGGGACTCTGCTCAGTGCGCCGCAAGAGCTATGCGACGTATCCCGCACCGTGTACCCAGTTATTATACATACATATTTAATTACAATTATAGCCCTCCTTGTTAATGGGCAACTTTCAAACTGCCGTCGCCGGAAGGAAACTTTACAACAACTGTTTAAATTATGTATCAGTTAATCTGACTATCTAATGTACATCCTTATTACCCATTTTTCTTCATCATCATGAGAGTGAGCCGCATCAACAGTCTGCCTGCGGAAATCTTCCCTGCATTCAAGATCGTGCCATCACGCGCTACTCAACTGTAGCATATCAATTTCCGTGATTTATGAACTCTTACTGTACCATGACCAATAGGTACTCAAGTAACTATACTATTGTGCACTTAATTATTTCTGTAAATGGTACTGATGATTAATAGATACCTACCCGGTCTTTCCGACCACATTTTTATACTTTCTGTTTCATACTGTAAATGTTATCTTTATTTCCGTGTGCTCTCAACTAACAGCGCCGTTAGGTCCTAAGACCTGTGGTATATCGTTAGCACTGTATTAGTTAGTTGTGTATATGGCAAGTAGCCATCCTAGTTATTATGTTTTGTTTCTATATGAAAATTCTAGGACGCAGTACGCTAGGTAATACTATACAGCAACATTATATCCGCATCACTATATTCACCAGCACCAATTTTACACTGAGGTCGCTGATCATGCTCCAATTGCTCGAGCCTGACACGTTACCGACTAAACCTGGCGATTCTAGCTCAATAGGATAGGTTTAAAGTTGTTAGGGACAATACGCTGTGTATGCCTCTTTTCGGGCTGTTGTGGATATGTAACACCACACACTGGCTAGGTTGTTAAAAATTGGCCATTTACCTTAGGGCCTCTTATTTATATCAAGTTATTGTCTCTTTCCACGCTCCTCCAGCCGCAAGGTAGAATAATTGTTTGGATTCCCCATCGATGCGTTAGCAGGATCTGACTCTGGGAAACTATTGGGGGTTTCCGAGTGGTGATGACTAAAGTGCCGATTTACATCCCCCCCCCCCCCCCTGTATCATTAGATACTATTTAGTTTAGATTCCCCTGCCAATGCAGGAAGCACTGTAAAAAGAAATTATATTATTTATTATTGTGACACCGGCCTGCAGTGCATCTCTGGGCATTCTGGAACTTAACACTAATGGCAGGTAATATGTTAAGACGGGTGACGGACGAGACGCAGATCTCCAACCAACTCGTAGTGTCTGAGTGAGATCTTAGAGCCCAACACGCCCTCACGGGAAGGTCACTAGCGATAGATATCGGTCTCTTACTCCCCTCCATAAACGATTTTGCGCTTTCTAATTGCTTTTGTGAACTGTGTAAACTTGTCCTAGTGATGTTAAATGTGGTTGCGGGACAAGGGTGACCGGATCATCATATGATTCAGAATCTATTGCTCTGTAACATGTATGCATGCACTCTTTCTGAGGTAGATGCTATGCGGGGCAACCTTCGGGAAGCTGGGCATCTTCGGCAGTCGGATATATGTGTCTAAAGATAGGTAGGAATCCTTGCCACTTGGGGCCAAAGCTTGGAATCGTATCTAATAACCAAATAGTAGGTTAGAATGTAGCAGAAGGCCCGCATATATAAAGCAGCAACTAAAATGTAGTATCTTTGGACCTACATACAACGGGGACCTGTGAATTCTTCGAAAATCATTCGACCCGTCTTCATGTAAACCAGTGTGCATCACAGTAATTATGGCTTCACTAGGATTGACCAGCACTTAGCTTTTTGTTTGAACAAAAGAGTGGCCATTTTGGTCAGCTCTTTTCCTCCACTTCGGTGTTGAAGACATTTTTTCTGTGATGGAGGTCCGCGTGAGGCACTTTCCTCTTGCAACAACAAAGTTTTGTGTGTGTTAGGGGTGTAATTAGTTTATATTAAACTACCAAGTAGCCTCATTGCGATGCTCCCTTGCGGGGATAACTGTATGGGTTTACGAGTCTGTGTAGTACCTTCTGTGAGCCCACGTAGAAAGAACACCAGATAGCTCTATGTACTGTATTATTTGCTCATTACTGTCAAACGAGTAGCATTGTTTTTATAGTTATTAATTGTGACTGTTTAATTATATCATCTTGTCCAGACTTATAAGTTATACCAGTGACACCAACAGTTGGGACGAGATGGTGCGGTTCAATCTCGGTGGCAATGGTCACACGGCCCCACTGGAATGTGAACATTCCACCAGCTCTAGAGGCCGGTCTTTGTACCTTCCGGAGAGATGCGATACGGGATCCACAACCCAGAGAACTGCAGCTAACCAGCACTCCCACGCATCATGTACATGGCACGTACGTGGAGCAACATGGCAGACCAGCACGCAGCCCCGCGAGCTACAAGTGGCGCCTGATGTGGGGCTTGAACGAGAAGCGAACCCACGCCAACTCTCAACACATGCAAGTTTCGGTCTCCTTCATCAGACAGTCAGCTCTCCCTAGACATTGAAGTAGTATCATATGATGGACGAACTGCTCATGTACTCTCCAACTATGCTAATAATTTCCCTGGTGCGGAACAACCCCATTAAACTAACAAGGGCACTGATTACAGAGTCACCTCGGTGCCCATTCTTACAACCCGGCTCAACTGCGGCCTCTGAACGACAACGTCAGGTGCCCAACACAACAATTCATTCTCCTATGACAGCATGCATACACACGCACCGGCTTCTTGCATGTCGGTGCCAATGATGCATACCGCATCCACAGCACTAACATCTCCCCCTGGCAGAAAATGTGACCCCCCCACAATTTACGCATCTAACAAACATTCTTTTCTATGTAAAACGGCAGTGGTAGGTTGTAGCACCTCCGCTGAAACAACGTTTATACAAGCACCACGACCCACCACAAAGGCACTTACCGCTGGTGTCCCATGGTGGTTTGCAAATTTCACAAGTCCTTACAGCATTATCCACTACATCCAGCAGTACCATCAGTGATTCGGAGGGAAGTCAACATTCGCCATTATGGACCCGCAAGAAGAAGTATCGCACACAGGACTGGAAACCTCCGTTCGTCATTGCTTCTTCTTCTATCCATCAACTAAACATCTGATGATGCATTGTCAAAAGTGGCTCACACAGGTAGGCCTCCTCCGTGATCATAATCATCCTATCCACATGGCTGTTTACACTAATTCACAATACATAGAAACGACATCAACACCACCACCATTGCACTCACGGAAGCTATCCAGAAACAATCTGATTATATACAGGAAGATACTGCACCAAAAACAACCCCGCAGACAGTATCATTGGAAACTCTTCCACAGGCAAGTGATATATAAGTGTGCTTGTCTGTTTAGTGGTGTTTCCACCAGTGCCACCGTTGACACTGCAGCTTCCATCCCCGTTTTAACAAGCGCTTGTATGAGAGCATCCCACCTCATAAGAAGCCACTCCGTAAGCCTACAAACATATTTTTGCAAACAGCTACGGGAGCCGATGTTCCCGTGGCTGGTACAGTAAACCTCGTGATACAGAAAGAGGAGATGCAATTCATCCAGCGAGTTGTCATTGCCTCTATTCAAAACGATGCCCTGCTTGGTTCTGATTTCCTCAGTACCAGCGAAGCCGTCATACATTGCAGACAACAGGAATTAGCCATAATTGGGCCGACGTATACCCTTTGGACCAGAATCATCGCTGTATGACATTCTTTATTCTTTTCGATCGCTGGTATCACACTTGGAGAGCCGTTCTCAAGATGAAATCCGTGGTTTTCTACAGTTCTTCCACATGCCCATACAGCTTTTCAAGAAAAGAGGCTGACACAGGCCAGATCTCTTCTCTCAGCAGCTGATACGTACTGCAACATTGAAGTATGTGCTCTGTGGTCTGTTCTGCTTCTCCACAAGGACAAGCGGGCGATGTCGTAAGGTGGAACCGCCTGTACATGTGTTGGTTTAGTCTGTTATGTCCAGTTCTGAGACGAAAAATGGTCACTTGCTCTGGCCTCGAGAGATAGTGGTAGGCATCTTCTGATTGAGGTGTTCTATAGAGTGACTTGATGATAGTCTTCATCTCTGTATGCGTAACCATGTTTTCTGTCTGATTCTCTTCTGCACCCACCTTTGCCATCTTGTCTGCTTCCTCATTTCCTTGGACTCCACAGTGTGAAGGGACCCACTGCAATGCTATCCGAAAGCATCTGATGGATTGTAGTGCTTCTTCAAGTTGTGACAGGTTACCTTTGGTGATGGCCTCAAGGACGAGCGGGCATCAGATAAAAAGACAATCTGTGCAATAGGGTCTGCTGTTCTGCTGATGGTATTAGCTGCATGTAGTTTGTGCAGTGTTTGCCTGTCGGTATTGCAGCTGACTCATGTGCAGTCCGGCACCTCCGCTCCTAATTGCATCTTTGCATCTTTGGCTGATCCATCTGTGTAGATCCTTATCCATGTCTCCTGAGGGTACATTTCTTCCAGCATGGCTAGGGTCAGGGCCTTCTTGCTCACATCACTGTGTTCATCTCTGGTTGTGAGATGAGGTACTGTGGTGGGAATAGCTATGCTCTCTAGTTTGTTTTCCCAGGGTGGAGGATCAAGGGTGTGGTTTGGGTCTTCTATTTGTGCTGGCAACATTTCTTGGTGTTTCCTTTGAAGTGCTTTTGTCTCTTTCACAAAACTTGATCTTTTAAGTCTTCCTGATGACAGCTGTGCTTGCCTGATCTTCATCGGGTGGTTGTTGAACGATTTGAACTTTGCAGCTTGGATCAGTGCTTTGCATTCCCTTCCTTTGCTAAGTGGGGGGGGGGGATGCCTGCTGTCTGCTCCATTTTTTCTATTGGTGTTGATCTCATTCCACCAGTGATGATACGCAGTGCCTGGTTTTGTACTCTGTCGAGGTTCTGTTGATGAGATTTAGCTGCAGTCATCCATGAGCTGGATCCATACTCAAGGTGTGGTCGTACGGCACCTAGGTAGATGGTCTTGAGAATCCTTTCATTGGCACCCCACTTTGTTCCTGCCAGCTTCCTCATGATGTTTAGCTTTCTTCTGGCCTTTGCCCCTGCGTTCTGGATGTGCTCCTTCCATGTTAATCTTCTGTCATAGGTGACTCCCAGGTATGTCTGCTGATCCTTGTACTCGAGTGGAGTACCGCCCAGTGTCAGATTGCCAACCTTGGTTTTGGTGGACAGTGAGAATAGCATGGCTGATGACTTTTCTTTGTTGATGGTAATACACCAGCGATTGGCCCAAGCTGTCCAAGGCGAGCTGCATTCTATATGTGGCAGTCGTTGTGTACTCCTCGGTGCACCAAAGTACGAGGTCATCTGCATAGAGGGCTGCTTGGATCCCATTGGGCAGCTCTGCTACAATGTTACTAATGAGGAGTATGAACATAGTTAGTGATAATACTCCGCCTTGTGGTACCCCTTGTCTCAGCAATACATTCTGTCCAGATTGTCCATCCACCAGCACCCTAGCTCTGCGATTGTGTAGGTATGACTTGGTCCATCGGAACATGTTGCCACCGATGCCTGTGCGCCGGAGCTTCACGAGGAGGCCATCCTTCCACACCTTGTCAAATGCCTTCTGCAGATCAATAAAGGCAGCTAGCATCACCTTCTTGGCTTGAAAAGTGTCCTCTATGACCTGTGCAAGATGTGTTGTTTGATCTTCTGTGCTCCTGTATCTTCTGAAGCCAGCCTGCTCTGAAACTATAGTGTTCTCCGACTCCAGGTATCACTGCAACCGCTCGTTGACGATGCGCTCCATGGTCTTGCATATGCAGCTTGTAAGACTGATAGGACGGTAGCTCAGCACTTTCGTCTTGTTCTTCCCTTTTTCAGAATAGGAGTCATTCTGGCTTCCTTCCAGCACTGAGGAACCTCTCCATTGGTCCAACTGTGATTAATGATATCTAGCAACTTGCAGAGAGATGCATTACCAAGGTGTTGGATCATTTCATTCGTAATGCCATCTGGCCTGGGAGATTTCTTCTTCTTCAATTGGCGGGTAGACTTCTTCAGTTCTGCTAAACTAATGTCAACTTTCATTGCATCGTGAGTGTTGGTGTCTGTTCTTTCCTTTTGCTCTTTTCTAACCTCTTTTTGACGCATTCGTGGTATAGAAATGTTGCTTTCTTTTGCATATGCCTTCTCAAAGGCATCTGCAGCCATCTTTCCTGACAGTGTTTGTCCATCTTCTTCAAGAGTAATCTTCTCTCCCCCGACACCCTCATCATTCAGTGCTTTAGTCAGTCTCCCTATCTTTGTTGTGTCTCTCTCTAAATTAAACCTTGCCGTCTTTTCCCTCCAGCTTCTTCTTTTGGCCTCCAGCTTGGTCTTTAGATACCTGGCTTTAGTTTGTTGTAGTGTGAAGTGGTTTTCATGACAGGGATTACCCTCTGCATCTTCTCTGGCCTTGTCTAGTTTATCATGTGCTGCTTGCAATTCTGTTGTCCAGTAGGGGCAGTAGTTTTTCCTGAACCCTCGAGGAATCGCTTCGTTGGTAGCCTTGAGGATACTTGAATTAAATTCCTTGACCGCATTGTTGATGTTTCTCCCTTCTACTGCTATATTTTGGGTAAGCTCATTGGAACGAATGCCGAACAGACTCCAATTTGCCTTTTTGTGGTTCCACCTTGGATGTTGACGTGAACTTGTTGAAATACTTCCAGAAAGAGAGAGGAGGACTGGGCGGTGGTCGCTTCCTCCTAACTGCGATCCGACCACTCTACTGAGGTTTCTGTGAATGTCTTATGTACAAAATTTATGACATGTGTGTAGTGATTTTAACATCTACAGCTACAGTTGAGCCGGGACAGGAGAAAATCTTATGGGCCACAGCGCCACAGTTAGGAGAAACTCATCTCGTGCGACGCTCCATCAACACCGGAAACAACTGACCCATTCGACAACACGTTCGACGTCTTCCCATTCACACAAAGAGGCAGAGACACACCAACAGGTTAACTACAGAAATAATAGAGCCATCAGCACACCCTGGCTCAGTCCCATTGTACTAGCAGGAAAAAAGGACGGATCTTTGTGGTTTTGTATAGACTACCGCCGCCTTAATTATCATAGCATCAAAGATGCCTATCCACTTCCTAGGATGGACCAGGCCTTAGATTCCTTGTCCGGAGCCAAGTGGTTTTGTACACTTGATTTAGCTAGTGGGTACTGGCAGGTAGCCATGGATGAGGCTGACAGGGAAAGAACGCATTTGTCCGTAGAGATGGTCCTTTCTAGTTCTGCAAGATGCCCTACGGTTTGTGCAACATCCCTGGAACGTTCGAGTGTCTCATTCAGCAGCCATTAACTACCCTGCAATGGGAAATCTGTCTCTGTTACACCGACGATGTAATCGTCTTTGGCTCCTCGTTTGAACAGACTTTGTCCAACTGGGACAAAGTTCTTATGCATTTTCATACATCCAATTTAAAGCTCAAACCGAAAAAGTGTCATCTCTTTAGACAGAGCATCGAGTTCCTGGGACACGTCATATCCGGTAATGGAGTGGCTACTCAACCTTCAAAAATACAAGCGGTAGCAGAGTGGCAGATCCCCACTTCAGTCACGGACACGCGAGGTTTCCTCGGTGTTTGCCAATACTATCGCTGATACATCAGTCACTTTAGTGAGATTTCATCACCACTATTCAGGATCACCCAAAAGGATCTACCATTTGAGTGGACGAGTAGGTGTGAAGGTTCCATCAGGGCGCTGAAGGAACTCTTGACGACCACCCCAATTCTCGCTCATCATAACCCAAACCTCGATTTTATCTTGGACACTGATGCATCGGCTTATGCCATTGGTGCAGTTCTATCTCAGGTCATGGAAGATGGAACAGAGCAGGTACTGGGTTATGGTTTGCGTACTCTGAACAAAATGGAGAAACGCTATGCAACCACCAAGAGAGAATTGTTAGCTGCGGTTCACTTTGTCAAGTACTATAAACATTTTCTGTACGGGTACCCATTTACCCTGTATAAGATCATGCGCATACAGGGACGCTGTTTCAAGGAACAGATTTTAAAACATATATTTCCGTCTTCCACATCAACAACAGATAATCAGCAGTAACAATACTCGGCCATTACGCAAATATTTCCGATCAACTACGTGCTTTTACAACAAGAGACCATGTGACTTTCACTTCTATTTCCAGTAAATTGTATCAAAGGCTTTGAACACAAGAGCCACCCAAAACGCACATCTACCACAGTGTGATGGAAGAGGTGAGAGGGGTGCATCGGGGCAATTGCCGACAAAGTCATCGTGCTCTCCCACACCCCATCGGGCGCTCCAGCCTGAAATTAAAACAGGCAAGTTTATAAGCATCCAATATGATAAACCGCTTCACACTAATTAAAAGGTGAGCTTCCATGGGAATAAGTAGTTCCGAGTTTTTGCGTTGATCGGAGACTTGTTTTTCCTTTAGGTGGAGACGAAAGTGACACGTCATCCTTCTTATATTTATAATTACTCCCTTTACATGGGAGGAAAATTTTGTCTGACGCCAGGTTTAAATAAGTCCAAGCTTTACCTATGGGGTGTGGTCGAATCACACTAGAACTTTTGGGCGTGGTCATCCGCCCTCCTGTGACGTCACCAAAAAGTATAAAACGAGAGCACGCACTGAAACTTCGTCTTCCCATCAAACTCGACACAAGGGAAGAACAAGCATTAGGCTACTTTCATGTCGCAAACCAAATTCTGCTGTTTTCCTATTATTTATTTATTACTAATATATATATATATATATCAGCCAAGAAAAGTATGAAGAGTTAGGAAAAATAGATTAGGTTAGGTAGTCCGCACTGTTGTCAATATACGGAAATAAGATGTTACTTGCCGAGGACCTTGCCTTGTCCGACAGCTTGGAGGAGTCAGCGCCAACTCATTCCGGAAAGAAGTATCTGTGTACAGCATTGCAGCTCAATGGACAGCCATGTAAGTGTGCTTTTCCCCGCAATTTGGACTTGACGCTACATGTCAATCATGATCATCTTTTTCAACGCGCATTCTGTATGGACTGCAAGTACCTTTATACAGCAACACGCTATGGTGTGACACACGCATTGATGGATAAACATCGTGTGCTAGTAGTGACATTACAGCCTGGTGAACAAAGTGAGAACGTTGAAGTGCTAGCCGCTCATTTTGAAACGAGACTTCCGCTTAATGGGCTTCCTACGGGAAAGACGCCAAGACCAAGCGTACGAAACGGCGACAACCTAACTTTCCACATTACAGACCAGCAACAGTAGCCACCACATCCACTTCATGACATGCATTAAGTCTATATCACGCCAGCCAGTGACATGATGGAGTCTCCAGCACGACCAGTACTGGCAGCACCTGCAGTAACGGTACCATCATCACCTGCAGTTTCCACTCCAGCAGCACCCGCAGCAACTCCACCATCCACATCACACACAACATCAGCATCCACATCTGCCTCCATAGTCCGCCGACCAATTTCTGTGGTTTTTTCAACATCGATGACCGTATCTGAACAGGGGTTACATGATGTTTCAGACAGATCTACATCTCCTTGCAGTCTTATTATCGATGAGGAGATCCACCTTACAGAAGCAGCACTGGCCACCACCGCATCACGAATCAGCATCACATCACTACCACGCGGCAGCACTCCTACGGATCCAGCAGTTCGGACGATAACTACACCGGATCGTCCCTAAGCTGGAAAGAAATGCATCACACATTCATTGGAAATGCGTGCAGTACCGAGGACGACCGCCAGTAAACTTCTGAAGTCCGCCAAAATCTGAAGATTATCTGCCAGCACCGCATCAGCAACCGCATCAGCATCCACAAAAGCATCATCGTTTCAGTGACCACTCATTCAATTTACGGCACTCAGTCCACCCGCAGCACGGGCCACCACTACGACTTCAACAACAACAGTGATGTCAGCAGTCTCTACACCGCCACCAGTTCGCACATCACCAGTCATCATTTCCACCACCAGTGTTTCAATGGATACGTCCGCACCATCGTCCAGCTATAGTATTACCGATATGGGCCTGCTTAGTAGTGATATATGAGCAGCAGAGGATCATCCGCAGCGTCCGTCCTGTATGAGTCGGGGTACCCAGACATGCTGGAGAAACTTCACAGCGGATGTTTGCGGACACTACTGCCGAGGTTGCAGCAGGATTTATCAGTAGTTGTGCAGAACACAGAACTTTTATTATTATTATGTTTATTTTTGAAATCTTTTTCCTATTATTATATATGTTTTAATAATCGACACCCAGCCCCTAGGCTGACTACGGTCATCCTACACAGTTGCGCAATATTCTTGTGTAACTGTGTCTCACATAAAATAATCGCTGCGGATTCCTGTGTTGTAAACACATCGTGTGCGACGGAAGTACACAACACACCATAGCGAATATGTCATAATCCTGTCATGCAGTCTCAGCTTCGCTGGGGCTGCCTGATAAACTAGCCTTTTTATCCTATTATTATTTTGATATTTTTCTTATTATTTTAGTCCCCGCATCAGTACGACGGGACGGATTGTGGGTTAGCGGAAGCTACCCGTGCGGCTCCGCACTAACTTTATTTACCCGGAATTCACTTGTAATTAATATAAATCTGTGATACTCTGACTGGTATAGTTACATGATTGATATCTATATTTACTTTTTCTTAACTATATTGTAATTGAGGTACGTTGGAGCTTGGGTGTTCTCTGCGGAAAATGATTACCCGCACCCGAGAGAACACCCATGCGAGCTACTGTTTAGGAAATCACTGTTCTAAATAATAAAAATATGCACGCACCAAGAAATAAACACAAAAAAAAAAAATAATAATTCCAGGTCAAAGATTAAAATCAATGATCTGCCTCCCTCCCAAACTCATTCGCTCCTTATGTGTTCTTTCTTATGAATGTGCGTCTTTTGCGTCACTCTCCTCTCGGCTACGCACCTACTTGGGAAGTCTATATTTCCCGCCTAGCATTCTCCCTTGCCTTCGATCCTCTATGCGTGATCATTTGCCACAGGTGTCAAACTAGGAGGGGGTGGTATAGCGCGGACCGACCGGACGGGTACTGGCCATCCCAGCAAAGCTGGGTACGGAACGGCTGCTAGGAGAGTACTCGTACATAGCCCTATGAGAGAGGTGTTTGTTGAAATCGGCTAAGTCCAATAAAGCGTGTGGTGTGCATACGCGCGCGTCAGAGCTTCCCTGACAACACGTCACGGAATTGGAAGCGAGTGCATGCCTATAGTGTACCGAGTAGATACTCGTAAAAGTCTTTACTTATTCCGTTCTCGTGATTCTTGGTACCGATCAGGACCAGAATAAAACGAGCTTTCGCTGAGTTATCCACGGAAAACACCTTAAATTATCTTCAAAATATTGCTTTTGACTTCGTAATCGCGTGTGTGCATAAAAAGATCTAGAATGTTCTAGAACGTGGTAAATACGTCACTGATCAAGCTGCACGCTGATTGGCTACTGCTCGGCCGCTGACTGGCTGAGGCATCTGCCTCTGATGTCATGAGTAGTATAAAAGGGGTGAAAAACCAAGAATCAGGAGCATTGTCGGCATGGAGACTGACCCATCGAGGACTGACTGGAGGTACAAACTAGACAAGTGGACCGGAACACCAACGGAAGATACAGCACATCACAGTGATTCCTTATGGCTTTTAGCTCACATCGCCTGCGGAAATCTCGTGCTATGAATATGTTAGCCCCTCAATTTCAGTAACATAGTAGCCTGTTCTGTACCAATGACTATTAGGTACTCAAGTAACTATACTATTGTACATCTAATTATTATTTCCGTAGTTGGTACTGATGACTAATAGGTACCTTTCTGGTCTTAGGATCGCCATTTATAATTTCTATATTACTGTGAATATTATCTTCGTTTACTGTGGTGCTTTCAACTAGCCGCACCATCTAGGTTTATCAGTCTATGATACTTAGCTACTTAATTTAATTACAATCTACTTATTGCATTGGTTAGTTGTATATGGCAGATAGCCATCCAGTTAATATGTTTTGTTTAAGTGTAGAAAACTTTGGACCCCAGTACGCTAGGAGATACTATACAGCAACATTTATACATGCATCACTTACTCCCGCCATCATCAATTTTACACTGTGGATGCTGACCGTGCTCTAATTGTTTGAGCCTGGCGTGTTACCACCTAAACAGTACTATTCAGCTCGATAGGATAGGTTAAAGTGGTTAGGGACAATTTCTCCGTTTAGAGACATATAGTGTATGCCTCTTTTCCGGCTGTTGCGGTAATGTAGCCCTGCACTCTGGCAAGGTTGTGTCAAATTGGCCAATTACCTATAAGGCCTCACATATATTAAGTTATTGTCTCTTTCCAAGATCCACCAGCCATATGGCTTTATAATTGTTTGGATTCCCTATCAGCACGTTGATCTGATCCGACCTTGGTAAACTATCGGAGGGATCCGAGCAGTGATGGTTAAAGTACTGATTTACATACATCTCCCCCATATCTTTGGATACTTGTTAGCTAGATAACCCTGCCAATGAAGGAAGCACCGCGAAAACATATGGTTATAATTATGAGATAGTTAGTTTATTTACCAGCCTGCAGTGCATATTTGGGCATATTGGAATTTAACCCTAACGACAGGTCAACTGTTAGATCCATAGCACGCGGTGATGGATGCGATGCGGATCTCCATCCAATTCGTTGGAGTGTCTGGATGAAGCAGTGGAGCTCATCACCCCCTCACAGGAAGGATGCTCGCGATGGATATCCGTCTATCTACCACCACCATAAAGACATGTCAGGTGATCAAACTTGCTTGTGCGAAATGTAGCCATTGTCCAGGTGATGTTTTATGTGGTTGCGGAGAAAGGTAGCCGGATTTTCATCGGATGCCTTGTGTCGTAACATGTACGCATGCTGTCCTTGGAGGTAGATGCTATTCCGAAGCAACCTATGGGAAGCTGAGTGTCTGCACCCATTGGACAACTATATCTAAAGATAGGTAGGAATCCCTGCCAATTGCAGCCAAAGCTAGTTTCCGTTTCTAACAAATAAATGGTAGGTTAGACTGTAGCAGAAGGCCCGCATAAATAAAGCTGCATCTACCAATACAGTATCTTTGGAAACTACATAAGACGGTGACCTGGGAATTCTTCGGAAATCGTTCGTCCCGTCTTCACATAAAACAGCGTGCAACACCTTAACAGTAGCTTCACTAGGATTTTCAGCACTTTTCTGTTGAACAAAAGAGTGGCCCTTTTTGCCAGCTCTTTTCCTCCGCTTCGGCGTTGAAGGCATTTTCCTGTGACAGAGGCCCACATGAGGCACTTTCCTCTCACAACAACAATATTTCCTTTGTATGTGTTAGGGCTATATTAGCTTTTATTAAGCTACTTAGTGGCTTCGTTGTGAATGCTTTTCTTGCAGGGACTGTGTGGTACCTCCGGCGACAGCATGTAGAAAGCATGTAGAAAGGACACCAGCTAGCTCTATATTGTGTATTATTGTGCTCATTCTACTGTCAAACTATTCACCTTGTTTGTATAGTATTTATTAACATCACTACTGTTTAATTATAAATTATTCCATAACTCTAAATTAGTATGGATAGGCATACCGGTGATACTAATAGTTGGGATGAGACCATGTGGTTCAATCTTGGTGGCAATTGTCGCATGGCCCAACTGGAACATCATTGTTTCACCGGCTCTAGAAGTTGGTCTTTGTATTTCTCAGAGAGATGTCATATGGGATCCGCAACCCCAAGATCCGCAGCTAACCAGCCATCACCGGTTATCATGCACTTACGGTGCGATGGGCGGAAATCTATTGGCGGACCAGTACATACCCCCGCAAGCTACACGACACAGTCAGGAAGACTGCTTGACCAGCGTAGTGCAAGATGCGGGACAACTGCTAACTGACTGTGGTACCAACACCACAGCGGTGTCATTCGGAATTGAGTTCTGCGCCGGTGAGCAGTCTTAAGACTTTTCCGCAAAAACAATTTTGGAAGCTCCCGGACGGCCATCTGGGGGCTATAAACTAATATAAGAACGCCCTTTCCGGAACTTTCTCAGAGGAGTTTCCTGCGGAAGGGCCTTGTGGGATTGATGTGATTCTATGGGACGTGGAGCTGATGGTGATTCTTGGTGGATAACTTGCCGGATCTTTCGACCACGCTGAAAAGTGGTATCAAACTTCCGCGCTGCATGTCGTGTGTGTTAATTAACTTTTAGACCACAGTCTGGTGGGACTCTGCTCTGTGAGCCGCAAGAGCTATGCGACGTATCTTTCACCGTGTCATTGTACATGCATATTTAATTACAATTATACCCCTCCTTGTTAATGGGCAACTTTCAAACTGCCGTCACCGGATGGAAACTTTACAACAATTGTTTAAATTATGTATCAGTTAATCTGACTATCTACCGTCATGAGAGTGAGCCACATCAATCATCAGCACTTTTTGCCAGCTCTTTTCCTCAGCTTTGGCGTTGAAGGTATTTTCCTGTGATGGAGGCCTGCGTGAGGCACTTTCCTCTCGCAACAATAATGTTTTGTGTGTGTTATGGGTGTAATTAGTTTATATCAAACTACCAAGTAGCCTCGTTGCGATGCTCCCGTGCAGGGATACCTCTGCGGATTTACGCGTCCGTGTGGCACCTTCGGCGAGACCACGTAGAAAGAACACCAGATAGATCTATGTACTGTATTATTTGCTCATTACAGTCAAACGAGTAGCATTGTGTGTATAGTTATTGATTGTGATTGTTTAATTATATCATTTTGTCTATACTTATAAGTTAGTAATGGACCGTCATACCGGTGACACCAACAGTTGGGACGAGGAGGTGAGGTTCAATCTCGGCGGCAATGGTCACACGGCCCCACTGGAATGTGAACATTCCACCAGCTCTAGAGCCCGGTGTTTGTATCTTCCAGAGAGATGCGATATGGGATCCGCAATCCCGAGAACCGCAGCTAACCAGCCCTCCTGCACATCCTGTACATGCGGTGCAGTGGAGTGGAGTGACATGGCGGACCAGCGCATACCCCCGTGAGCTACACCAGCTTCCATCTTTCCCCCTTCTTTGTGTTTGGAGGTGCAGAGATAGTTTCTCTACCTGGGCTGTAATGCCCTCCATGGAGATGGACAAGTGAGAAGAGACACCGAGTGACTCAATGCAGACAGCGACTTGTTCAGGGTTAGTGAACATACTCTTCATGCCTCCAGCTTCTTGTTCTTCTTCTTCTTTTCGATCGCTGGTATCACACTTGGAGAGCCGTTCTCAAGATGAAATCTGTGGTTTTCTGCAGTTCTTCCACAGGCACATACAGCTTTTCAAGAATAGAGGTTGACAAAGGCCAGATCTCTTCTCTCAGCAGCTGATACGTACTGCAACATTGAAGTATGTGCTCTGTGGTCTGTTCTGCTTCTCCACAAGGACAAGCGGGCGATGTCGTAAGGTGGAACCGCCTGTACATGTGTTGGTTTAGTCTGTTGTGTCCAGTTCTGAGACGAAAAATGGTCACTTGCTCTGGCCTCGAGAGATGATGGTAGGCATCTTCTGATTGAGGTGTTCTATAGAGGGACTTAATGATAGTCTTCATCTCTGTATGGGTAACCATGTTTTCTGTCTGATTCTCTTCTGCACCCACCTTTGCCATCTTGTCTGCTTCCTCATTTCCTTGGACTCCACAGTGTGAGGGGATCCACTGCAGTGCTATCCGAAAGCATTTGATGGTTTGTAGTGCTTCTTCAAGTTGTGGCAGCTTACCTTTGGTGATAGCCTCAAGGATGGAGCGGGCATCAGATAAAAAGACAATCTGTGCAATAGGGTCTGCTGTTCTGCTGATGGTATTAGCTGCATGAACCAGTGCTTCGACTTCAGCTCTGTAGTTTGTGCAGTGTTTGCCTGTCGGTATTGCAGCTGACTCATGTTGTCCGTTTGGATACTGTATGTGCAGTCCGGCACCTCCGCTCCTAATTGCATCTTTGGCTGATCCATCTGTGTAGATCCTTATCCATGTCTCCTGAGGGTACATTTCTTCCAGCATGGCTAGGGTCAGGGCCTTCTTGCTCACATCACTGTGTTCATTTTTGGTTGTGAGATGAGGTACTGTGGTGCGAATAGCTATGCTCTCTAGTTTGTTTTCCCAGGGTGGAGGATCAAGGGTGTGGTTTGGATCTTCTATTTGTGCTGGCAACATCTCTTGGTGTTTCCTTTGAAGTGCTTTTGTCTCTTTCACAAAACTTGATCTTTTAAGTCTTCCTGATGACAGCTGTGCTTGCCTGATCTTCATCGGGTGGTTATTGAACGATTTGAACTTTGCAGCTTGGATCAGTGCTTTGCATTCCCTTCCTTTGCTAAGTGGGGGAATGCCTGCTGTCTGCTCCATTTTTTCTATTGGTGTTGATCTCATTCCACCAGTGATGATGCGCAGTGCCTGGTTTTGTACTCTGTCGAGGTTCTGTTGATGAGATTTAGCTGTTGTCATCCATGAGCTGGATCCATACTCAGGTGTGGTCGTACGGCACCTAGGTAGATGGTCTTGAGGATCCTTTCATTGGCACCCCACTTTGTTCCTGCCAGCTTCCTCATGATGTTTAGCTTTCTTCTGGCTTTTGCCTCTGCATTCTGGATGTGCTCCTTCCATGTTAATCTTCTGTCATATGTGACTCCCAGGTATGTCTGCTGGTCCTCGTATTCGAGTGGAGTTCCGCCCAGTGTCAGATTGCCAACCTTGGTTTTGGTGGACAGTGTGAATAGCATGGCTGATGATTTTTCTTTGTTGATGGTAATACACCAGCGATTGGCCCAAGCTGTAATTCTGTCCAAGGCGAGCTGCATTCTGTACGTGGCAGTCGTTGTGTACTCCTCGGTGCACCAGATTACGAGGTCATCTGCATAGAGGGCTGCTTGGATCCCATTGGGCAGCTCTGCTACAATGTCATTGATGAAGAGTATGAACAGAGTAGGTGATAATACTCCGCCTTGTGGCACCCCTTGTCTCAGCAATACATTCTGTCCAGATTGTCCATCCACCAGCACCCTAGTTCTGCGATTGTGTAGGTATGACTTGGTCCATCGGAACATGTTGCCACCGATGCCTGTGCGCCGGAGCTTCACGAGGAGGCCATCCTTCCACACCTTGTCAAATGCTTTCTGCAGATCGATAAAGGCAGCTAGTATCACCTTCTTGGCTTGAAAAGTGTCCTCTATGACCTGTGCAAGATGTGTTGTTTGATCTTCTGTGCTCCTGTATCTTCTGAATCCGGCCTGCTCTGAAACTATAATGTTCTCTGACTCCAGGTACCACTGCAACCGCTGGTTGATGATGCGCTCCATGGTCTTGCATATGCAGCTTGTAAGACTGATAGGACGGTAGCTCAGCACTTTCGTCTTGTTCTTTCCTTTTTTCAGAATAGGAGTCATTCTGGCTTCCTTCCAGCACCGAGGAACCTCTCCATTGGTCCAACTGAGATTAAAGATGTCTAGCAACTTGCGAAGAGATGCATTACCAAGGTGTTGGATCATTTCATTCGTAATGCCATCTGGCCCGGGAGATTTCTTCTTTTTCAGTTGGCGGATAGCCTTCTTCAGTTCTGTTAAACTAATGTCAACTTTCATTGCATCGTGAGTGTTGGTGTCTGTTCTTTCCTTTTGCTCTTTTCTAACCTCCCTTTGACGCATTCGTGGTATAGAAATGTTGCTTTCTTTTGCATATGCCTTCGCAAAGGCATCTGCTGCCATCTTTCCTGTCAGTGTTTGTCCATCTTCTTCAAGAGTAATCTTCTCTCCCCTGACACCCTCATCATTGAGTGCTTTAGTCAGTCTCCATAGTTTTGTGGTGTCTCTCTCTAAATTAAACCCTGCCGTCTTTTCCCTCCAGCTTCTTCTTTTGGCCTCCAGCTTGGTCTTTAGATACCTGGCTTTAGTTTGTTGTAGCGTGAAGTGGTTTTCATGACAGGGATTACCCTCTGCATCTTCTCTGGCCTTGTCTAGTTTATCATGTGCTGCTTGCAGTTCTGTTGTCCAGTAGGGGCGGTAGTTTTTCCTGAACCCTCGAGGAATCGCTTCATTGGCAGCCTTGAGGATACTTGAATTAAATTCCTTGACCACATTGTTGATGTTTCTCCCTTCTACTGCTATATTATGGGTAAGCTCATTGGAACGAATGCCGAACAGACTCCAATTTGCCTTTTTGTAGTTCCACCTTGGATGTTGAGGTGAACTGGTCGAAATACTTCCAGAGAGGAGGACTGGGCGGTGGTCGCTTCCTCCTAACTGCGATCCGACCACTCTACTGAGGTTTCTGTGAATGTCTTCTGTACAAAATGCCAAGTCCGGCGTTGTTGTCGAGTGCCATCGGCGCGAGTAGAAGGTAGGCTGATCTGTGGGATCGTTGACAAGTAAAAGGTGCTTTTCATCTTGCCATGCTTCAATGTCTTCTCCTCGTTTATCAAGTGTTCTGTATCCCCAGCTCTGGGACTGGCTATTAAAGTCTCCCGCAATGAGGAAGTGGCAGTCCGGGACCTGGATTGTGTCAAGTGAGAGATTCTTGTCATTGGGGCAGTAATAATTGACAATTTCAATCACAGAGTTGCTGGTTGTTACCTTGATCTTGATATTTTCTGCCTCTTCCATAAAGGTTTTGATCTGGCTGGCGTTCACGCTGTTTCGGACCAAGGTCATCACCCCACCTTTCTTTCTTCCTCTTCGATCACACCGGAAAATCTGGTAACCTCTGATCTTAAATGGTTTTCCTTCTTGCAGGTGTGTCTCTTGAATGCAGCAGATATCAATGTTGTTTTCGTACAGGAACTGTTCGAGCTCTGATTTCTTGTTGGTAACCCCTTCTGCATTCCAGTGCATGATGTTGATACTGGGGTTCTCTTTGGGTTTGGTCTTCTCTTTCCGTTGGCCAGTAGCTCTCCATCCTCGTCCCCTGGCTCCACAAGACGAGTTGATGGGACCTCCAGTAGCTGAGGGTGGGCTCCTTCGAGGCATGGAGCCCGGCGCTGCACCTGCCTGGCGGATCCTCACAGGGCGAGCACCATTTCGATTGATTCGATCTCCAAGTGTAATTTCATTAGCGTTGTGCATAATGCTCTGGTTAGCCCCTCCAAATGTCTGGATTGACACCCAGTGGGTTACACCCCTGCGCCACGTTGAGGCCGAGTATAGTCTTAAACAGGGGATGCCTCCAGCTTGCTTGCCTTGCTTGACGAAAGGGGTCACCAGATATATATCTAGACCCTTCAAAGTGACGACATACATTTGCCCCATTAAGGAGATCCTTCTTGGCATCCGGTTGTAGGTGCCAGCTGATGTACCGTGAATAGTGATGATGCCCAGCTGCAAAGAAATACGGGAGCACCATCTCCAGGCTGTGCTGCTGTACTATCCAGTCAATCTCACGTTCAGCGCTCAAGCATTGGCGTGCAAGCATGGTCGGAGCGATAAATCAGTGCACCCACATTTTGCCAATGGACTTCTCGAAGTATGCAACACTATCTTCGTGACTTTTCTCTCCCTCCTGCAAGAAATCATGAAAAAGTGCCACGACAACCATACAAAAGGCTTTCCATTGAAGATACTGGCGATACCTCTGTACGAAGCACCAGCGAGCTCCTCAGCACCCGTAGCTTAAATGTTGTATCCGATTGTACCAATGAAAGACATCAAGGTGTGTTTCATTCCTGGTCTAAGAACTACACTTTTCCATCGTACAGGATCACTATGCTTGATGAGGCTGGATGTTCAATGCCAGGTGGACATGGATTATGCCAAGGCTTTTGAGCATCTGGTCGAGGTAGGTCATGGTAATCAAGGTCCGAATAAGACAGAGTCGATGAGTGGACAGAAGATACAGAGTCTTGCGTTTGTGCATGCCATACCTGAGCATTTAATCCAGACCACTTAATTGGGTTCTCAGATTGAACTTGAGAGAAATATGCCGTATCCTTGTTCTAGGCATGTTGCCAGAAAGTTGTTTGCTGTCAGTCTGAGGCCTAGGAACAGCTGGTTGATTCATCTTCTTTGGTCCGGTGTAATACTCAATCTGGAGCGATCTTTGCTTGAGGTACTGGTGGCTGTTTCTGGCTTTTTCAAACACAGAATCTTCAGCAACATCACACCAGGAATAGCACTGCCATGGTTTATGATGAACTCTGTTACCATAACGTGAGTGGCGCGATTCCCATTCAGAGTGAAGACGATCAAGTAATGGTTGTCACACCTCCAGTAAAGAACACGGCATACTACTCATCTTATTGATAGATTGATCGTGATTAGTTCGAAATCACGTCATTGGACATGGCTCTATGCCACTACTGGAATAGCAACTTCCTCAAAATAGAAAATTAGTGAATAAGTAATGGCATCGTGACATGAAGCAAATCCCCTCGCATTGTAAAGGATTCTAACGAACTTGACCTTGGGTGTATGGTCCTATAGTCTACTGGCCACCTTATATATTATTCCGCGAAATTAGAAATGTTGAGTACTGGATAGTCTTATTGTGCAAATGCAATGTATATGTCATAAGGACACATAAAATGCTGGATGTTTCAAAATGGATTCATTGTGGCTGAAATTATTGGTGTAGACATCGACATGGATATCTTTAGTGGCTGCCAAGTTATCGTGCATTGTGCCCAAATGGATTTCAGGCAGTTGAATGGGCGGTGTGTGCCTGAGAATCCGTTGGATAGATTCCTTTAGGTCAGAAATATGGCTCTGGATATAAAATTGAAGTCTCTCTCTTCAACGGTTGCTGAGCTAAGATGATTTTACGATTGCCCTCATTATATGTATGGCGGCTATATTTGATTTCAGACGATTGGATTTGTGGTATGAGCCTGAAACTATGTTGGATATATTCCTTGTTGTTGAAAACATGGGTGTAGATACCAAAACGATGTCTCCAGGTGGCTTACTAAGGAAGATATTCCCGATTTAGTGATTTGAGCTAATTAATATGCTAATTAGGTCAGTTATGCAAAATGCTACACATAATTAGCATCCGGGAGTTTTGGAGCCCGTAGGACTTATATATTTCATTTCCAACATAAACTAACCCTAACCCTAACCCTCAACATTTCTGGGTTCACTACAGAACACATACGGCTGGCTAGTAGACTAGACACTGGAAGAGACAAATCGTGCGCTCGCTTGATATGTTCGAAGAGCACAAACCGTGCGCTCTCGTGCTCGTCCAAACTTATTTTCCGGACAAAAAATTATGACAAGCTGGTCGCCCTGCTATTATGTTCTTACTCTTTTTATTGTTGATCTACGTACCTTGAACTATTTAGAAAATATTTAGTTCCTATGTTCCCTTGAAATATAGGGAATAACACCGCTGGAGCGCATGGCCGAACTTATGACTCAGGGAGCCCTGTGCAAAGTTGCTGAAATTCATGTCTATGATCCTCTGAACTGCCATTACGATCATGAAAAAGCTAGGACCAGGTTTCAACAGTAATCGTGCTGGAGGCATTAACATGTTTCAAACACAAAATAAAAGGATACTGTTGAATATTTTGAACATAATTGGATTAGAAGACATTGCTGCCTAAGGTTACACGTTGTGTTCCCTGGAAATTTGTGGACCTTGTGCAAATGCACTTATTGCACTGCCTTAATGTAGGCCGCCAGGGGCCATTTTGAGAATAAGTCCACTAATTTCGAGGTGGGAAATCTGTTGGGATGATCAATTTTTAGTTTGCAGTCATCTTGACCTACAAATCCAAGATGGGCGCTGTCGGCCATGTTGAAAACTTATTTTTTATAACTTCAGAAGCGAACGAGGTATACGCACGGATACTTACGCACGTCTTCTCCCATTAATTCCAGCATGGAAAAGGATTAGCACTTATTTTTCACTTTTGAGGTCACCTTGATACAAAATAGCCGCCTTCCGAGATTTTAAAATTTACAATAAGAATGGGTATGAACATAATGGCTAGTTGAGTTGAAAAGAGAAAGCCCAAACCTGTTCGACAAAATCTTTCCTTTCTGGGGACCCTTCCACATCCAAATATCTTTCATCAATGCCATTTACAAGCGATTCAAAAGTTCGGGAATATCAGCCATCCCGGTGGCAGTTGATATGATCCCTGTGGGTTCCGTTTACCAGGCACTACGTGGGAAACATTTCAAGCCTGGTGTGTGAGACGCTACTTTATCACGCTCTAGAATGCTTCTAGATGCCCGAGGACATCCGTACATCTATTGGCAAACTGCAAATCGATGCATCACAGGATGAACTTGCCGAGGCGTGCACAGTGATTAAAAGCAGCGATGAGTTAAAGATGCTTGTTGACACTCTCTTCAAAGACTATGCCGACTTCCCACAGTCTCAGTGTTGCATATCTTTCTCGGAGATGGTTCAGATTCTAGCCCAGAATACTCATGCCCTTAGGACTCGGAACTGGCATGAGTTTAAATCTTCAATAAAACCCATGCAGAATGGATGAAAGTCTGTGAGAATGACAAATATGGCCGGCACCTTTCAGACTTCATTGCAGTTATTGACAATCGTTTGGATGAACAGAACAACAGACCGCATATACGGAAAGAGGCCTGTTTTCCCAGACCATGACTGAGAATCTATACTTATGCGTGGCCATTGACATATGGATTGAGTATGTAATGCATAATGGCTCGAACGTGAAGTCGGGTTGGCTTGCTATTCTCAACAATGGAAAACAGTTACTTTCCAACACCCATATCGTCAATAATGTGAACCGTGTGCGGGAAAGTGTGTATCATCATTCCAACTGCAAGAAAATTCGAATGTGAAACATGTTGATTGCGACGCATGTAAAACCATGATAGATGAGCAGGCAGCACAGGATCTGCGTGCATGTCTTACTGATTTCAAGTGCGATCCGTTTGACCATACCAATCAGATACTTCGTTCTCTGAAGTCAGGAAATAGTCGTGTCTTTAGAAATGTGTGCTGCCGACATGAAATCTACGAAGGAAGATGGCACAAGGAAATTGGTTGCGTTTATAGAAGAGAAGGTTTATTCCAAGGCTAATATCTGGGAGCAAACGACAAAACCTTGCAACCCAAGAAGTAAATAAAGCAGACAATGGCCGTACGAAAGGAAAGACAGAGCAGTTCCACAATTTTCTTTATTTTCAACATGGGAGAGATAGCGACCAGCTTGTATTTGGAGCTCCATCTAACCACAAAACCAAAAATATATCATCCCAACAGATTTTCCACGTCAAAATTAGTAGAAAATAACCCCTCATTCATGATCCTAGTGTATTTAGTTCAAAAGTTAGCACAGGCCTCAGGCACGAAATGGCACCCGGTGGTCATTTTGGAATTCACGCTCAAGCGGGGTTAGCCCGTAGTTAGAGGGAGGAGGGGGGTGGGTGGTGGGGTGGGGGTGGGGGTGGGGGTGCGGAATAGGTAGGAACATAATGGTAACATATTCCATGAAAATTACTCTACTATATGTAAATTACATAAATTTGTATATGCTAGAAATAATGGGCGAGTCTAGTGCTCTAACTGCCATTTTCTGTGTTTATATACTACTGTCTCAGACCAATACAAGCCACCTAGTTCACGTACCTGTCCAGGTGAAATGCCGCTATCTCAGCATTGTGACGCTCAAATATTAAGAAATGATACAAATCTGGCGAGGCTTCGGAGTCCAACGCGAGCCTGCAAGAAGGAGATATAGTGACACCTAAACAGAAGGTTTATAGGTCTATTATAATAACATGTTATCTCGCCATATAAAGGCCCGATTGTTAAAATTGCATAGGCCTACATTTCGAGTCTTAAATTGTGTACCTCAATGTAATGAAACGAATTAAATCTTAGCATTTGCTGATTTCATCCCCTATACATTAATATATTTTTATTTGTGAAGTTGAATCAGGGATGCGTGTCTCTAATTCAATTTCAAAGCTTAAAATTATATTAACTAAGATATCTGAAATCTCCCGTACAAGTTAAGATTGAATGTATGCAATTTTAACAATTGTATTTTCAAGCTTTCTCTTGTGAATATAGGCATTTAGTGTTCATAATTGGTAAAGAAAATATAACATTATCTTTATAACAAAGAACGTACAATTGCTGATTCCAGTTTACTTAACATTATCTTTATAACAGAGAACGTACAATTGCTGATTCCAGTTTATCCATCAATCAGATGACGTCATAATCAATTACGTGGCGTGCATGCTGAAGTCATAATCAACTACGTCATGAGTGACGTAGCTAAGTTCGTCACGAATACTTAATTGATGATGGACTACGCGTTGTGCGAATTGTATGTCTTTACTATTTAATAAACATTCTGTTGAATAATTTGAAACTAATTTGACAGGGCGTGGTGGCTGCAGCAACAGCACACAGTCAAATTAATTTCAAAATTTGCAACAGCTTACAGGTGTATTTTTCTGGAAACTGAGATTCAGGGAATCCAGGCATCGATCGATCCCAACACGGGCGAAGTGTGGTTGGAGGTTACCTAAAGCTGGGCGGGACGGAGTTAACACTGAATTCCAACATGTCATGGAAATAAAATAATATTGAGAAAAATGATTTCAGATATTTTTGTTATCGATTCAGTCATTCAAGTCATAGTAAACTAGTAGTAAACTCCTAGTCCACAAACGGACATTTTTAGTCCGCTAGCCAGAACGGTCAGTTTTTTGGTTGAGTGGATCAATGCATGCTTCAAGTGTGTTACGTACAGCGTCTCTATCCTTAGCATCAGATTTGATTCTAGAAGAGGCTTCCTCTTTATGGGAAGTCTTCACTTTCTCTTGCGTGACACCATCAGTGACGTGGCACTCCGATTATCCCTCCGGTCCATGCCCATAACGCATGTATGTGGATTCGATCAACATATCCTTGGAACATGTCTGGAATATTCTGCTAACCCTTCATAAACTGCTTCAGAATATGCACTGGCATGCGACTAAAAGATCGGGAATAGTACAATCCATAACGAGCATAGTTGTGATAATCAGAGGCAAACACATATGGGAGAATTGCTTCTAGTGCCCTTATATGTAAAGCCCAGTCACTCTCATTCGAGGTTCTACAATACTGCATCTTGATCATGACCAGGGATGTGGTCAATTCCATTTTATGAATTCCAATTCCAATTCCGGTGTCTTAAAATTTATCAATTCCAATTCCAATTCCAATTCCGGAGTCCTCAGATTTATCAATTCCAATTCCAATTCCACCCAGACAAGTTCAATTCCAATTCCAATTCCATTTTATCAATTCCAATTCCAATTCCAATTCAAATTCCATACCAATATTTACTTGAGATCAACATTGTTATATTTTAACCTTTTAATGCCCAAGATTGGCCAAGAAAAACTAGATTCGTCATTAGCAAATGTCCATTTGCAGGATAAGAGAAGACTATTTTTTTTAAAATTTAACAATGCAATGACTGGCTCAGTTATGGAATCAGTCATTCCACTGGTAAAATTTCAAAAATTGTCTCTTAGCATACATATATATGATCCTTCCTCAAGACCAGTGCAGAAGGCATTTTTGGTTGGCTTCTCCGTTAATATTTAAAACAATTACAATAAAAATTGTTGTTGCCAATATGTAGTTATATCTTTCAGTCAAATCATTGTCCAAAAAGTCAACATTCAGCAGATCTTATTTTTAGTTTATTTGACCTAATTATAGCGTAATACTGATTTTTTCCCCGATGTATAGGGTTAAAGGTTAATGCAATGTCTAATTATTATAGATACATTTCAACTTTGCTATATAAATGTTTGCATTAAAAAGGATTAGAATACAGTGTATATAGTACAGTACTGAGTGAGAATACTGAGCACATGTATGTAGAGTTTGAATAGCACCTCTAGTCCAGGTGTCTGTGTTTTAAAAGCTGAGACAGTTCACGGAGGGGGTTGTTCACTGAGTCCTTTGTTATGTGGGAGGGTATAATTACAGGGCTATTATCTTGTAATGTACCGCTTTCGTCACACATTTCAAGCCATGCAGATAGTACTTTACTGAACACTATTGCTAACATTCTGTTGAATAATTTTAACACAATTTGGTTATTTGGGTTCTGGCATATATATTTGAAATCATTTTAACTAATTTGTATGATTTTAAAGATGGCATGATTTCATAAAGTTGAAACCCTGTTTCCAGGGAATGCAGAATGAAATAAGTTCAAGTGGCTTTGATTTGAACAAAGGAGGTACAAAGCTCACATAGGATAAAAGGTTTAATTGGTCACCAGTCAGGGAGAATTGAGTTAATTCAATAATGTATTAAAGTTCATAGCATTTATCAGATCTTTATTTTGTCAATTCAGAGAGCGAGACATTATTTTTGAAAATTTACCACTGGAATTGCTGGCTCAGTTATCCAGCTATCCACTCCAGTGGTAAATTTTCAAAAATAGGCTTCTGTTGGATTGCCAGTGAACATTTCTCAAACTCATTGCAGAAGGTATTTTGGTCGACTTAGGTGTTAAAGGGTTAAGGACTAACTTGCTCATCACTGAATTATCAGTATCTCAAATTCTAGTCTTCAAACCAAACATATAACTAAGTTGTTAAAATTTATTTTGATAGAAACTGTTGTAGCCATAAGAGACAAAAGTATTCCGTCAAATAAATTGTACAATATTCAATAAAACATCTAATAACAGCTGGCATAATAAATATCATCAGCCTGCATATAGAATGAAATGTGGTAAATGGTATCATATATATCATTTAGGATGAAATGCATTAAGGGCGTATAAAGATCAGTGTATAATACAGATATTACATGTACATTTTATAGCCAACAATGTTCAGTAAATCTATGACAAATATGACTGGAATTGATTGGAAATGAGTTGGAATTTATCAATTCCGGTCAATTCAAATTATCAATTCCAATTCCGGTGTCTTAAAATTTATCAATTCCAATTTCAATTCCAATTCCGGAGTACTCAGATTTATCAATTCCAATTCCAATTCCGGAATTGAATTGGAATTGACTGATCAATTCCAATTCCAATCGGAATTGACCCCAACCCTGATCATGACGGACTTGATCAATAAGTCAACCCATATTCTAGTGGTTCCGCTCATGAGTGCTGGATTCTCAGAAACGTGCTCAAGTTCTGATATACAATGGAGTTCATTGGGGTTGAACAACGTTATGAATAATTCCCCAGTAATAAACAATAATAATAATAATAATAATAATAATAATAATAATAATTATTATAATAATATGGCAGTTCTTGTTGCCATCTTGGATATTGCTGAATGGTTCAAATTTATGTTTTCATTGATTTTTCAATTGGACATGCACCTGTATATTAATAGTAATAAATTATCACCGTAAAGCATGGTGTTTGGTAAAGATACATGAATGGTGTAATTCCTGAACATAAACTATAGAATAAGCTGCCATTTTGACCTCCATCTTGGATTTAGAGACTTCTACATTTAGTTTCTACATAATCCAGAGTGGTAAATTCTTACTAATATACTTAAACTACTGATTTTGATCCTTTGGCATAAAACATGAAACGATAGGCAACTATCGAAATTTTGGTAGATGTAATATAGTACCGGCGAACATCTTGGATTTTTTCCCGAAGGCTCAAGAGTTAGAACACCATACCCTTTGGATTCTCAAACTAGGGTCCGTACTTACCATAATTAGCCATAAAACATTTTATCATATAAACAAGCCTTCTAGCCCGTTCCATATTTTTCGATATGAGCACACGTGCCATAATCAACGGAGTATTTTCATTGGCTGTTGGGTGCGCAACCCATTTAAATCAACCAATTAAAACATCGATTGATGTGAGGGTGACGCGTAGGGATTACTACGCGGTACTGTTTTACTACGATTTGTTTACGACAATTTGTCATTCATGAAACGTCATCGCAAAATGTCATCATTTGACAGTTTATCAGTCGGCAGCGAAGTGACGATTGATGGTCATGGCTATAATTTTCAATGACCAGTTAAAATACTATTTAACGGCTGACATCGCCAGATTTTGTGTTTGTCACTATATTTTGCTGCGCATTCAGTATCTGTTATCAAGTAGTGGTGCATCACAGCGGCGGTATCGATTTCACGAAAATCAACAATGACAAATCAGATAAAAGTCACATCAGCAACTATTGGCAAATATTTCAAAATTACAGTTTATATGATAAATAAAATCTCATACTCGGTCACATTTCATATCAGTATTATGAACCGCGTTGAAAATCATCAATTTTGCACTCGCTAAAGCGCGTGCAAATTGATAATATTCAACTCGGTCCATAATAGTGATATGAAAAGTGATCTCGTTCTAGATTCTCTATTTATTGCAAACCTTTCTGTGTTAGCTTCAAATATGGCATTTGACTACCGGGCTGTTTCCAAGACCATTGCACACACCATTTTGGTTGTATATGACTATATTGTTAATTACGTCACGTATTAGGTGGCGTCACAATTAGAATGACATGTTACTCCGTCAAGAAAATCAAATAGTCCGCCACGAAGTCCTGAATTGTATGAATTTACAATTTAATACATACTCATACACCTGCTATTGAATATTTTGAAACTGATTTGTTTGGGAGATGTTGCTGCCTTAGGGGCATAGCAACACCTCCCAGTCAACTTAGTTTTAAAATATTCAACAAAGCTTACCTGTATAGTTACCTTGAAATTTTTAGTAATATCCTCTTTCATTGCTTCAAATCGATTTCGACACGCTGGAAAATGGGCGCAGCTTACCAAGAAATGGATGGGGCACAGCTAGAAATCGATCTAATGTTCACTTAGTTACTGGTAAAACTAACTTAGGAAAGTGGATGAAGGTGACTGATATTACGTTAGCAAAAATTACAATGTTGCTTGTAAACTAGGCTATCCCTATGCCACAGAATGTAACATAGGTTCGTACCAAGTTGTTACATACCTCTGAGGCTTGAACAGCACCTTTGATTGGTCTCTCAATGTTAGGATAAGCTTCAGCTGTGTTCCGTGCAAGAACTCCTCTGCGTAAAGACGAACAATATTAGCAATAGCTCAATATGGGCAAACAAATTATAACAGCGCAGTGTAAAATCTTACAAGTTAAGGAGAACCAGAGGAAGAAGAAATGGTGTGCAACTGTGCATTTTGCGGGGTAAGGGACTAAGGGTGGTGTTATCGATCTGCTATTAAGACGTGTTTCGTGTAAAATAAAACTTATGCCCGTTTTCCATGTAAACGATTTCTCACGCGGAAATGTGCGCTTTAATGTGCGCATAAATCTATGAGTGCATTTCCATGTGTGCGATAACCATCAATAAAAATCGATCCATGTAATGCCCGCTTTCTACGCTTTTAAATAGGCAATTCCGTACGCGTTTTCTCGCATGATATATATATATATATATATATATATATATATATATATATATATATATATATATATATATATATATATATATATATATATATATATATGTGCGCATAAATCTTTGAGTGCATATATAGGTGTATATATGGAAAGCGTCCGCAAATCAGCCTATTTGGTTCGCTTTCCACGTAAGCGATGACCGATTTTTGAAAGCCGAAATAAGAGGAAATCTATGAGTGCATTTCCATGTACGAGATATTGCACGTAAGGAAGATGCGCTCATAGATTGCCTTTTATTTCGGCTTTAACGCGCGCATTTCCGTGCGCGATATCGCTTACATGGAAAGCGGGCCAATGGCTGTTTTCCATTTAGCTGTGATGTTGAGAAATATGGTCGATATAATCTCGGCAGCTCCGGGTGAAGCGTTGAAAGTAGGTCACACTGAGTTGACACTGACCTGCTTTTGCTACGCTACATAGCTTAAGCCTACAATGCATGTATAGGCCTACACCAGGTTTGATTACTGTATGTGAAAAACTCTTTTAACTCAAGCCCAGAAAAAAGTTTTGTGACTGACTGACCGACTGACCGACCGACCGATCGAGGGAGTGGCCAACTGACCGACTGACTGAATGACCGACAGACCGAATGACCGATCAACCGATCGACCGATCGACGGACCGATCAACCGACCGATCAACCGACCGACCGAACAACCAACTGATCGACCAACTGATCGACCGATCGACCAACTATATCTAGCTGTATCTAGCTGTAACTAGCTGCAACTAGTTGTAACAAACTAGCTATCGTGGTCGTGTTTACTCACTGGCCCTGGTGATGTCGAGTGTAGCCATGTTGTTGAGTATCTGCGGCAGTGCATCAGAGTCGGGATCATAAAGAGCGTGTTGATGGATGCCTTTGTGAAAACGCTCCCAAGCAGTCAGTGAATGGCTGAAATAATAGTTACATTAAATAATAGGTAGCTTTGTCAACGCTTTAATCTCGGAACTATATAATATTGCTCTAGTATTGCCTGAATGTTTACTTGTCGCATAGTAGGTCTAATTGATGAATCCGAGGTGTGATCAAGTATATGATGTCATAATCAATTAAGTCACATGTTGGCTGACGTCACAATCAAAATGCGCAATGAATGACGTAACTAGGATCGTTAGGAACCTTGAATAGTCTGTCAGTTGTACAAATCGTATTTCATTACTATTTAATAAATATTCTGTTGAAAAATTGTGAAGCTGATTGGACTGGCGCTGTCGCCGCCTATAGACAGAAATAACACCCAGTCAAATTAGTTTTAAAAGATTCAGCAAGTTAACTGTATAGTTACCATGAAAATTGAATTCCGAGAATTCAGGATTCAAAGTATATAAATCGATCCCAACATGCGCAAAGCATGGGTGGAGCTTAGCTAGAGATTGGCGGGAATAGCTAAAATGGATTCATGCATTAATAGGCAGATAATCCGTCTATGTGACAATACCTTTTTTCAATTCTTGAGAATAATGTTTTCTAGATAATAATGTCTGTCAACGTTGTAAAGTGACTGGTGCTTCGAAGGGAAGCAGCTCTGATGCTACTCGCCACAAAGATTCTACATTCTATTCTGGCTATGATTTGTCTTGAAATACAGATTCTGGGAATTCGGTGTTGAACGGATTATTAACAAACTCAACACCAGTCATGCGGATGAAACAGTTAGGAAAAGTGTTTAAGTGAGGTTAATCAAATTTGCAATGATTCTATAGAGACAATACTCACTGCAGCTGATTATAGTCAGGGTTCCCATAACATTGAAAATCCTTGAAAATACTTTGAATATGTTTATAAGTGGTGCCACTTAAGTTTAACAGCATGATGTAAGCCAGGTTGCGACTAACGATGAACACCTTATAGTCCTTTTGATGGAGGGCCCCACCTCCTCTAATTGAGGAAACTATTTTAAAAATAATTTCGATGCTATCTTTAAGATTATATATGTTAAACTGGGAGTTACTTTGGGTTTTTTTTATGGGTTAATGTTACGCAAGACCCACAACGAAGCCGACTATAATAAGCCTGTAACGGCTAAATTTGGTTAGGAAAGACAAACTATTTGTTTATTGAATGTCCATTTACAGGCCAAGAGAATGCTATTTTTGAAAATTCACCACTGAAATTACTGGCTCTGTTACGACATGGGCATATGCGTTCGATACACTCATGGTAGACTAGAAAATAATTTCTCTAGATATTGCTGTGATGGGCCCTTACCGTTTTTCATATGCCATATACCAACCACTCAAGGAATTAAGTCACCAGAGTTTCAATAGGTCACGAATTTAGTCCACTGCTTAAAATCTGGACAACTGTGTATTGTAGTGACTGACAAAGTGCTAATAAAAAATCATGTAATGTGAGTAGTACACGCGGTCAGATAAATCTAAATGGCTCATGTTCATCTATTTCATGAAATGTTGTTATTAGGACAACTAACAAAATGACCATTTTTGAAATAGCCGGAATATGCAAATATGGGCTAGTGAAAAATGGAATAAAAATAACCTGACATCTACATAATCTAGAGTAAATACTGACCAATCAAAATTCTCCGCGTCGTGACATCTATAACTTCATATATGCTATGTGAAAGTCAGTTGAGTAACTAGTTCATCAGACGTCAAAATATCACCAATTCTGCCTGCTGCATAAAATGGTTAAATTGTGCATTGGTGTGACCAATACAGTGCTAATAAAGAGGTATTTTGATGTTAACATCTTGGAAAGTGAGTATTAAACACGATTTAACAAATGTAAATCGCCAATCTTCATTTATTTCATGAAATGTTGTTACGTTGACAACTGACAGAAAGTCCATGTTTGGAAATCAGGGAAAATGTAACTACAGGTTTCTAAAATGGAATGAAGATAAACGTCCCATCTATAGAATCTCACGTACATAGTAATAAATGACCACCCAAAATCTTCCTTGTCGTGACCCATACAGTTGTATATATGTTATACGAAAGTCAAACGTCCTGCCTTAAATGTGGCAACTGTCGATTGCGCTGGATAAAATGGGAATAAAGGAATATTGTCGTGTTAACATCTTGAAGAGTGCATGCTATGCACAATCTGACAAATCTAAATGGCATATGTTCATTTAGTTTATGGAATGGGGCTACCGTTGCAACTGACAGAATGCCCATATTTAAATACTGGAAAATGCAAATATTGATGGCGATGCTGGTGGTGGCGATGATGATGATGATGATGATGATGATGATGATGATGACGACGACGACGACTACGACTATCACGATGACGATGACGACGATGATGACGATGAAGATGATCGGTGTTTTAGTCTTTTGATCATGGATTACATTTTTTTGGTTCGATCTCACAACCATTAGCAAGTTCCTGTTGTGACGTCATGTGCGTGCCTGATATACCTTTTGGCACGTATCACTGCAAATTCTTGTGCTTTCTTAGCAGATGTATATTTTGGCGTTGGAAGCACATGTCCCAACATAGACCATCGCTGGTGCACTACCCTCACACATAGTGGCTCTATTTTACACAATTTTTAGAGTACTATATTTGATAAATTGATATTAAACTCTGTGGCCAGCGATGATTTGTAATGACTGGCAGATCTTTCCAGTTACATGTGCTACCCTTCTAGGTGGTGTTACACACTTTGTAGACTGCTGCATTCAATGTTAGACTGTGTGACCAGCGATGATTTGTAATGGTTTGGAGATGTTTCTCGTGACATGCATCAATTTTGCTCAAGATGGCATTTTGAGCAGCCCAGCTGTTGCAATTACATAGCATTAACGGAACACATGTAGCATCATATGGTTGCATCTTGACTTTCATGGAGATATTAGAGTCACGAATCCACAACTTCCAAAATTACTGGAAGACGATATTTCTTGTTAGACAGTGAGTTCCAGTGTTGGTGGGGCTGCAGAGTAGGGAACCGACTATTCTGCTCTTCCTCCACTTCGCAAGTGCTACGATGTCGGTACTGTCATCATTCATTTCTCCGATGTCGGGTAGGTATATGTGAGAGAACTCGGTTTTGGCTTCATTCACAAAAGAGGTGTAGAGCCTTGAGCTGTCCTGCAGCTGTTTTGTAGTGTAACAAGAGGACTTGTTTTCATGTCGATAAAATCAACATCATCTGAATATTCCATCTCTAGTGGCATGCCTATCATTGAGATTGGAGGGTTTGATCTTATGGATTGCTCTCGAACATAGTAGTGCAGAGTTGTAGCTAGCGAAGAGCACTGGTGGTAGACCATCACCTTGTGGTGATCTTATTGAAGTTTCAAACTGTGCAGAATGCCTTGATTTGACGCGACCATTAGGTTTGTGTTTACCAATAGGAGTTTCACCAGGTGTAGTTCATCATAATCCCAGCATGCTTGTTGAAGAAATTGAAGGATCTGTGGTCGCTTGATGGTATCAAATGTACGTGACATGTCGACTGTATCAGCGCATCTACATCCTCTATTAAAACCACTCTGACATTTTCCAGTAAATTTGTCAACCATATCTCTGATATGAGATAATGTCACATTTGATAGAATTTTTCGGATGCTGTTCAAAACCACTATTACTCCCAAGATGGAAAAAGGTCTGGATGGTTTCGTAGGCTTTGGGTGTATGATGAATTTACTTCCCCCAGAACATTAACAGGGAGATGTTGTTCAAAGTCAGAGTCGATGATATGTGTGATTTGTATCGAGCTGGTATTATCTGCATATTTAGGGAGTTCGTTATTAATACTGCCAGGCCCACATGCATGGCCATTCGTTAACGATGTTTTAAAGATGGACTCTATGAAACGAACCTGAGAATTTTGCTCAGAGATAAATACTACTTTGATGAAAACGTCTCCAATTGCTGATTATTTCTTTCGCTACAACATTACTGACATTGAATAAGAAACACGCATAAATTTGGTAGGCATATTTGATAATGGACATTTCCATTTTAGCTAAGCCCCGTCCATCTCTAGCTAAGCTCCACCCACACCTCGCCCGTGTTGGGATCGATCGATCTCTGAACTACCTGATTATCAATTTCCAGAAAATTATACAGATAAGCTGTTGAATATTCTGCCTATGGCAGCAACAGAGCCCAGTCAAATTAGTTTCAAAATATTCAACAGTATGTTTCTTAAATAGTAGAGACATACAATTCGTAATTCTGGTCGGACTATTAAGAGTTAAAGACGGGCCTAATAGAATCATTTATGACGTACTGATTATGACGTCATCCTACATGCCGCTTAGCGGATTATGACGTCATATGACGTCATTACGCTGGAAAGGTCCATTGGCCACGATATTCTCTGAAGCTCCATGCCACCGTGCCCGGACTTCTGATGTGTTATTTAGACCAGGTAGGTACACAGGAGAAAGAACAAACACCGAACCACGCTGCTTCAAACAGGCTACTTACTTCTGCAAGATTAGCTATCTTGGTTCAACATGTCAAAATGTCGTGCAGATTAGAGTGAGATCAGGCTTTCAGCAACATGGACAACATTAGGCCCTCGCGGAGACAGAGGTAATGTAGGATATAACCTCTGTACAAAGCGCTTTTGAAGAAATCCAGGAGTGGTTATCTAAGGAAATATGTCAATGCAGCCGTATTTTTAGAAGAGACTTATTTAATGACGGGGTGGAAATATTATCGTCAAGTAATTTAAGAACTGATTTATTGGAGGCCAAGTTGAACCTGTACTCTGACATAAGAACGGTCTGTATAAGCCAAGATTTAAATAACAAACCAGAGATTAACCTGGTGGAATCTGGAAAATTATTATCCCAATGGTGAGTGACCATGCGCTGACCAGCAACCATTTCCTCTGTTATAATAATATAATGGATCGAATTAATAGGGCGTATTTGCATTTAGCACCCATCCTGCGTAGACTGGCAACTAATCGTATTATGGACATTGAGTAGAGTTGATTTTCCATATATCAGGTGGTTCGGATAACAAGCCTAATTGCATGTATCATTTCATGTATTTGTATTTAATATGTATCGGCATACAAAGGCATTGATTGATTTATTTAATTATCAACCTATTTTCTTTCATCACTCTTTGTTTCGGGCAATGCGTAACATCGATTGCAAGTTCTGTTGGACTTAGCCGTCAAGTTTACTAGTAGGCATACATACAATGTGCTAGAAAGATGACATGTTGAGGGTGTCTTAAAGGAAAGGATCAGCAAAGTAACATATGCTCTTGAATGGCAGCTTTATATAATAATCAACCTATAGCCACCAGTGAAAAACAGAAATAAATCAGAATAATTAGAAAAAAGCAGCTAAATACCATCTATGTCATTCTGCTGGGAAACAATTAGTGACGCAGCTGGACTTATGCACTCCGGTGTATGCCGAGCGAATAAATAATACCCATTACAGTCGGACATATAAGCTCAGTTATATTAGCGCGAAGCTGATTAGCCACTACGTCCTACAGGTCTAGTTTTAAAACAATTTGACTGAAAGCCGTTGTTTCCAGAGACATGGGCTACATTCAGTCACACGACCTTCAAAATATTCAGTAGACATCATATTGCGACCGTGGAAACCAGCAGTGTATTTTGAAACCATTTGACCGAACTTTGTTGCTTCAACCAGAAAAAAGTGACTTTCAAATATAACGTTTTTTTCAAGGGCGCAATAGTGAATTTGCAGTAGTGAGTTAATCGATCTACACCGGCGCCTATAGAGAATACTATTCATACCGTTTATAAAAATATATTCATGTGTGATTTCGTTATATTCAGGTAGGCCTTTGCGGTATACATACCACCCACGCACGTACTCACGCACGCACGCACACACGCACACACGCACACACACAGTTGACATACGGCGGAGTGCGAAACACCAGCGAAGTCACTAATTGGCTCCAAGTTAAGCGCTCCTAGATTTAGTAAATGCTTTTTTTACCGATGGTAGTTTATACAATATTGTATGAAATTACCCATAAACATCATTTGTATTTTCCTTTTCCCTTCCTTTAAGTATAATGTTTTATTATGAATGCGATCCGTAAATTAAGCATGTTTTCACTATCTGCTGAAGTCATTTCATCTGATCAGTGTTTTGTCGGAGTATGGTGACAAAACTGAGCATGCTGTTAATTAATTCCATCAATGCCTCAACTGCGCGAATGGTGACCGCTTTTGCTTGAGAATTTCCGGCCATTATAGACAATACACTCACATAGTATGACGTTTGATATTTTAAACGAACATACTTCTGAACATTGCATGCTGGGTGAATTACACTATTGTTAACGGGATATGAGCGTTTTAACAGTTTAATGCTCAAACTGGCCAACATATGGCTTCTGCAAGGGGCTTGAGAAACTTCCGTTTGTAGCCCAAGAGACAAGAGAGGGGTATTTTTGAATATTTACCGCTGTAATGACGTCCTCTGTAACCGACTAAGTTATTTCATTTATGCATTTTCAAAAAGTCATCTGTTTCTCCGCAAACGGATATTTTCATAAAAGGGTTAACCAATCAGATCGGTGAATTCAGCAGAATTTATAAAGAGAAAGTTATGTGAATAAAGTCAAGTGAAAACAGAACCAATCAAACATCTTACATTTGGACTGATGAATCCAATCTGTGATCAACTATATGACGTCATAATCAAGTACGTTACATATGGAATGACGTCACAATCAAATACGTAATGAATGACGTAGCTAGGTCCGTAAAGAACTTTTAAAAGTCCGGCAGTTGTACGAATTGTATGTCTTTACTATTTAATAAACATTCTGTTAATTATTTTGAAACTAATTAGAATGGACGATGTTGCATGCAGCAACAATACCCAGTCAAATTAGTTTCAAAATATTCAACAGCTTACATGCATAATTTTCTGGAAATCGAGATTCAAGGGCGTTCAGGGTTCGATTGATCCCAACACGGGCAAAGCGTGGGCAGAGCTTAGTTAGAGATGGTCGGGACATAGCTAAGCGTGTAATAATCATCCATTGATTAGCTATGCTCTACGACACACCTGTCCAGATTCTGGAAAGCTGACAATGATTTCCCTTGTGTATGTGAACCGACATTCCACTTGAAAGCTCCATTGTCTAGGTAAGACAGGTGGGCCATTTCCACATCAAGGTGCGTCTTTACTGTTGCCAGGAGTCTATCAATCTCGCCACGTGTAGCCTGATCAGGAAAAAATCTGTCTTCGCCCATAAAATGCGGGGTACCATTAACTCCGCTAACAATGTTTTTCGCACTTTCAATTCTTTCTCTCCCTTTCTTATCCTCGGCATTTGATGCAGCCCGAAATGTATCATCGTTGACTTTATCACTCCTATTTGGAAAACCCAAATGTTTAACTTTATCGTCGTTACTTGTACCTAATTCTGTTCTTTCAGAGTTAACAAACAGGGAGTCTATATCGTCATCAGAAGTGTTTGTTTCTATAGAAGCGATAATGGTTATTTTAAGCAAAAAATTTAAGAACCCTGCTGCCAAGAGAACACACACGCAAGCGATAGCAAGCCTCTTTGACCGGAACTTCATTATATATAAAATCTTTTATATTTTCTAACAAAAACTTTTTCTGTTTGTACCAGAGTCTGGTTGTAATGGACATTGTCTATATACAGACTGGTTGGTTATTGAACCAATCCAATGGGCAGATCTGATCGGTTGTTTGAGAATCTGACATCACATTCAATAAGATCACTAGTTAGTTGGCATCACAATCGGAATGACATTCCTGTAGCTCCGACGAGCAAATCGACAAAGTCCATCACGAAAGTGTACGAAGTCACCTTTCCAGAGTATCCATCTATCATTTGACGTCATATGCCGTCATAATCAGCTAAGCTGCGTGTAGGATGACGTTATAATCATTATGCCATACATGATTCTATTTGGCCCGTCTTTAACCCTTAATAGTCCCACACGTTGTACGAATTGTATGTATGTCTTAATAAACATCCTGTTGAATATTTGGAAACTAATTTGACTGGACGCTGTTGCTGCCATAGGCAGCAACAGCGCCCATTCAAATTCGTTCCAAAATATTCAATAGCGTACCTGTATAGTTTTTTGGAAATTGATAGTCAGGGAGTTCAGAGATCGATCGATCGCAACACGAGAGAGGTGTGGGTGGAGCTTAGATAGGGATGGGCGGGGCTTAGCTAAATCCGGAAAGGTCCATTGTATGCCTTTTTGGCGAATTTACAATTTAACCCTTCAGTGGCTATGTTCGGTAAGGAAGATCAAAATAGTTGTCGGTCGAATGCCCATTTACAGGCCAAGAGAACAGTACTTTTTCAAAATTCACAACTGGAATGACTGGCTGGGTTACCGAGCCAGTCATTCCAGTGGTAACCCTTTCAAAAATAGTATTCTCTTAGCCTGCAAATGTACACTCCTCAAGACAACTGCAGGGGCCTGTTTTGGCCGGTGTCGTCATGAAAGGGTTAATGAACATTCTAATCATGGTAATTTCAGAACTTATCATTGTTTATTTTGATTGAGGCTCACGTCACATAGGCTTATGACGACATAGAAATTATTAGTTGGGTGTACGCTTAGGTGAACATGGGCCCTACACCCCTGTTTTACTGCTCATAGCATCAACCGCACTTTCAAATTTGTTTCGAAATATTCATTCTGTGCTCAGTTTGTGCCGGATCTGGCTTTTCGCAATGATATGATGACTCGAGTTGTTTCTCGGCAGAAGTTGATATAGGCCTACTAGAATATACAAAACCGTATTTTTGAAATCCGCATTGCTTAAAGTATTTCTTGCATTTGGTAATAAAAAGCACAACATACATCATAATTTGCATGTAAACCACCGAATCGAACACAAGCTTACAAAAAATATCGAAACTAACCAGTTTATGAAATAGATACATTCACGTTCACATGTTAAGGAAGCAGGTATCACATTCCTATAAACCGAACGCGCCTATAGTCACCTTTATTATGAAAATACATTGCCGTTACATTCTGCTTCTACGCAAGGCACCATAAATTAAACCTCATAACGCATGTTACTGGGCAGGTACTGGACAAATACCGGGCCAATATGGCCCGGTATTGGCACAGTACCCGCCCAGGAACCTGTGTTGTCAGGGAAATACAATAATCATTCATTTCAATCCGAAATTGTACACATGACAAATAATATTTTAGTAAATTATGGAAACAACACTTCTTTTGATTTCATAGAACTTTCTCGTTAACAGTTTCACCGCTGCAGTTTGATCTTATCTGATGCTTTAAAGCATGTTGCTTAGAGCTAGTTTTGAAATGGAGTTACTGAAAACTGCTGCTGTTTATGATAGCAACGGCTTTTGAGCAACACCAATTTAAAAAAATGAAATCGAATACTCATTATAACACAGGTATATCGCTTCAACATTTTTTGAAAGTATCTACAAAATGTAGGCTACTTCGTGTACGTTATTCAAACCTATTCAATCTAAAAAACATAGTACGTCTAAACATAAGTAAATAGTCCCGAAAAAAATATAATAGCGTGTCTGGGCCTCCTACAAATACAGGGTATTCATACAAAATTTGGGACACATTTACTGAGATTGGAACAAAGATTAAATACACCGACATTCACACACGTGTACGCACACACGCACATGCAATTCTTTCTTTTTTCTGGCGAATTATCAGTTTGCATTTTCAGTTATCCTCAGACTGATATGGTTTACCGTGCTAACGACATGCAGTTCTAGTCGACCAGTTCTAATCCAGTCAAGCCGTATAGAGGAGTTAACAACGCCGGAGCGTAAACACGCACGCACGCACGCACGCACGCACGCACGCACGCACTGGTCTGCTAACCCAAGATTCTATTTTGGCGCGGTGGTCCAGGGGAAAGATGTCTGGTTGCTGATGCCATGCGGAGTTGCAGTATGGCGGTTCGATCCCCGACCGGGGAGATGGTGATCAACAAATTAAACTAATGGGTGCATGATTGTCATGACTGGCATATGGAAATTGAAGTCGCGCGTTGCCATTGCGTCAAGAAAATAAATACATATACTACCAGAGCCGTGACGGCGTTAGAGTACAATAGGCTTAAAAGCCTAGGATTGAATAGTGGCAGATGTATCCACAGATAATCCCATATGAATCGTCAGAGTGTCAGTATATCAGACATGTGAAAGCTGGTCTGCTAACCCAAGATTCTATCTTGACGCGGTGGTCCAGGGAAAGATGTCTGGTTGCTGATGCTATGCGGAGTTGCAGTATGGCGGTTCGATCCCCGACCGGGGAGATGGTGATCAACAAATTAAACTAATGGGTGCATGATTGTCATGACTGGCATATGGAAATTGAAGTCGCGCGTTGCCATTGCGTCAAGAAAATAAATACATATACTACCAGAGCCGTGACGGCGTTAGAGTACAATAGGCTTAAAAGCCTAGGATTGAATAGTGGCAGATGTATCCACAGATAATCCCATATGAATCGTCAGAGTGTCAGTATATCAGACATGTGAAAGCTGGTCTGCTAACCCAAGATTCTATCTTGACGCGGTGGTCCAGGGAAAGATGTCTGGTTGCTGATGCCATGCGGAGTTGCAGTATGGCGGTTCGATCCCCGACTGGGGAGATGGTGATCAACAAATTAAACTAATGGGTGCATGACTGTCGGCTGGTTAGCATGTGGAAATTGAAGCCGCGCGTTGCCAGTGCGTCAATAAAATAAATACATATATACATACATACATACATACATACATACATACATACATACATACGTCTGTTCGTTCGTTCGTTTATTTGTTCGTTCGTTCGTTCATTCATTCATTCGTTCATTCATTCGTTCGTTCATTCGTTTGTTCATTCCTTCCATCTTTCATTCATTCAGCTTTCATCCAGCTTTCATCCCTTCCGAAATTCATTCCCTCCATCTTTTATTCCTTCCATCTTTGATTCCTTCCATCTTTTCATTCCTTCCATCTTTGATTCCTTCCATCTTTTCATTCCTTCCATCTTTGCCTCCTTCAATTTTTTCATCCTTCAATCTTTCCATCATTCCTTCCATTTCCTCCCCATCCTTCCTACCCTCCTTCCTTCCATCTTTCCTTCCTTGGTTGGTGGGTGGCTGGGTGGGTTGGCGGGCGGGCGGGCGGGCGGACGGGCGGGCGGGCGGGCGGGCGGGTTGGTTCGCTGGTTCGTTGGTTGGTTGGTTGGTTGGATGGATGGATGGATGGATGGATGGATGGATGGATGGATGGATGGATGGATGGATGGATGATTGGTTGGATGGGTGGGTGTTTGGGTGGCTGGGTGGCTGGTGGTTGGGTGTGGAATGGCTGGTGGTTGGATGGTGGGGTGGTGGGTGTGTTGCTTGGTTGGGTGGTTGGCTGATTGGGTGGTTGGTTGGTTGGGTGGTTTAATGTGTGGTTGGGTAATTGGCTCGGTCTGTCCATTCTTCTTTCCTTCTATCGTTGTAGCATTCAATCATGCGATTTGTTTATTCATTCATCGGTTTTAGAGAGAAAATTACTCACAGAAAATGACTTTATTCTCAAAGCAATGATAATTTTTAAAACCAATGCCCATGGAAACTGTTGACATTTGAGTGATTATATTACAAAGCAAAAAGATTTAAAATCGAAATTACTCATTCAGATCACAGACTTTCAAACAAGGCCATCAGTCACTTATTTCTTTAAAATGTTTCCTTTGGGTTCCAGATTATTTATGATACTTTGATAAGGTCACTTAAGGACATTTCAAATGAACTCATGGTTCACATCAAAGTCAGATTAATAGTTCTCTTTGAACCATTGAGCAATCCATTGCTAAGCCATTGAAAGTAGCGCAATCCTTAACACCTTTCAAAAGTGAAACCAACTCATTTATCCAGAGCTCAATTAGTCAACAATACATTATTACAATGAACTATAACACCTTATTAGCAGCATGTACCTTAAAGCAAACAACTTAGCAACTTTAAAATAAGTATTAAGTCGCAAGAGCATTCACTTGCCCAATAAATATTAGTGCAAAATGTTGGACCGGTAGATTTGTCAAATAGGCTGCTGAAGAAGTGTATCAACACGAAACACGCCCAGCCCTCTGACGATGTGAAAAATTTCATGACTGTGTATTCCTGTATTCCTGTATTGTTGTGAGTAAGTTATACTATTTATATTGTTACTACTGTATTGATTGTTCTTAGGTATTGAATATTAACGTACCATTAATCATTGCTACTAACCATACCACTTCTATTTCAGCTCTGTAAGTCAACCCCTCTTGAATTAGAACATATAAAGACAGACCATCTGTCAAGACCTGTAAAGTGTGCGCCTGTTAACATTGTTAAGTGATTGACTGTCTGAGTGTATCCTACTGATTACGTGATTAGTTGAGGGTGTCTGACTTGATTGCGTGAGTACGTGATTGATTGATTGTTATTGGTTGCTTGATTGTAAGGTTGATTAATTGATTGAATGATTGGTTGATTAACGGGTTTATCGATTGTGAGTGTTACTGATTGATTGATTGATTGATAAATTGATAGATTGATAGATTGATAGATTGATAGATTGATAGATTGATAGATTGATAGATTGATAGATTGGTTGTTTGAGTGTATGAGTGACAGATTGAGTGATCGACAGATTGATTGAGATTAATTAAGATTGATTAAGATTGATTAAGATTGATTTAGATTGATTGATTGACTGGGATTTGCCTGACTGAGAAGTGCACCATGGCCAGACCGGGCAAAGGTAGACAGAAGGATGGTGCAGGATGTGAATCGCATCACCACTCGCCTGCCCAAGCCCGCCTAGTCAAGGTGTATTATATGGTGCTCCAGTGTTTTCACCATATTGGTATTTTGAGTAACCACCTCAGGTTGGATACTTTGCCTATTGGCTTAGGCCAGAAGGTAAAGGATCTGAGTAAGTTTTTGAAGCTGACCATGCAGTTTTGACATTTGGTCAGTGAACGCTGAGTGTGCAAAATCAATGTTGAGAACACTGATTGGTCATTATAACTGTCAGCTAGGGTGTTTAATGTCCCGGATCCTCTCCGCCCATGACCATCCCAACCTTGACCTGGGCCTCACTAAGTCCATTGCCACCCGCTGAGCCAGGACCAACCATGGTAGAAAGCTCAGTGGAAGCGCTATTGCAGCATTCTATGATTTCATTAGGCCTATTGACCCACATTTCCGTTCGACTGTTGGCACAAAAAATGTTACGCCAAAGCGTAAACCAACAGTCGAACATACACGTGTGGCTCCACCCTCCCAGGCTAGGAAGAGAGTAAGATCGCCCACTGAGGTTTCACCACCTCTTAAACGTCTAAATGACAGACTGTCCCCTTGTAATTATTCGCCTGTAGACCCGTTCTTGATCCCTCTCCCTGAATCACCACCACCCCCTATGTCACCGTTTCCACGTGTTGATCTTGCACCTATACCACAGCACGTAGCTGGTGGAAGATTATCACGTAGAAAACGCTCTGAACCCGTTGTTAGTGTGATTTCGCCAGTAGATCCGTCCTTGATTCCACTACCCGAATCCCCATCATCCCCTATGGCGCCATTTTCACCTGATGATTTTCCATCACTACCACAGCGTGTAGCTGGTGTAAAATCATCACGTGAAAAGCCACCTGTAGCAAAGGTCCCACAACCTCGTTTCACACCATCTCCGTTTTCTAAGCCCAGAAGAGCCACCAGTCCCACTGAGCTAGAGAAGAACACCTTTTGGAAATTCTGAAAAGAGTCTGTAAATAGACCCAATTGGCAGCTTCCCACTATTTGTAAGAAAATCTTGATTGTGGGAGCATCAGATCTCAGCCGAAACAACGTAGACCCGCATCGAGACACACAGGTGGCCTGCTTCCCTTGTGCATCTATTAATGATATAAGAACTCTCATTAATCGATACACAGGGTCAGTCCATCCTGAGAAGCTGGTCCTTAATATAGGTATCAGTGACTGGGACAGTCCACTCTCAGACACCGAGAGTCCCCTAAGTCCAATGTTACTGTCATACCGTCTGCCAATTGCAGATTTCAGAGTGTGTCGTGACAATATACATTGGACTTAGAGGACTGCTAACACTATCTATAGCAATTGGCTAAATTTCCTTAATTTAAACTAGATTCGGGTCAAGGTAGCTGCCACCCAGAAATTGGACTAGGCAATAATATTGTCAACCTAGCTGGTTCTCAGTTAAGCGAAACCGAGAAATCGCTGCTTAATTTTGGATTAACCTTTGTACCACCTCCAAAACCAAAAATTGGTTTGGATGCAGATTTAGAAGATGGCCTTATTGAAACTGCTGAATTTGGTCGCTGCGTCAAATTGGCAGATTTTTTTCGAAACTCGAATAGCAACATTCCACCATTCATTAAGAAAACAGGCTGGGCACCAAATTTGAAACTGGTTGACCCAGCAATCAGTGAAAGTATAAAACTATTCAGAGCGTATTAAAAATACAACATTTCCAAATGATCAGCAAACTTTATCTTATGAGCAGCGCCATGCCCTACTAGGGTTATCTAAAAATAATTAAATTGTCATCAAACCAGCAGATAAAGGATCAGCTACTGTAATAATGGATACAAATAACTATATCAAAGAAGCTCATAGACAGCTTAGTAATCCGAAACATTACCAAAAGCTAAAGGAACCACTGGCAAAATAACTGTAGCAAATTTAACGAAATTCTCCAAAACATGGTTAATAACAAGAAGATAACTGAAAAGCAAATTTAAATATCTCTTTGCAAAAAATGATTCGAAACCACATAAATTTTATCTTCTTCCTAAAATCCAGAAGTCTGTTGACTCGTGGACTGACCCAGTGACTCCACCAGGGCGACCAATTATTTCAGATTGTGGTTCGGAATCATATAGGATTAGTGAATTTATCGACTACCATCTTCAGCCAATTGCGAACAGACATTTTAGCTATCTGATAAACACTGAAGACTTCCTAGCCCAGGTCTCTAAGATCTCAGTCCCTCCAAATTCATTCTTAATTACGATGGATGTCGATGGTATGTACACACACATTAAAATTGAAAAGGGTCTAAATTCAATTCGTAGAGCATTTGTCGACTACCCCGACACCAACAGGCCCGATAGAGAAGTAATAGCTCTATCGGAGCTTAGTCTGAAAGGCAATGACTTTGAAATTGCTGGTGAAATTTTCCAACAAATTTGTGGCTGCGAAATGGGTAAGCGTTTCAGCCCAGATTTTGCTAACCTTTACATGGCTGAGTGGGAAAAAGAAGCACTCAAAAAGTGTCCAAATCAGCCACTCATTTACTGCAGGTACCTGGATGACATTTTCATGATCTGGCAACATACTAAAGAAGCATTTAACGAATTTTTAGCCATTCTGAACAATCATGCTCCGAATATCAAACTAAAAGCTGAAATTGATGAGATGTCCATAGATTTCCTGTATGTGACCTTATACAAAGATATAAAGTATGAAACAACTGGTTACTTCTACTACAAAGTTTATTTTAAGCCAATCGACTCGCATCAACTACTGCGCAAGAAAGTGTTCCATCCACCATATACTTTCAAGGGACTTGTAAAATCACAAATAATCCGCTTTCATAGAAATTCGCGTGATAGGAAAAACCTTGAACCATCATGCTCGACCTTATTCAAAACTCACAGACCGAATGGGTACTCGTCTCGGTTCCTACGTAAAATAAAGTGTGAAACTTTGCGTAATTTGGAACTCATTCCGGATAATGCCAGAAATTCTCGGCCTACCAAAATTTGTCATAATCGTCCGATTGTAGGTGAAGGAGGATCTCGGAAATGCGAAAATAAACGGTGTAAATTGGATAATTTTCTTCCTTCCCAGAGTACATTCACAAGCTTTCATTTATTTAATTTCATGCAAATTGTGTCAAAAGCAGTATCCCGGCGAAACGAAAAATCCACTAAGATCGCGTGCAACTAGACACCTCTCAGATATTAGACTAGAGGAAGACACACATGTGGCTGAACATTTTAATCTTCCTGATCATTCAGTCCCTCGTGACTTTGAAATTATGCTTATCGAACAGCTACCTGTTTCAGACACAACAGAGGAAACTGATAAACAAAGAAAACTAAGAGAATCGTTCTGGATTAAACAATTAGAAACACAATGGCCTAGGGGCATAAATTCTGACCCAGGCCTATTAGATCAAAGGGAGGGTATCCCATTTACTCTCACATACAATCGGAAAAATGAAATTGCGAAAATCCTAAAAGATGACTATCACAAATTACAGGACAATCTCAGACAACCTTGCAACAAGCGTCCAGTAATTGCATTTAAGAAAAATCCGAATCTACGTGAGATCTTAGTAAAAGCCAAATTGAAATAGGTTTTCAAAATACCACTCAGTGATTTATCATTGTGTGACAATTAGGCCATATGGCGTCTCTAAAACAAAATGACAATGATCCTTCAATCTTTCCATCATTCCTTCCATTTCCTCCCCATCCTTCCTACCCTCCTTCCTTCCATCTTTCCTTCCTTGGTTGGTGGGTGGCTGGGTGGGTTGGCGGGCGGGCGGGCGGGCGGACGGGCGGGCGGGCGGGCGGGCGGGTTGGTTCGCTGGTTCGTTGGTTGGTTGGTTGGTTGGATGGATGGATGGATGGATGGATGGATGGATGGATGGATGGATGGATGGATGGATGGATGGATGGGTGGGTGTTTGGGTGGCTGGGTGGCTGGTGGTTGGGTGTGGAATGGCTGGTGGTTGGATGGTGGGGTGGTGGGTGTGTTGCTTGGTTGGGTGGTTGGCTGATTGGGTGGTTGGTTGGTTGGGTGGTTTAATGTGTGGTTGGGTAATTGGCTCGGTCTGTCCATTCTTCTTTCCTTCTATCGTTGTAGCATTCAATCATGCGATTTGTTTATTCATTCATCGGTTTTAGAGAGAAAATTACTCACAGAAAATGACTTTATTCTCAAAGCAATGATAATTTTTAAAACCAATGCCCATGGAAACTGTTGACATTTGAGTGATTATATTACAAAGCAAAAAGATTTAAAATCGAAATTACTCATTCAGATCACAGACTTTCAAACAAGGCCATCAGTCACTTATTTCTTTAAAATGTTTCCTTTGGGTTCCAGATTATTTATGATACTTTGATAAGGTCACTTAAGGACATTTCAAATGAACTCATGGTTCACATCAAAGTCAGATTAATAGTTCTCTTTGAACCATTGAGCAATCCATTGCTAAGCCATTGAAAGTAGCGCAATCCTTAACACCTTTCAAAAGTGAAACCAACTCATTTATCCAGAGCTCAATTAGTCAACAATACATTATTACAATGAACTATAACACCTTATTAGCAGCATGTACCTTAAAGCAAACAACTTAGCAACTTTAAAATAAGTATTAAGTCGCAAGAGCATTCACTTGCCCAATAAATATTAGTGCAAAATGTTGGACCGGTAGATTTGTCAAATAGGCTGCTGAAGAAGTGTATCAACACGAAACACGCCCAGCCCTCTGACGATGTGAAAAATTTCATGACTGTGTATTCCTGTATTCCTGTATTGTTGTGAGTAAGTTATACTATTTATATTGTTACTACTGTATTGATTGTTCTTAGGTATTGAATATTAACGTACCATTAATCATTGCTACTAACCATACCACTTCTATTTCAGCTCTGTAAGTCAACCCCTCTTGAATTAGAACATATAAAGACAGACCATCTGTCAAGACCTGTAAAGTGTGCGCCTGTTAACATTGTTAAGTGATTGACTGTCTGAGTGTATCCTACTGATTACGTGATTAGTTGAGGGTGTCTGACTTGATTGCGTGAGTACGTGATTGATTGATTGTTATTGGTTGCTTGATTGTAAGGTTGATTAATTGATTGAATGATTGGTTGATTAACGGGTTTATCGATTGTGAGTGTTACTGATTGATTGATTGATTGATAAATTGATAGATTGATAGATTGATAGATTGATAGATTGATAGATTGATAGATTGATAGATTGATAGATTGGTTGTTTGAGTGTATGAGTGACAGATTGAGTGATCGACAGATTGATTGAGATTAATTAAGATTGATTAAGATTGATTAAGATTGATTTAGATTGATTGATTGACTGGGATTTGCCTGACTGAGAAGTGCACCATGGCCAGACCGGGCAAAGGTAGACAGAAGGATGGTGCAGGATGTGAATCGCATCACCACTCGCCTGCCCAAGCCCGCCTAGTCAAGGTGTATTATATGGTGCTCCAGTGTTTTCACCATATTGGTATTTTGAGTAACCACCTCAGGTTGGATACTTTGCCTATTGGCTTAGGCCAGAAGGTAAAGGATCTGAGTAAGTTTTTGAAGCTGACCATGCAGTTTTGACATTTGGTCAGTGAACGCTGAGTGTGCAAAATCAATGTTGAGAACACTGATTGGTCATTATAACTGTCAGCTAGGGTGTTTAATGTCCCGGATCCTCTCCGCCCATGACCATCCCAACCTTGACCTGGGCCTCACTAAGTCCATTGCCACCCGCTGAGCCAGGACCAACCATGGTAGAAAGCTCAGTGGAAGCGCTATTGCAGCATTCTATGATTTCATTAGGCCTATTGACCCACATTTCCGTTCGACTGTTGGCACAAAAAATGTTACGCCAAAGCGTAAACCAACAGTCGAACATACACGTGTGGCTCCACCCTCCCAGGCTAGGAAGAGAGTAAGATCGCCCACTGAGGTTTCACCACCTCTTAAACGTCTAAATGACAGACTGTCCCCTTGTAATTATTCGCCTGTAGACCCGTTCTTGATCCCTCTCCCTGAATCACCACCACCCCCTATGTCACCGTTTCCACGTGTTGATCTTGCACCTATACCACAGCACGTAGCTGGTGGAAGATTATCACGTAGAAAACGCTCTGAACCCGTTGTTAGTGTGATTTCGCCAGTAGATCCGTCCTTGATTCCACTACCCGAATCCCCATCATCCCCTATGGCGCCATTTTCACCTGATGATTTTCCATCACTACCACAGCGTGTAGCTGGTGTAAAATCATCACGTGAAAAGCCACCTGTAGCAAAGGTCCCACAACCTCGTTTCACACCATCTCCGTTTTCTAAGCCCAGAAGAGCCACCAGTCCCACTGAGCTAGAGAAGAACACCTTTTGGAAATTCTGAAAAGAGTCTGTAAATAGACCCAATTGGCAGCTTCCCACTATTTGTAAGAAAATCTTGATTGTGGGAGCATCAGATCTCAGCCGAAACAACGTAGACCCGCATCGAGACACACAGGTGGCCTGCTTCCCTTGTGCATCTATTAATGATATAAGAACTCTCATTAATCGATACACAGGGTCAGTCCATCCTGAGAAGCTGGTCCTTAATATAGGTATCAGTGACTGGGACAGTCCACTCTCAGACACCGAGAGTCCCCTAAGTCCAATGTTACTGTCATACCGTCTGCCAATTGCAGATTTCAGAGTGTGTCGTGACAATATACATTGGACTTAGAGGACTGCTAACACTATCTATAGCAATTGGCTAAATTTCCTTAATTTAAACTAGATTCGGGTCAAGGTAGCTGCCACCCAGAAATTGGACTAGGCAATAATATTGTCAACCTAGCTGGTTCTCAGTTAAGCGAAACCGAGAAATCGCTGCTTAATTTTGGATTAACCTTTGTACCACCTCCAAAACCAAAAATTGGTTTGGATGCAGATTTAGAAGATGGCCTTATTGAAACTGCTGAATTTGGTCGCTGCGTCAAATTGGCAGATTTTTTTCGAAACTCGAATAGCAACATTCCACCATTCATTAAGAAAACAGGCTGGGCACCAAATTTGAAACTGGTTGACCCAGCAATCAGTGAAAGTATAAAACTATTCAGAGCGTATTAAAAATACAACATTTCCAAATGATCAGCAAACTTTATCTTATGAGCAGCGCCATGCCCTACTAGGGTTATCTAAAAATAATTAAATTGTCATCAAACCAGCAGATAAAGGATCAGCTACTGTAATAATGGATACAAATAACTATATCAAAGAAGCTCATAGACAGCTTAGTAATCCGAAACATTACCAAAAGCTAAAGGAACCACTGGCAAAATAACTGTAGCAAATTTAACGAAATTCTCCAAAACATGGTTAATAACAAGAAGATAACTGAAAAGCAAATTTAAATATCTCTTTGCAAAAAATGATTCGAAACCACATAAATTTTATCTTCTTCCTAAAATCCAGAAGTCTGTTGACTCGTGGACTGACCCAGTGACTCCACCAGGGCGACCAATTATTTCAGATTGTGGTTCGGAATCATATAGGATTAGTGAATTTATCGACTACCATCTTCAGCCAATTGCGAACAGACATTTTAGCTATCTGATAAACACTGAAGACTTCCTAGCCCAGGTCTCTAAGATCTCAGTCCCTCCAAATTCATTCTTAATTACGATGGATGTCGATGGTATGTACACACACATTAAAATTGAAAAGGGTCTAAATTCAATTCGTAGAGCATTTGTCGACTACCCCGACACCAACAGGCCCGATAGAGAAGTAATAGCTCTATCGGAGCTTAGTCTGAAAGGCAATGACTTTGAAATTGCTGGTGAAATTTTCCAACAAATTTGTGGCTGCGAAATGGGTAAGCGTTTCAGCCCAGATTTTGCTAACCTTTACATGGCTGAGTGGGAAAAAGAAGCACTCAAAAAGTGTCCAAATCAGCCACTCATTTACTGCAGGTACCTGGATGACATTTTCATGATCTGGCAACATACTAAAGAAGCATTTAACGAATTTTTAGCCATTCTGAACAATCATGCTCCGAATATCAAACTAAAAGCTGAAATTGATGAGATGTCCATAGATTTCCTGTATGTGACCTTATACAAAGATATAAAGTATGAAACAACTGGTTACTTCTACTACAAAGTTTATTTTAAGCCAATCGACTCGCATCAACTACTGCGCAAGAAAGTGTTCCATCCACCATATACTTTCAAGGGACTTGTAAAATCACAAATAATCCGCTTTCATAGAAATTCGCGTGATAGGAAAAACCTTGAACCATCATGCTCGACCTTATTCAAAACTCACAGACCGAATGGGTACTCGTCTCGGTTCCTACGTAAAATAAAGTGTGAAACTTTGCGTAATTTGGAACTCATTCCGGATAATGCCAGAAATTCTCGGCCTACCAAAATTTGTCATAATCGTCCGATTGTAGGTGAAGGAGGATCTCGGAAATGCGAAAATAAACGGTGTAAATTGGATAATTTTCTTCCTTCCCAGAGTACATTCACAAGCTTTCATTTATTTAATTTCATGCAAATTGTGTCAAAAGCAGTATCCCGGCGAAACGAAAAATCCACTAAGATCGCGTGCAACTAGACACCTCTCAGATATTAGACTAGAGGAAGACACACATGTGGCTGAACATTTTAATCTTCCTGATCATTCAGTCCCTCGTGACTTTGAAATTATGCTTATCGAACAGCTACCTGTTTCAGACACAACAGAGGAAACTGATAAACAAAGAAAACTAAGAGAATCGTTCTGGATTAAACAATTAGAAACACAATGGCCTAGGGGCATAAATTCTGACCCAGGCCTATTAGATCAAAGGGAGGGTATCCCATTTACTCTCACATACAATCGGAAAAATGAAATTGCGAAAATCCTAAAAGATGACTATCACAAATTACAGGACAATCTCAGACAACCTTGCAACAAGCGTCCAGTAATTGCATTTAAGAAAAATCCGAATCTACGTGAGATCTTAGTAAAAGCCAAATTGAAATAGGTTTTCAAAATACCACTCAGTGATTTATCATTGTGTGACAATTAGGCCATATGGCGTCTCTAAAACAAAATGACAATCTCAAGAAATAAAATAAACAAGAATTTTTTTAATTTTTAAAATTCTGAGCAAGTGCGTTTGACAATATCACATACATACATACATACATATATAGATACATACATACATACATACATACTAGTAGTGCTATTACTACTGCCGCTACTCTTACTTCTGCTGCTAGTAGTAGTACTTCTACTACTACTACTACTTTTTTTTTTTTTTTTTTAAACCGACGCTGACGCAGTCGGACAAACTTCACGGAGAAAATCCTTTAAAAAGGCTTGCAAACCGCCAGAAAAACCCCCTGGTGAACTAGTAAGCCTGATTAATATTACACCAAAACAAAAGATAAATAATGAGCATTAATACAATCTATAAATACATATGGCTTAAAAAGTATAGATACAAAACACTAGGCTGATAAAACTCCGATAGCAAAACAAAACTTAACAAAGGCATTACTATTCAACCCAGGTGTAGTAGTAGACCCGTGTGGCGAGTGCAACTATCCAACAAATGAAAAGTGCCTCGTCAATTAATGACAAATAAGTCAATCATTGACACCAGTGGGCTGATTCTTTATAGATCAGCGGGCGTAGTAGCATTTGGGTAGTATAATACATATAGTCAGCAGAAAAATTACAGAAAAATAGATGGCGCTCTTGTTTACATTTTCAATTTACTTTATTGTAAGGTTTTGTAAATTACCATTCAATCCATGTGTGGTAGTAGGCCCGTACTACTACTACTACTACTACTACTACTACTACTACTACTACTACTACTACTACTACTACTACTACTACTACTACTACTACTACTACTACTGCTGCTGCTGCTACCAAAAATCATAAACTCGTGACATATGTGTCAAAATGTTGTTTAATATATTACAACTAATTGGACTGAAAGCTTGTGGCAGCACCAGTCTCCAAATTGGTTTCAAAGTATTCAACAGTATACGTACACATGACCGTAAAAGTGAGATAAAAGAACCTGGATCCGCCCTGACATTAAGTTTCAAATGGGTTAACATTCGGTAATTGTTTTTGATTTTTGGGCCCCTTATTAATTTGGGGGGGGGGGGCGGTGTTATTGTAAAAGTAAATACGAAACTGGCTTTCAAATATTTTTTTTCATGTTTGTTTCTGCTCACAGTATTAGACGAACTGGTTGCAGCATATCGTCCTTTTCTTTATCAGTCTTCTCTGTCTGCCCAGCATTGGTTGTATCATAGCAGAGCCATTCTTTATGATTATATTACTTCCAGATATGACTGCCTCTCCTAAATATTCATCAGGTAATCCTTTAACCATCGAATATATTCAAGAAAATTCAAATTTTCTCATAGAAAATGTCCATTTGCAGACCAGGAGAAGACTATTTTTGAAAATTTATCACTAGAATGACTGGCTTTGCCATCAAGCTTGTGCTAAATTAAAAAAAATAGTCTTCTCCTGGTCTGCAAATGGACATTTCTCAAGACCACTGCAGAAGCAGTTTTTGGCTGATATGAGTGTTAAAGGGTTAAACCCATCTAAGAAACGAAGGATCATGAGATCTGCGCTCTGAGACAAAGTTAGGCAGCTGGTTCAACACAACAAAGTATTACAACCGCAAGAGCATCCCAAAAACGTTGAGTACAGAGCTCGGAGAGCACCGAGCGCGCGGTCGAGGATTCGCAGAAAAGAGAGATAGATAGCAAAGATTGTATATTTTGAATGAATGTTATATCGGGTGACAAAAAAACAACCGCGCCCAACTTTGACGTGCCATTACTTAAAATATGGACTTCAGTGAATTTGGACATTCTTGAGATATCTTTCCATTTTTTGTCAGTTAGTTTTTGCATGGTGACAAAAACTAAAATCTATGGCAAAAGGTGACATGCCGGAGTAAGACATGTCTGGGATGGAAGTGCATGTTTGAGATATGGCGCTATAATTCCCGCGTCTCACTGTCACATGCCAATCAAATCCTTGACTTGGATATGTTCAGTACATCAAACAATGCCCTTTTCCGATGTCCGTAAAGCCCATCATTTTGCAGATTTCACGCATGTTCAGAAAGTAAAGTGACATCTGTGAGCGCGATCCTTTTCACATCTTCTGAGGAAAAATGGTTATTTAACTTTTTGCAGCAACGCTTACGTCTTTGCCTACCATTTCCGTCAAACCTTGCTATTCGAATTCTTTATACAAGCTTTCAGGCTAGACCGCTTTAAAAGCGTTTTCACCGAAGATCTACTGCCGCTAATGTCACCAGCTCTGAGAGTTGCGTGTCTCTGGGCGATCATCGTGCAATACATTAGCATCTGACACTTATTCCCACTGTTTTTGGACTACTGTTTTAAGATTTTCGTTGGTTAGATCTTGCTGATTCTTATCTTTGTGGTAGTCTATTAACGGACGATCTAGTCTAGCTTTACTGAAAATTTAGATGGGTGGGTTTGTGAGTGCGTGCTTGCGTGCGCGCGCGTGCGTGCGTGCGTGCGTGCGTGCGTGCGTGCGTGCGTGCGTGCGTGCGTGCGTGCGTGCGTGCGTGCGTGTGTGTGTGTGTGTGGGAGCGTGCTTCCGGTGCGTGCATCCTTGTGTGAGAGCATATGGAAATACAGAAGAACGGCATAGTTTTACTTAAGTAATTACGTTTTTATTTCAAGTTTCTGCCTGAAGATAATAAAAAGAAAACATAGTAGGAAATGAATGTTTAATGAATAATTCACTCTCTTTTGAAAGCGTACCACTGACATGTATCAACAAAGAAACAGCCAGGGAAAGCTTTTAAAGACGTCCCCTCTCCTTAGACGGAGATATTTTACATCAATAATAACACTTACATTCCTTTAGAACATTCTACCTGAAAGCATGTTACCCAGACAACACACAAGCCACATTATATACAGCTATATGATACATACAATATGAGTAGTGAAACTGATACTATGCAACCACTTTAACCGCTTTGTGTCTAAGTTTAGTCAAGAAAATAACAAATATTTGCTTATTGAATGTCCATTTTCAGGCCAAGAGAAGACTATTTTTGAAAATTTACAACTGGAATAACTGGCTCTGTTATCGAGCCAGTCGTTCCAGTAGTGAATTTTCAAAAAATTGTCGTCTCTTGGCCTGCAAATGGACAAATGGCCAGTTTTGTCCGGCATCGTCGTGAAAGGGTTACTCCTACAATGGAGGGATCCGCTCTACCACTTAAATATCTGTAGTAATACTCAAATACGCCACATGTTACCTGGTGCTACGTTTAAAGTGACGCATTATGTACGAAAAGCATGTCTTTGATTGATTTACAATTTAATAAATATTCTGTTGAATATTTTGAGACCAATTTGAATTGGGGTCGTTGCGGCCATATTAGCAGCAATAACCTCAAGTCAAATTAGTTTCAAAATATTCAACAGTTTATGTGCATATTTACCTTGAAATTTATATTATGGGAATTCATGTTTCAAAGCCTTACATTGCTTCCAAAACACACGTAAAAGTGGGCAGGGATTAACTAGAAATAGGTGAAGCATAGTTAGAAATGGACCTCTCCACCCACACACCCACCCCATCCACCTACCCACCCAATCCACCCACCCACCCAATCCACCCACCCATCCATCCATCCGCCCCCAACCCACCCACCCCATCCACCCACCCACCACCACCACCCAGCCACCACCACACACCCACCCACCACCCCACCCACCCATTTGAGCATCTTTACTTCAAAGCAACCAGTTGTTGAATATGATGAAAATGGTTTAATCTGAAGCTTGCATGGCCCATTGACATCAGCATATTCAAGTCAAATTAGTTTTAAACTAGTCATATACTATTTCTTACACTGTCCCAATTATTACATAACACACACACGCATGCACGCACGCACGGACTGACGTACGCACGGACTGACGTACGCACGCACGCACGCACGCACGCACGCCCACACACATGAACAGCGGGCACAAGATAATTGATTTAAATTAAACATGAATCTCTTTTACACACCATAAATTAAGTACTTGTACTTTCCGATTTATTAAAAACAACATTGGCAAGATCATTGTTCAAACTCATATGGGCTATTATATATATATATATATATATATATATATATATATATATATATATATATATATATATATATATATATATATATATATATATATATATATATATATATATATATATATATATATATATATATATATATATATATATATATATATATGCTAATGAAAAACAAGGCCATCAATTTCAAGACAAAATAATTACAATGCTTATCTTCGTTTGATCACCCAAATTCTGGAATAATCCAACAGTGCAACGTATTTTAAAAACAACCCAGACAGACCACATTTCTCATCATCATCATAATCATAAAAACAATGTACACGTCGAATATTACGACCAAATCAAGGACCACAGTAAAGTAAGCCTATATAATTTCTTACAATTGCAATTATATTAACAAAAACACTGGTTGGGTTAAGACCAGCACACGCGAGTCAATATTTGTTGATGAATGTCTATAAGTTGATTGTATACAGTTCATCAGTAAATCTTACTGAGTGCTTACTGTAATAATGAAATGTTTAGTTTGGTAGAACCTGAGATATTATTCAAACACGAACAAGTTATTTTAGGTAAGGTGACCTTTCACCTTTTGTCCTCAAAATATTAGGCAGAGACATATCCCAATAACCACAATCAACCCTAGCTCTGCAGTTTCACATACTGAAAGTAGAAATTAACCTTTTCAGGACGAAGCCGGCAGGAAACTGGCCTCTACAGTAATCTTCAGGAATACTATTTGCAGGACAAGGGAAGACGGTTTTTGAAAATTTACCCCTTGAATGACTGGCTTGATAACGATAATGAGTCAATCATTCATGTGGCAAATTTTCAAAATTGTATTCTCTTGGCCTACAAATGGGCATTCAATAAGCAAATATTTAAATTTCTTTGAGCAAATTTAACCATTAAATTGCGAAGCTATTGAACACAAAACTTAAGACTGTATGGATTGAATGATCAGCAGGATGTATCAACCAATGGCAAAATGGACGCATGCCAAAACAATATAATACACGCCCATAATCAATACCCCCATAAAACATCATCAGTAATGATAGTATAAGTTCTAAGGAAGAAAGTAATAGCGAAAACCTAGATCTGCACGGCCAACCATGTGGAGTGGATGGCGAGACATATGCTGGGACATACGTCACCACAATGGACCTTTCCATTTTTTTAGCTATTCCCCGCCCATCTCTATCTAAACTCCACCCACACCGCGCCGTGTTGGGATCGATCGATCTCTGAACTTCCTGACTATCAATTTCCAGTAAACTATCCAGGTATGCTGTTGAATATTTTGAAACTAATTTGACTGGGTGATGTTGCTGCCTATAGTAGCGACATACAATTCGTACAACGTGTCTGACTATTAAGCGTTAACGACGGGCCAAATAGTATCATTTATGACGTAATGATTATGACGTCAGCCTACACGCCGCTTAGCTGAATATGACGTCATATGACATCATACCCTCGATGGATACTCTGGAAAGGTGAATTATTTGTCTATTTCCATTCATTTTTAGGATTCAATTCCAGTCAAATTACTTTCAACAGATTAGTTTTATCTCTCAGTATGCATGAAATGGCAGTGGATCTAGTTTTCCCAATTTTTCAGTGAGGAAACACGGAAATCCCTTTCTTTGGGGAGGAGGAAATCCCCTCGCAGACCTCCGCAGACATTGTCCTACTCAGCTCTAGTAGCTGGCGACGGCCCTGCTTTAAACGAGAAAATAATGACTGTTTAAGAAAATATTGATGAAGAGATAAGGACACGTTCATGTGTGATATCGCGACAACAATCACTATCTATTGATATTAACAGTTAATTCATCAACAATTATTGAATAGTGTATACCCACATTAGCACATAGTTTATCACCAATATATTACATACATACGTGACACAATCGTTAAATATCTTATCTTAAAGATATTTATATTACGCAAAATATTATGTGGGCAGGAGACTGGCGTCGACAAGATGATCGAAATCTAGATTTAAAATTGCTACCCAATTTTATGCTAATGAAAAACAAGGCCATCAATTTCAAGACAAAATAATTACAATGCTTATCTTCGTTTGAACACCCAAATTCTGGAATAATCCAACAGTGCAACGTATTTTAAAAACAACCCAGACAGACCACATTTCTAATAATGTCAGTCCACTTCAACTGTGGGCTGGTAACCTGACTCTTTATCCCATCACTGGCGAGTCTCTGGCTCAGGATATTACTACCGTGTGTATTAGTAGAGTCGGCTAACAGCCTACTTTAACTGTCTAGAATTTACATGTAATTTTGATAAAATGGTCATGAATAAAATGGCCACAATCACGTGTATTTTGATGCATATTTGGTCTACATCTCGACGTACGACCAACATATGACATCTATAAGGATTACAATATAGCCTCGAATTGGAACAACTTAAATTCACCATTTATCTATGAGCTTGCTGAACATTTTGTGGATAATTGTATTCATTGTTACCTTCTGTAATATGCTCTTCAGTCAAGTTATTTGCACAAATGTGCGTAGGAAGAGGACGTGGGCGTGACAAAATGGGCAGTTGCTCCTCACTTTTGGAGCTGGGATGGTGGGCAAAGAGTTTGCTCGTTCACTTTTTCAGTGTCTAAATCTGAAATTCCATATTTACACCCACAAATGCAGAAGATGCTGTCTCAGAACATCTAGATTTCAAATTCTTTCGGGGTGGACCCCGGACCACCCGATTTTAGCTGGATTTGCCCCTCCATTTTGGACCCCTTCCTACGCATTTGGTAAAATATTCAAGATCAACATGTCCAATATCGTGCTAGAATCTAGATGCATGTGAATTCATTGTGAAAATGTTACGGTGGATACATTTTAACTGTTGTAAACTTGTACAGTTTCTTTATTACTGGTAAAGTATGTTGAGTAAGACTGCAAGACAGAGCATGGGCAGGGCCACACCCATGCTTTCAGCATCATTGAGAATCGGACCAGTCTGTAATATAAAGTAATGATCAATCACTCATTCTATAATCTACCAATGAAAGAAAACCGACAAAAAACTGACATTGACAACGATAGTAACAACAACAACAACAACAACAACAACAACAACAACAACAACAACAACAACAACAACAACAATATTGAACAGCAAAAGTACAACCCACAACTACCCGCGCATGTGCGGTGGAACGCTACTACTACTACTACTACTACTACTACTACTACTACTACTACTACTACTACTACTACTACTACTACTACTACTACTACTACTACTACTACAAAAACAAAAATCTATAAAAAAGTGGCATGCCAGAGTCGGACATGTCTGGAATGGAAGTGAATGTTTGAGGGGTGGTGCTATAATGTCTGAGTCTCACTGTCACCTGTCAATCAAACGCATGAATTGGATATGGTCAGTACCCCAGGGGTACAGGGGCAAACATGTAAGCCTCGTTGCAAGAAGTTAAATGACCGGAATGCTTCGTGGTAAAACCGTGAGCTGACAATGTCCTTTCCCGATGTCCATAACGTCTATTATTTTGCCGATTTCGCGCATTTTCAGAAAGTAGTGTTTTCCATCTGTGAGCGTGATCTTTTTCACATCTTCTGTGCTTACGTTTTTGTCAGGTTCGAACCCTACTCGGGTCGAAAACAATTGAAAAAGGTAAAATTACATTCCAGATGATTAATGAGCTAGATCCTAGTGCCAGTGCATCGTCAAATTCCAGGTAATTCGTGTGATTGTGAGATGGGTGATTGAAAACCAGTCCGAAGAAAGAGGATTATTGTCCTCTGGATGGTGGTCTGGTGGTAGAGCACTCGCCCCACAATTGCTAGGCGAAAGTTGCCATAGGATTGTCAGGTTCGAATCCCATTCTGGTCGAAAAAATGTAAAAAAAGGTAAAAATTACATTCCAGATGATGAATGAGCTAGATCCTAGTGACAGTGCGTTGTCAAAGACAGGGTTCATAGAACTAATGCTTGACAATAATAAGAACTATATACTTGCTAGTGCGTAGTGATCTAGCAGGAGGGATCTCAGAAAAAATGTAAAAGTTAGTTGTGAGACTGGTGGTTGAAAGCCAGTCCAGTGAAAGAGGATTATTGTGGTCTGGTGGTAGAGCACTCGCCTCCCAATTGCTAGGCGAAAGTTGCCATAGAATTGTCAGGTTCGAATCCCGCTCGGGTCGAAAAAAGGGTTCATAGAACTAACGCTTAATGATAATATAAACTACATACGTGCGAGTGCCTAGTGATCTAGCGGGAGGGATATCAGAAAAATGTAAAAGTTAGATATCTGCTATGTACACTATCAAAATTCCAGGTAATTCGTGTGGTGTGAGACGGGTGATTGAAAGCCAGTCCCCTGAAAGAGGATTATTGTCCTCTGGATGGTGGTCTGGTAGTAGAGCACTCGCATCACAAATTGCTAGGCGAAAGTTGCCATATAATTATCAGGTTCGAACCCCACTCGAGTCGGAAAAAATTGAAAAAAGGTAAAAATAACATTCAAGATGATGAATGAGCAAGATCCTAGTGCCAGTGCGTTGTCAAAGACAGGGTTCATAGAACTAATGCTTGACAATAATAAAAACTACACACTTGCGAGTGCATATCGATCTAGCAGGAGGGATCTTAGAAAAATGTAAAAGTTAGATATCTGCTATGTACATCATCAAAATTCCAGGTAATTCGCGTGGTTGTGAGATGGGTGGTTGCAAGTCAGTCTGGTGAAAGAGGATTATTGTTCTCTGGATGGTGGTCTGGTGGTAGAGTACTCGCTTCACAATTGCTAGGCGAAAGTTGCCATAGAATTACCAGGTTCGAACCCCACTCGAGTCGAAAAAAGTTGAAAAAAAGGTAAAAATAACATTCAAGATGATGAATGAGCAAGATCCTAGTGCCAGTGCATTGTCAAAGACAGGGTTCATAGAACTAATGCTTGACAATAATAAAAAATACAAACTTGCGAGTGCCTAGTGATCTAGCAGGAGGGATCTCAGAAAAAATGTAAAAGTTAAATATCTGCTATGTACACCATCAAAATTCCAGGTAATTCGTGTGGTTGTGAGACGGGTGGTTGAAGGCCAGTCTGGTGAAAAATGATTGTTGTTCTCTGGATGGTGGTGTGGTGGTAGAGCACTCGCTAGAATTGCCAGGTTTGAACCCCACGTGGGTAGAAAAAATCGGTGAAAATTACATTCCAGATGATGAATGAGCTGGATCCTAGTGCCAGTGCGTTGTTAAAGACAGGGTTCATGGAACTGATGATTACTGTATTCTGCGGCTGTAGTAGGAGAAACATTCCACAGCTGCGATCAGACCTTCTTCACTTTTGCCCACTGTGTCTTGTCCTCAGCCGAAGTCTTTAGCTTCCTCAGGTACATTCTTGACTTGACTGTACCGAGTCCTGCTTTCTTGAGGTCACCTCATAGCACGCTTAGCAGATTTATGCAATGACGTCCTCTCCTGGCTTTGTATTTGCTGGCTCTGAGCTAGTGCGTTGTCAAAAACAGGGTTTATAGAACTAATTGACTACTACTACTACTACTACTACTACTACTACTACTACTACTACTACTACTACTACTACTACTACTACTACTACTACTACTACTACTACTACTACTACTACTACCACTACTGCTACTACTACACGATTCTGTCGCTTAGTTTTTGCATGGTGACAAAAACAAAAATCTATAACAAAAAGTGGCATACCGGAGTCGGACAAGCCTGGAATGGAAGTGAATGTTTAAGGGGTGGTGCTAGGTGTCTGAGTCTCACTGTCACCTACCAATCAAATCCATGAATTGTATATGTTCAGTACCTCAGGCGTACCGGGGCAAACATGTAAGGCTCATTGCAAAAAGTTAAATGACCGGAATGCTTCGTGGTAAAACCGTGAGCTGACAATGTCCTTTCCCGATGTCCGTAACGCCTATCATTTTGCCGATTTCGTGCATGTTCAGAAAGTAGTGTTTTCCATCTGTGAGCGCGATCTTTTTCACATCTTTTGACGAAAAAGGGCTATTTAACTTTTTGCAGGGACTCTTACGTTTTTGCCAGGTTCGAACCCCACTCGGGTCAAAAAAATTTAAAAAGGTAAAATTACATTCCAGATGATGAATGAGCTGGATCCTAGTGCCAGTGCGTCGTCAAAGACAGGGTTCATAGTTGACAATAATAAAAACAACAACAACAACAACAACAACAACAACAACAACAACTACTACTACTACTACTACTACTACTACTACTACTACTACTACTACTACTACTACTACTACTACTACTACTACTACTACTACTACTACTACTACTACTACTACTACTACTACTACTATTACTACTACAACAACAACAACAACAACAACTACTACTACTACTACTACTACTACTACTACTACTACTTTTTTTTTGGAAAATCCGACGCTGACGCAGTCGGACAAACTTCACGGAGGAACTCCTTTAAAAAGGCTTGCAAACCCCCAGAAAAAAACCTGGTGAACTAGTAAGCCTGATTAATATTACACCAACACAAAAGATAAATAATGAGCATTAATACAATCTATAAATACATATGGCTTAAATAGCATAGATACAAAACAATAGGCTGATAAAACTCCGATAGCAAAATAAAACTTAACAAAGGCATTACTATTCAACCCAGGTGTAGTAGTAGACCCGTGTGGTGAGAGCAATTATCCAACAAATGAAAAGTCCCTCGTCAATTAATGACAAATAAGTCAATCATTGACGCCAGTGGGCTGATTCTTTATATATCAGCGGGCGTAGTAGCATTTGGGTAGTATAATACATATAGTCGGCAGAAAAATTGCAGAAAATAGATGGCGCTCTTGTTTACAATTTCGATTTACTTTATTGTAAGGTTTTGTAAATTACCATTCAATCCATGTGTGGTACTAGGCCCGTGTGGCGAGTGCAACTATTCAACAAATGAAAAGTGACTCGTCAATCAATGACAAATAAGTCAATCATTGACGCCAGTGGGCTGATTCTTTAAAGATCAGCGGGCGTAGTAGCATTTGGTTAGCATAACATATATAGTCAGCAAGAAAATTCCGGAAAAATAGATGGAAATAGATGGTGCTCTTGTTTACATTTTTGATTTACTTTGTTGTAAGGTTTTGTAAATTATTCGGGAACAAATAACCCTATAAAACCCTGTGCAAGTTTCTAAAATTACCCGGGACGATTTTATAATTCAATGGCAACTTACTTTATCGATTGATTATTAAAGTACCCCTACCTGTTTATTTGTTAGCATGAATTATTAAACATAACAATATCAAAGTGCAGACTAAAATGAATTACAGGACACAGATTAATTAAAAGACACAGATAAATCAGCTGTAGTAATTAAATGATTTAAGCTAGTGCAGGCTCATTTATTTTTACAGTCCCAACTCTATTGAAACTATGTTTGTTTTGCACCATATGTCCTTGAATACTTTTTCTTTACCATGCTGCTTTAATCTAAAATATTCGCAAGGAATATGATTCAGCAGCAATGAACGAAATATTGCCTTTATTGCTCTATTGTGATTGCCCATAGATGAATTTTTCGTCTGTGCACACCGATGTTTCCAAATGGCCCAAACACCTATGGTTAGCATTGTTATTAAAATAGTCCTTTCAGACTTTATGATATTTACACCGCTTGATCCAAATTCGCTAAATAAGACTACATGCGTTTCTAGAACAATGGACTTCGCTCCAAATTATGCCAAGATTTGGCTGATATAGTCCCAAAATTGTGACGATATTGGACATTCTGCAAATAAATGCTCGATTATTTCCTCGTCTGTTTGACATACGTAACACCTATCAGAAGTCATTATATTGCACTTGTATGTCAAGTGTCCCACCCATATCCGTCGATGTAGTAATCGCCACAATAAATCATGAGCCATATTTGGTATGTATGGAGAATGTAAGATTTTCCATACATTTTCCCAACTGAATGGTTTATAGCTTGAGTCATCCCATCTCCTAATTGCTATGGGAGGTGTTACTTGTTTTCGTCTCATAATGTGGTACCATTCCTTGGATCTCATCTTGTATTTTAACATCTCATCATCAAGAACTAATGCAGATTGTGGAGTCAAACTATTATTATTTACATTTGGTAAACGAAACCATTCAATTGTTACAGCATGTTTTATTTTATTTAGCAACCGCTGGACATCTATATGCCTCATATGTGTTTTTCTAGCTACTTCTTGCATTGAAATCCATCTACGTGTTTGAGGGTGTATCATATCAGATAAATGTTGAATGCCATATTTTGCAAAGGACGGTAGATAAAGTACTGCATTGTTATAACATATATTACTATTGCCCCACAATTGCTGTTCTAGTACTTCCTTCCAGCACGTAGGTGGAGGCATGTATATGTCAAATATTTCTAACTCCTTAACTTGATCTTTAAACACATCTGGTATCATTTGGCTATTCGGAGGTGGCTTCTTTGAGGTAAAAACATGCTCCGCCAAAAATGGTTCTACAATTCTCTCCACGAGAGCTCGTGAAACACATGCCCACGTCTCATCTGATGTAGTAAGATCATTCAAAAATTTTAACCTTAAAGAAACACATTTCACTTTAATATCAATTAAATCAAGTCCTCCTTCTAACTTAGCATTATTGAGAACACTATGGGAAACTAAATGGTTCTTTTCTTCCCATATAAATGACAATATCAACTCATTAACCTCCTTTTCTCCATGTTTTGGCATGTGTACAACAGATGCTGTATACCATAACCCAGATAATACTAAGTTGTTGACAACAAACAATCTACCAAAAATTGAAAGACGATGACGCTTCCAATTTGCTAATATTCTCTTAAGCTCAGATACTCGATCATTCCAATTTTGTGTTGTATTCGCTTTCCTGCTAAAATAGATGCCTAAAATCTTAATGGTATCATTAGACCAATTGATTTCAAGTGGCTGGTCATTCCGCTCTTTTCATGGCCCCAAAAATAACCCTTTGGAATTTCCTTTATTGATTTTCAAACCAGATGCATTTTAGAACTTTTCTAGTACGTGGTTTAAAATTGCAAAATCATTGTTTGAACTAGCAAACACAGTTGTGTCATCAGCATATTGTGACAGCTTAAGTGGTCTTTATATGCCACGAATACATACGCCTTGGAAGTTATTATTTTGCCTCAATGCTATTCCAAGAGATTCCATCACAATAACAAATAATAATGGTGATAGGGAACACCCCTGTCTAACACCACGTTCTAAGACAATTTCTCTGGATAATTGATTGTTCACTAAATAGATACTCTTGATATCCGTATATAAAATCTTAACACATTTAACAAAGTTTGAGCCTAACCCAAACGATTGCAAAGAATTAAAAAGAAAATCCCATTTCACACGGTCAAATGCCTTTTCGTTGTCCAAGGCAATCACAGCTGAAGGGATGCTATCCTTCTCAACCAATTGTATACGGTCTCTTATTAACATGGTATTGGTTAAAATTGTCCTCCTAGGTACAGCACATGTCTGCTCTGTTCCAATGATTTCTCCTAAAACACTACCTAGTTTCAATGTTAGTGCTCTGGATATTATTTTGTAGTCTACACATAGTAGAGAAATTGGTCTGTAATTCTGAATTAGACGTCTGTCATTTCGTTTATATATTAGCCTTACTTATGCCCTAGCCATAGTTGGTGGTAAATGGCCTTTCTAAAAAATTTCAGTGGCTAATTCTTCCATTATTGGACCTACAAGGTGACAAAACGTTTGGTAAAATTCAACTGGAAGGCCATCACACCCGGTGATTTTTCTAGTTTCATACCTGTAAGGGATTTAGTTAAATCTTCTAGTGTTAAGGGTTGATCACAAAATTCATTGCCTGTGTCTGACACCTTTTTGTCTATATTTGCTAACAACTCCAATTTTGCATCTTCATCAATTCCCTCTGACTTGTACAATGACTCATAGTAATTGCATACAATAGTACTCATTTTATTGTTGGTAAAGACGGTTGAACCATCCGGCATGTTTAATGAGCACATCACCTTATCTATTGCCCGTGCTTTTTCTAATGTGCAAAAATATCGGGTTGGCTTTTCCCCTTCTGCGTGCATCTGGGCTCTTGCTCTAATTTTTGCACCCTCAAACTCATATTGTTCTATATCTCTTATTTAATTTTAATTCTAACCAGTAATTCATAATAATTATTTACTTTAGCATTAATTTTGATCAGTGATCGATGAAGTGTTTTCTTGCGTTTGCGTATTTCCCGTGCTTTTCTAATAGCATACTTTCGGGAAACATACTTTAAATCCAGTTTTACATCCTCCCACCATTGCAATGTGCTCATATATGATGCTTTCCTATTAATCCAATGCTGCCAACAACTCTCTATATTATTCTTATAAAATTCTTCTCCCAACAGTATTGTGTTTAATTTCCAAAACCCAACCCCTTTTGTTACCCAGTCAGCATTGGCAAAGGTTACACAAACCATGTTATGATCTGAGAATGCGACTGGCTTAATATTAACATCTCTCCAGTACCCAGTCAACAAACTATTCACATAAATTCTGTCAATCCTTGAACCAACTTTACCATCTGCCGAAAACCATGTAAGATCTGTACCATGGGGTTTTGATATTCTATAGGTGTCAACTAGATTTTCATTATCACATATTTCTTTTAAGAGTCTATGTGATGTATCAGTATAAGTTGAAGTTACATTCCTGTCATTTTCTTTGTCTACGACACAATTAAAGTCACCACCCATTACTAAGTTTTCAGTGATGTTAGCTAGTGCTGTTGTAGACATCTCATTAACAAAATTACGACGTAGTTGATGAGATGCAGGTGCATATATACAAAGCAACGTGAAACGTGTTTGTTGTATATCTAGCGTGACTCTCACCCAGCGACCATTTGCATCTGCTACTGAAGAGATTATATTTACATAGGCTGAACAACGAGGGAGTATAGCAATTGCTATGCCTGCACTATTATCTTGAGATAACGAATAGAATATTCTGGATCCAGAAATCTTTTGTAAATTATTGCATGATTCTGACTTCTGAATTTTTGTTTCCTGTATCAAAGCAATGTCAATCTGCTCATTCTTCAGAGTCTCTAGTAAGTGACGTTGCTTTATGTCACTATTTAAGCCTCTACAATTGAGTGTGCACATTAGCATAAAAAGTAATAAAATGATGTGCATAACCGCCATTATTAAGCTAACTAGATTTTGTTTTTTTCGACCCTCTCTTAGACCATTTATCTATTTTACTCGCAAACGCTGCACTACTTAGCTCAACTTTTTCCAAATGCTTATATTTTAATATATCTGAATCATGACGCAGATGCCTATATTTAACCCCTTTTGCTGTCACATATGGAACTAACACCTCTCCTGCCTCTGACCTGTACATGACCATTTCATTGAGTGATTTAGAACTCTGTGTTTGAATGGATATATCGGATTCAGCGACTGACATATTATCGTCTTCTATATCACTTTCCTCTATTTCTGATTCAGAACTATCTCCATCTTTCTGTCGCTTTGTTCCACTCAAGCGATCTGAGACACCAATTACTTTCTCTATATTATTTAAATCGTCTAGATTGAGTGTACTCAGTGGAAAATCAAAGTTAGATTCAGTATCTTGCGACCTGAATTTTACTTGTCCTAAATTAAGACTCTCTTCCAGAGGGTATTGATAATCATCTTCAACTGGTGTGGAATTAGCCTCTCTGACATCAGACTTGGATTGACTTGTTACTGGAGTAAGACTTAGCCCCTCATCTAGAACCTCTATTTCATCGCCTGCAACTACAGCGATTGGATTCTTAGTTTTTTCACCATGCTTTTCATTAACATGGACTTCAGCTACAATTTCAGCAACTACTGGTTCGATGACATTTTCTTTAGCAACGTGCTTCCCATTAAACTGGATTTCAGCTACAATCTCAGCAGCTACCGGTTCTATGACATTTTCTTTAGAGACAACTTGCTCTGCACTTTTATCAGCACCCTTTTGACATATTTGTTCTGCGGGCATCGCCACTTAAAATGATCAGATGATCCACAAACTAGACATTTGTTTTTGTTAGGGCAATCTGTTGCAAGATGTTCTGTGCTTAATTCTACACTCTTTGATTTGCCCCCTGTACCATAATGGCAAGATAAATCGACCATCTATCGTGACCTTACTTGGGAGAGGTTGTTCTACCTTTTCGAACCAAATTCTTCTGATGCCATTTTCTAAGGTCTCGTGTTCTACTTTGTCCACTTTGCCATACTTGATCAATTCATTGATAACCCATTCATCTGGGATCTCTAATGGAACCTTCATCTTGACTAATAGACGATCAGAATCTATTTCCTCCACATTACACACCTCACCCTTCACAACAAGGACCTCGTCGAGCAACTTTTCCGTCACACTTTCATTAACTATGGTCACATTCCATACAGATTTGGAAACGTTAATGAGACCTTAAAGGACCCGTGGCCCTGCCCCAACTACATCCTTCAACCCATGATAAACCTCAATTGCCGAAACACCACAAGCCTTTGTCGTGATTTTAAGACTCAGGGTACGATTATAAGAGGTTGCCATGATGTTTTAATAAAAGAGGAAACCCATACTACTACAATATATAAGGGGTGATACAAATATATAATACCAAGACGTCAGGGAAAGAGCTAAACACTAAATAAATAGTGTCCCCTTTTGAAACCCTGACACCTACCAACAAATATACGAATAGATAGTACAGTCGTATATTTGTTAGTTTGAACCACTTTCTAAGTGGTTCACTAACACCTAACCAATTAAAGTGGTTTCCTAATGCATACTAACATATTACAGACATATATTTGTTAGTCTGTTCGAGTTGACCGGGGACAGCCAACTGACTAAAAAAGATTTATATAGTCAAAGTACTAGGCTTGCGCTTACAAATGACAAAGGAATAAAATCAACTCACTCAAGCGATCTTGCCAAAATATAATGCGCTAGCCAACGAACTATAGAAATAGCATACTGGCGCGGGAAGAAATGTATTGCATTGACCACAGTAAGAGGCGTCCTATTAAATGGCGGAATCCGCCAGCTAAGAGGCGTGCCTTTAGCAAATGGAGACACAAAAGCCGCTCCAACCAAGACAAGAATTTACAAATTAAACATAAACTTTGAAAGAAAATACTAATACGAAATATATGTATAAAATTTATCTACAAAATCGCGCTAGAAACTAACAAATTCGGGCAGCAATTGCAGAGCTAAATAAACACGTGCGTTCATTTCGACTACTACTACTACTACTACTACTACTACTACTACTACTACTACTACTACTACTACTACTACTACTACTACTACTACTACTACTACTACTACTACAACTACTACTACTACTACTACTACTACTACTACTACTACTACTACTACTGCTACTACTACCAGAATTCAACATAATACATAATGTTAAACAGTATTAAATAACATTTTTTTAATACAGTTACCTTTGAAGTCCCACTCGGTTGCTAAATAAAGAGAGAAATGAATGAATATAATAGCAATGAATGAATAAATGAATGAATGGATGGATGGATGGATGGATGGATTGATGAATGAATGGAAGGAAGGATGGATGGATGGATGGATGGATGGATAAGTGAATGGGTGGATGGATGGATGGATGGGTAAATGAATGAAAAACAGATCTATTTCTAATGTATTAGCTTTTCAAGCCTATTGGCCAAAGATCTACCACACAGTTGCTAAGGCAATGTGAATGAATGATGTTTGATACGCCATAGAACTGTTTATCATATAGTGAAGGCACTAGGACCATTTAATGCAAATAATATAAAACTAACGAAATACAACAACAACAACAACAACAACAACAACAACAACAACAACAACAACAACAACAACAACAAGGCATTTTCATTTGGTGGTCAAACAACACATTAAATTACCGTATATATATACACGAGTTCGACGTACGCGCATTAATGTTTTATTTATAAAGGTTTTTACAATCTTTACAAACTACTGTATATAATATTGTCACTTTTCTCGATCAATCCACACATATCGGAGCCTTTGTTCCCAAAAGGGCCGTCACCTATACTTATAGCGACACCATTTTCCATGTCCCTTGACGCCTTACGGACTATGTTTACAACAGGCAACCAAAGGTAATGGTTTGTGACCAGTAAGGTGTCATACAATAGATATCAGTGTGGTGGGAATTGCGTTGTGGTTAGATATGACATTGGCAAATACTGCGTGCATTTTCTGTCTTTAGATAACGACCTTTTCGGAGGCATCGGGCCAGCCATTAAAGGAAATCTAGGACTTCTCTTTTTACGAGAGAGTTAATACTTATTATTCCAAACAATGTTTGGTATACATAATGTATCGTACTGGCCCAATTATACAAGAATTAAATAGAATAAAGCTGCCCTAATTGGCAGGTTAATCAGCTGCCAGATTGGCTCATCCTGGCGCTCGACCGCGCATGCGCCAATCTGAACATGTCAATTCAATTCAATTCAATGTATTTACACCCAGGCCACAATGTGGCACATGGCGTCCATTAGTACATACATTTACACGGTCAATGGCGATTACATGGAATGTTGATAATTATTATTATTATTATTATTATTATTATTATTATTATTATTACATGTATTATTTTTATTAATATTATTATTATTATTATTATTATTATTATTATTATTATTATTATTATTATTATTATTATCGTCGTCGTCGTCGTCGTTATTATTATTAATATTATTATTATTATTATTATTATTATTATTATTATTATCATCATCATCATCATCATTATTATTATTATTATTATTATTATTATTATTATTATTATTTCAACATAATATAAGTACCTAAGCAGTAGAGGTAAAAGTAGTAGTTGCAGCTGCTGCTATTGTCATCATGGTCGTCGTCGTCGTCGATGTCGTAGTCGTCGTTTTCGTCGTCGTCGCCATGGTCCTCTTCCTAGTCGTGGTCGTTGTTGTCATCATCACTGTTGTCGATGTCTTGCTATTTAAAATGTTTCAATACTCTTCTTGTAAATGTACATAGCTTACTTAAAATTGAGATTTTATTACTTGATAAAAGTTCACAAAATTTGTAGTAGTTTGGTTTCACCCGAAGTATTTTGGTAGTAGTGTCATTCTGTCCTTTTCAAAAAACTTACAGAGAAATAGGTAATGATATTCATCACCCGTGTCATGTTGGTTACACAATTTACATATCCGATCTTCTTTGATTAAGCCCTCCCACCTCCCAGTTTCAATTGGCAATTTGTTGTTGGCTGTTCGGAATCGCGCTAAGGATAGTTTATTAGTATTATTTAATTTGGTAAGCTATGGTTCTATTTCAAATTTCGTCTTATAGATATTATAGATTTTTCCCTTTGAAGATGCGTTCATCTGTCCTCTCCATGATTGTGTGTATTGGTCTATAAGTATTTGTTTTATATGTTTCGTTGCGTTACTTGTGATGCTCTGTCTTTCCCATAGATATCCCATTCCCACATTATTTAATATTACCTTTACTACTCCAATCCATTTGTATTGTACGTTATTATTGGTATAGCCAGTGTACATATATTTATAAAGTAGACATGATAGCTTTGTTTCTGTCAATGTAGATAAAAATAAACAAGCTTAATATTAACAACTGAAATGATCGAGTAAAACGACCACGGCTCTGTGGGGAGAAGAGTCCGGACTATATGGGGATGGTAAGTATCAAATCGCTCGTGAAAAAACAGAAATCCTAAAATTTCTTTGTTTCACTTCAAGAGTATACTTACCATCCCGACTCTTTGATATACACAGAATCCGCAAGAGAATTTGGTGGGAAGGGATGCGTGGTCAGAAGAACAATTTTCCTAAAAGAGTTAATATTTCTTTTGCTTTTGGAGGCACAAAAGTCAACGAGATTTCGTTCGAATTACAAACAGGAATTGGACGATCAATCGGATGACACAACCGATGCAGAGAAATAACTGCTTCGCAAAATAAACATCTTCCCTATTTTTAATAAAAGGGAGCGATAATTGCATCAAGCTTCCATACGCTCTCTATACTAGTGCCACGGTATTATAGGACAATGGACGAATCTGCTTCGCATTCAAATATTCCTGACAACCAAGACTGATAAGTAAAGCACAGACCATCACCATTTTAGTTGCAAAAAGACTAATTACGGCACACAACCAAAATCGGACTGACGTTATTTTGCTAAGACGTGGACGTGTAGTACGTTCATAATATTAAACAGTATAAAATAACACTTTTTTAATACAGTTACCTTTGAAGTCCATCTCGGTTGCTAAATAAAGAGAGAAATGAATGAATATAATAGCAATGAATGAATGAATGAATGAATGAATGAATGAATGAATGAATGAATGAATGAATGAATGAATGAATGAATGCATGGACGGAAGGATGGATGGATGGATGGATGGGTAAATGAATGAAAAACAGATCTATTTCTAATGTATTAGCTTTTCAAGCTTATTGGCCAAACATCTACCACACAGTTGCTAATGCAATGTGAATGAATGATATTTGATACGCCATAGAACTGTTTATCATATAGTGAAGGCACTAGGACCATTTAATGCAAATAATATAACACTACCGAAATACAACAACAACAACAACAACAACAACAACAACAACAAGGCATTTTCATTTGGTGGTGAAACAACACATTAAATTACCTTATATATACGACTGCGACGTACTGTTTTATTCATAAAAGATTTTACAATGTTTACAAACTACTGTATATAACATTGTCACCTTTCTCGATCAATCCACACATATCTGGGCCTATGTTCCCAAAAGGGCCGTCACCTATACTTATAGCGACACCGTTTTCCATGCTCCTTGACGCCTTACGGACTATGTTTACAATAGGCATCCAAAGGTAATGGTTTGTGACCAGTAAGGTGTCATACAATAGATATCAGTGTGGTGGGAATTGCGTTGTGGTTAGATATGACATCGGCAAATACTGCGTGCATTTTCTGTCTTTAGATAACGACCTTTTCGGAGGCATCAGCCCAGCCATTAAAGGAAATCTAGGACTTCTCTTTTTACGAGAGAGTTGATACTTATCATCCCAAGCAATTTTTGGTGTACATAATGTATCGTACTGGCCCAATTATACAAGAATTAAATAGAATAAAGCTGCCCCTAATAGGCAGGTTAATCAGCTGCCAGATTGGCTCATCCTGGCGTTCGACCGCGCATGCGCCAATCTGAACATGTCAATGTAGATAATAATAAACAAGCTTAGTATTAACAACTGAAATGATCGAGTAAAACGACCACGGCTCTGTGGGGAGAAGAGTCCGGACTATATCGGGATTGTAAGTATCAAATCTCTCGTGAAAAAAATGAAATCCTAAATTTTCTTTATTTCACTTCAAGCGTATACTTACCATCCCGACTCTTTGATATACACAGAATCCGCAAGAGAATTTGGTGGGAAGGGATGCGTGGTCAGAAGAACAATTTTCCTAAAAGAGTTAATATTCCTTTTGCTTTTGGAGGCACAAAAGTCAACGAGATTTCGTTCGAATTACAAACAGGAATTGGATGAGCAATCGGATGACACAACCGATGCAGAGAGATAAATGCTTCGCAAAATATGCACCCTTCCTATTTTTAATAAAAGGGAGCGATAATTGCGTCAAGCTTCCACACACTCTCTATACTAGTATAATGTGTGACGTCACAGTATAGGTGTGACGTCAGACTATTAATGATTTAAGTAATTTAGGGAACATGGATATGATGGGTTAATCCAGTATTACCATTTATTCCCGCTCCACTGTCCATGTATTTCATACCTATGATCATGAAATAAAGGTCTGATCGGATAGTATCCAGGTCACTAGGATGAGAACCGTATCTGAGCCAGCTCTTATAGGCGGTTTGGAGCCTAAATAGCCTCTTAGATATGATCAAGTTGGATTAATGGTGTCAGTTTTATGGAATTATGTGAGAAGGTTATAGTAGGAATCTTCTTTATTCGACCAGTCTACCCATCATTGAATGTGGATTTGAAAAACAAACAATCGTGTGTCAACTACGGCAGTAAAAATAATATAAATGAAATCGGCCCAGTTCTTCTTGAGAAGAAGACAATTCAATTCTCCAATTGCTTTAGTATTGACAATTTTGGTGGGAAACGATCCAAGATGGCCACCAAACCCTTCGTCCGACAGTATTGAAAATGGCAAATTTGGAATCAGGAGACCCGAAAAGGTATGTAAAATCAATTTCGGCTTCAAATTTCAACAAATTAAAAAAATTCAAAATGGCCGCCAATCATGCTGAATTTTGATTGGTCGATGGCGGCCATGGTTTTTGACGTATCAAATTCTCTTGAGCAAACTCTAATTCCCCTCAGGCTCTAATCATATTAGCCAAATTTCGGCCCAATCCGTTCAGCAGTTCTGGAGAAGTCGTTTTTACGAAACCTAGGTCATTCAAGATGGTCATGCAAGTTTTAGGCAAATCAAATTCCCTTGAACAAACTTGGTTCAGCCGATGCCATTGATGATATTTCATGAGTTTTGAATCAATCCGCCAAGTGGTTTCGGAGGAGAAGATTTTTAAAAACGTTTCCCAAAATACTACAAAATCCAAAATGCCCGCTGGCCTAATAGACCGACTAGCACTGTTTGAACAAAATCAGATCTCTATTACCTAATGATGCTTCCTGCAAAATATAATTGAAATCCACCCAGTGATTTCCGAGAAGGCATTTTAAATTTCCAATTGCTTTACTATGGGGAATTAGGTGGGAAACGAATCCAAGATGGCGGCCAAACCGTTAATCCGACAGATTCGAAAATGCCAGATTTGAATTTCTCGACCCCAAAACCTATATATGACCAATTTGGGATTAAAATTCCATCAAATAAAACATTCAATATTTCCGCCAGATGGCTTGATTCTGATCGGTCCATACACAAATCCGTGTATCGACTTCTTTTGAATAAACCTTTATGAGACCCACTCTCCGATGATTTTCACCAAATTTCAGCACATTCCCTTCTGGTTCTGGAGAAGATTTTTTAAAACCCCGGGAAAATTCAAGATGGCCGCCAACCTAATCTACAAAATCATATCCATTAACATGTAAAAGGTTTGCTCTAATAAGGCCCTCTTGCCATGCAAAGCTTGAATTTCATCGGCATTTTTGTCTTCGCGCTATTCACGAACAAAATAAGCACGTAATAAAAAATAAATAAAATAAACGGAACGAAAACAATAGCACCAGCTTGGCCCCTTAATAATAATAATAATAATAATAATAATAATAATAATAATAATAAGTACATTTATATAGCGCAAAACTCCATGCAATAGCGTGCTCTAAGCGCTTGAAGATCTATAGAATAGAAATGTTTTGAGACTTGATTTGAAAGACTGTAGAGTATGACATGTTTTGATATCTATAGGGAGAATTGTTCCATTCAGAAGCAGCGGTGAAGGAGAAAGTCTTCTGTCCATATGTTACCAGTTTTGTTTTCAGAACTTTAAGATTTCTGTTATTTTGTGATCGGAGAATGCGACCTGGAGCGTAGGGCTGTATGAGATCTGACAGGTAAGTCGGCGCCGTGTTGTTTACACATTGGTAGGTCAAACAAAGAATCTTATAGCGAATTCTCTGCTCTATTGGCAGCCAATGCAAGTCACGAAGCACTGGAGAGATGTGTTCATATTTACTGGAGAGTGAGATAATTCTAGCCACGGTATTCTGTAGACTGGAGCTTACGAATGAGTGCCTTTGGAGTACCAGCGAGCAAACTATTACAGAAGTTCAGTCTTGATAGCACCAACGAACAAACGAGTGTAGTAGTTGCTTTTTTCGTCAAGTATTTTCTGATATTGCTGAGGTTCCTCAACTGAAAGAAACAAGTACTGCAAAGATGTCTAACTTGCTTCTCAAGGCTTAGCTCACTATCCAACACAATACCAAGGTCCTTTACGCTGCTCGACAGTTTAATGGGGCTAGAACCTATTGTGATATTATTGAGGTAGGTTTTAGCCAGCATAGACGATGGATCAACTGACAATAGTTCAGTCTTATCATCATTTAATTTAAGCATGTTTGATGACATCGATGCGTTGATGTCTCGACAGTAGGTTGTTATATGATTGATTGCTTCATCGGCTGCGGGCACTGATGGCTGGAAGCTATGTATGAGTTGAGTATCATCTGCATAGAAATGGTGATCAAGGCTATGGTTCTTGATAACAGATCCCAACGATTTCGTGTAAAGTGTAAAAAGTACTGGGCCGAGCATGAATCCATGTGGCATGCCGCATACAAGCTATACTGGGTGGGATCATACGCCAGTTATGTAAACTGATTGAAATCTATCAGACAGATATGATTGAAACCAGATACAATGCAAGACCTGTAACTCCGAACTTGTTTTTCAAGCATGTCAGGAGATTCTGGTGGTTGATTGTGTCGAAAGTGGCGCTAAGATCAAGCAAGAGTAAGAAGTGGCGCTAAGATCAAGCAAGAGTAAGAGAGCTACGTTTCCCTTGTCCACAGCCCAGCGAATGTCATTAAGAACTCTGAGGAGTGCAGTCAGTGTACTATGGCCCTGACGATAGGCTGACTGGAATGGATCGAGAAGGTTGTGGATAGACTCCATGATCTGACAATCACTTAAGCACTGTTCGTTCAACAACTTTGGATAAGAAGGGCAGATTAGACACTGGTCTATAAAGATCGGATTTCTTCAGCAGAGGATTTATGAGAGCAAGCTTAAATATCTTCGGCATGATACCTGCTTCCAAACTCGAATTAACTATTGTGGTTATGACGGGCAGTAAGATGTCAATTTGCTCGTAAATCATCTTTGTAGGAATTGGGTCGAGAGAGCAAGATATTGGTTTAGAAGCTTTTAGGAGCAACACGACTTCGTTCTTGGAAAACGGTTGAAAACGTATAAGGCATTCGCCGCTGAAAGTTGCAGGATCGGGAGGAAAGTCACTAAGAGGGCTTGAACACAGCAGCTGATTACGAATGACATCGATTTTGTTGTGAAAGAAATCAGAAAACGATTGTGCGATCTGTGAAGAGTCACCGATATTTGGGAACAACTTTTTCTTGCCCATAAGTGAAAACATTAGTTTAAACAATGCCTTGGGATTAGATGTGGTTTCAAGAATGCTGGAAATCAATGATGTGCATTTGGACCTTGAAATAATTTTAGATACAGCGTTTCTCGCGCCTACATATATTTGACGATGAATTTCCAATCGGAATTTCCACCATTTGCACTCTGCTTTCCGCCATTCAGATTTAGCTTTAGTAACCTCGGGGTTAAAAAGCTACGTCAATTCCTGCCTGCATGGTATTTTCTTAGGCTTCTCTGGAGCATGTTTATCTATCAGTGCAGACAATTCGCTGTTACAGAGAGATGCTAGGTTTTCACAGTTTAGTGGCGGACACCATACCAGATTTGATTGCTGGAGATCATGACGAAATGCTAATTTATCGATTTTAGCCAAGTTTCTGCAGATTATTGTTTCAACTGGTGTGGACGGTCGACGGATATCTAGGTACAGTGTTAGCAAATAGTGATCGGACATTTGAAGATCGCTTACTAGGACGTCTTTAACGCTGATCGTAGATTCGGGCATAATAACCCAGTCGAGAATGTGGCCACTGCAGTGTGTTGGTACATTGACATGTTGAAAGCAATTATGACTTGACAGAATGTCTAGCATTTTTTTTTGTATCACTGTGATCCTTCTTGTCGAAGTGAATATTGATGTCGACAATTAAAACAAATCATCCGACAGCATCCAACATGTTGGATTACACAGTCAATCATATACCGGAATTTAAATCACGTGATTTTGTTAGTATCACTGGTTGATAAATTCATCTAACAATGTCCAACGCTGCTTGATCGTGTATGATGAACATGCAAATGTATTATAATACATGTATAATCAAACATGTCGGACCATCTGTCACTGGCGCTAAGGATATAATTATCACATAACTAACAAAGGAAATCAGCTGATTTTATAATTATATGCTCTGGATGTTGACCCCCTTCTGGCTTTTACCATACAATTGGCTGCTTGCCCAGAAAGGCCCTCCTTAATTGCAGATTCCTTGACAACATCCATGCAGTCAATTGGGACATTGATGTATTGTTGTACAAGGCCTTGTCCTGGAAGAGTATGTTGCCGATCAGAGGCAGATGAACTGGATTGTGGACCAAAAGCTCCAGCATGCCAGTATATCATGATCGGCTTGGCCAATTCAGGGCGATCAGAATCACTCCTGTATGATTTTCTGAAGAATCTTTGGAATCAGATTGGCTGGAGGATATGTGTGTGTATATATTCCCTCCCAACATATAGCTAGTGCATCTGTTGTGATATGGCTTGGATCTGGATGTGGAGAGACAAACGGCATTGTCTTCGTATTCTTCTTCTTTGAGAATAAATCTGTTGGCCTTGTCTGCAAGGAAATTTAGCCAGTCCAGTATATAAGCTGCGCTCACGGTAATCCCATGACTTAGGCAAAAGCAAGGCATACTTCGTTCCGCCCTAGCAGTTAACGGAAGTTACTACTGTCGAGGTGTCTGATCGAACCTTGCCCAGTACTTGACTGAGGAAGTGTTCCAGGGCTCGGTTTTCTGCAGGTTGATGTGTTCTTCCGAGTGATCCAGCCTCCAAAACTCCTGGTATTTCCCCTATTGACATACCAGTATATAGCGTGATTAGAGGGTGGGGAGGATACAGCACCACGCCACAATGTGATCTCTCTTCTCTAGCCGCCATTGAAGGCCGCGAAGGGGATCTTCCAACACTGATACATTTGGGAGCAGAGGGCCTGTATTCTTGGTTTACTGTGTCATGACAAAAAACTGCATCGGGCCCCTTCTTAAGGCACCCTGTGGAATGACTGGCTACAGAGAGACCATCAAGACCAGCATTCTCAAGTAGACCCGTGCCAGGACATAGGAACTGTTACACACTCACGGAGTTACCGACATGATGTATTCCACTCTTTCCTGAGATGGATAAACGTATCCTATCTCTAGATTCAAGAACATGCCCCGGATAAACAATCTTCTGGTATGGAGCCAAATTTGATTTCTGGTAATTTATTATCCAGACTAGATGTGTAAGAGCATGACAAATATGTCCAGATTGGCTGATAAACTCTGTCTTGTGTGTGCTTTGAATAACCAGTCATCTATGCACGCGTGGACTTCTATGTGAAGGGCGTACATATCTTCTTCATATACCCCTGTACTGCCTCTCTATAAAGAAAAACAAATTAGAGACATTTCTTTTTTATTACCTTAATGGGGAGCTATGGGCTCGATGACCTATGGCAGAGAAGGGATGAAAACTGATACCCTTTTTGCATAAATACCCTTGCATATTTTAACATCTAGTGAGAATTTGACATAAATATATCTAAAACGACGTACTTTTGCCCTGTTACGAAAACAGGAGATGCTATCACGTTTTAAGTAATTAGCTTAAATACACATGCTTAATCGCTGAATCAAAAAAGCATCCGCTTTTGTTTCTATGAGAATTGTTAATACTTACCAGATGTACTATTATGATAATGTCTATTATCTAGTCCAGCTCAAAATAAACAGTTAAAAAACTCCGCACTCTCCTGGTCCTGCCCATATTGTGTCCGGGAATTACCACAGCCCCAGGTACCAAGTCAACTCCCAATCACAGACAGATTCGTCTTATACTTGCCTTGGCAAACAGCGGGGTGGCTGATGGAGGGCCATAGTACATCTGATAAGTATTAACAATTCTCGTAGAAACAAAAGCAGATGCCTTTTTGATTCTACTTCGAATAATACTTACCAGATGTACTATTATGATAAACTCCAGATTTTGACAGCCAAGAACATCCGATGGGAGGAGGTGAGGCTCGAACCAGCTCTCAACTACCATCTGACAGAGAAAGTTGAGAAGAGACTAGAACCCTGGCATACACTTGGGTTCCACCACCTCACCCATAGAGTGCTAAACCTCCATGGTCTAGACACCCCCCCCACCCTCATTTGTCCACACAAATTCCAGAGGGCTGTCAAAAAGGGAGACAACTCCCACCAGACCCGTGTCAGTCCCGAGTCTCAGCTAGGGCAGTCTGGGAGAGTGCAAAGAAGCTACTACAACTTCTAATTTTGAAAAACCCTATCAGTATATCGATTAGATTTTCAAATTTGAATGAGTCTAATGTCTGTTGCACTGAATAAGATACTCTTGAACCAGACGATTTACTTAATCAGTCTGGTATTTCGGCTGTAAGTAAACTAATATTAGTCACTTAATTAAAGCAAACACTCACCATTTTCTGAGTGCTTGGTCTTTCTTGATCGTCACAGGAGCTCTACCGAATCCACGGTCGTTGACAGATTATGTGCATCACCATTGTTCAGTGCATGTGGAAGAACCTTGCAATGTATGTGAAATTGTGGTAGGATGTGGCTTTATCTATGATTCGACAAATTAGCAACGGCTACCGGATTAAGTGCGCTGGAGATATCGCGAATGTAGAAATCAGTAAATGATGACTCGGCATGCCATTGTGCTACAGACATCACCTCTTCTAAAGAGACACCCGTATAAAGGGCCGATGCTGCTGCTAGTGCTCGGACTTGATGGGCGTTCGCACGATCAATCTGCTTTCCTGTAGCGATGTTGTGTGACATCTGAATAGCATCGACTATCCAACGAGAAATAGTGTCTTTTGAGGTGCGAAGATGAGAAGCTTTGAGCCATAACCACAGAGACTTTGGGTCATCTCTCCACTCCTCAGTACGTTTCTTATACATTTTCAGACATCTGACAGGACACAAGCTGAAGAGTTTGGGTCATGTCTAATTAAACTTGGCAAATTGATCGGCTGTCCTGGATATTTAAGTGCCTGATTCTTTGCCAGGAAACAAAGACATGGTAGTAGTCTAAACCATTCACCCGTAGCAACAAAATGGTCTTGTTCGGCAGAAAGCGCATGAATTTCGCTTATCCTTCTCGCCGAAACTGCTGCAACCAAGAAAACCAACTTAATAGTTAACAGTTTAATATCTATAGATCTAATTGGTTCAAAGGGAGCATGCCCTAAAACTTGTAGAACAAGAGATAGATTCCATGCTGAGATAGGAATTGGCTGTCTAGGTCGCAAATTGCTCATTCCTTTAATAACTTCATTTAAAGTGTCGTTCTCCACTCCTACAATGGCCAGACTGGGAACAACTGAACCTAACGCAGACTTATATGCTGCTAGGGTTGAAGGTACAAGCTTGTCAACTTCGTATAAATGACAGATAGAATCTGCTACGTGTTGAACAGATGCAGAAAAGGGATTAATATCTCTTCCCTTACACCATTCTGCAAATTTGTTGATTCTATAATTATATGTCCTGGTGGTTGACCCCGTTCTGGCTGAAGAGACAAAGTTCACTTCTTGCTCAGAAAAGCCACCCTTAACTGCACGCTGCTTGATAACATCCATGCAGTCAATTGGAACATCTTTGGTCTGTCATGGCGATACAGACCTTTGTTCTGAGAGATCAGATCCCTTCTGTCTGGGAGAGGGATTGGATTGCAGACCAGAAGGTCCAGCAGATCTGTAAACCATGATCGGCCTGGCCAATGAGGGGCGATCCGTAGTACTTGCCATATGCCCTCTATTATCTTTGCCAGAACCTTTGGGATAAGAATTGTTAGAGGATACGCATACGCGTACATTCCTTTCCAACTTATCACCAGTGCATCTACTGCTAGAGATAGTGGGTCCGGGATCGCATTTCCTTTCATCACACATATATCCACATTCGGCTTGCCCCAATGATTGAAAAGAACCTCCACTACCGATTGGTTGAGCTGCCATTCCATCGGACGACAAATCGTCTTTCGACTGAGAGTATCGGCTAGAATGTTCAATATTCCTGGAATGTGCTGCCCGAGGAATAATATTCCTCTCTTGGCACCACAGTAGAAGGTTCCAAATCATCATACACAACTATAGTGATCTCGTCCTGCTCTGGCAGTTCAAATAAGACACCACTGTTGAGTTGTCTGTCCTTACTAGAACAATCTTGTCTCAGATTACGTTCTCGAATTTTCGAAGTGCTAATGCCACCGCTAATAATTCGAGAACATTGATGTGTTTCTGCGCATTGGTAGGATCCCATACCCCTGATACTTATAGATTGTCCAATACTGCTCCCCAAGCCGTCGTCGATGCATCTGTGAAGATGGACATCTGTGGTTGAGGAGACTGTAGAGGAACACCTCGCAGGAGATTCTGTTCTGATAACCACTACTGAAGATGGAATATCCATGGTTCTTTTACTGGAATCATCAGAGACAATGGATCCGTTTTCTGAGACCAGAATGCCATTAAGTACATCTGAATCAGTCTGCGTCTGAGTGCCGCATAAGGAACCACCTTCTCCATAGATACTAGTAAACCCAGTATTCTGAGAAATTGTTGCGCCATCAGATAGGCTCCTAGAGAAACTGACTCCAGTACTGCAATCAAACTCTTGACTCTGCTCTCCGCCGGAAAAGCTACACCATCCCTGAGACTGAAAAATATTCCCAGATATACAAAATCCTGGGATGGAGTCAACTCTGATTTCTCTAGATTCACAATCCATATGGGTCCTTTAGTAAGGCCAGGACTACCTGAAGATTGTTGCGCAGATTGACTGGATTCCCTGCCTTCAGCAGCCAGTCGTCTATGTAAGTATGAACAGCTATGTTTCTCCCGCGAGGATAAGAAGTCATGGTGAGAACCACTTTGGTGAAGACCCCCGGGGCTGTGGTCAGACTGAACAGAAGCACATTGAATTCCCAAACATTGTCTTGGAAAGCAAAGCGAAGGTATCTCTGAAAAGGAATTGACATTAGAATATGAAAATATGCATCCATCGATACTGCCCACATGCCTTTTCTCAGCTTTGTCACCACCACTGCTACAGTCTCCATCTGAAATTTTGGTGAAAGAATGAATTTGTTCAGCGGTTTGAGGTTGAGAATCGGTCTCTAACCTCCGGTGCATTTTAGAACAAGGAACATTATTGAATAGAAGCCTAGGGAGGACTGATTGCGGACTATATTAATCCCGTTCTTCTGCTGAAGATCTTTGATTTCTGAGCAAATGACATCTAGATGATCGGATTCCCTTGGAACGGGAGTCCAAACTGGAGTCGATGTTAATGGAACTAACGATTGACGGATGAGCCAGTCCGGTTCATAGCCGTTTCTTAACCAATGACAGACTAAACAATCTTGTCCGACCTGTTCCCACTGGTTTGAGAACAGTTGAAGTCTGCCCCGATGGTAGGAATCTGCACACAGCTCGCGGTCGATACTGCATGATAAGATGCTAATTCGATTGGGTGAAGATTCTCGACTCCCTTCATTCCTGTTGCCACCAGAACGGGTCCTGCCAGAAACCCATCAGGACCGTCACCCCATGGCCACCTCACGGTTTCTGGGAATAAGATGGTCTGGGATCGCCGCTACGGCCATCCTTACGGTAGCCACCATGACCCGAACCACAACCCTTCCTATCCTCCTCATATGGCCTCTTATTAGAGGACTTGTATTGGGATGAACGGCCAGGTCCCTGTGAACCGGATGCCCGATGGGCATCACGGCCAGAAGGACAGAAGGGCGATCTCTGGCACTGCCTCTGTTGCTCCTGCCAATGTTGCTACGGCTGAGTCCTCTTCGTCGACTTCCATGACATGCCGACTACTTCTTGTTCTGCGACCATTGCCGCAACCTTGGATGGAGCTTGCCATGCTGAGCCGCCAAACAAGCCCGGACCAATGAAGGGCGCAGAAGTTAACACGGCTTTCATTTCATGTCCTGGTTCTACGCAATCGAGAACCATTCTCGGCCACTGCCAATGTTCTGGTGATCACCCTGGCCAGGCAATCCTGGGACAAGCGCATGGTGTCCTTGACAACTCCGAGAGCAGCCTCTGACACTTCCCCACCTTCCGCCACGCAGGGCAGCATACCCTTCAAGATGGTACAACCGTGCGAGAGTGCAGCCATGGCTGCTCTCGCCGCATCATCAATGAGAGTTAACTCATTAAAAGGATCTTTGTTAGCCTGGGAAACCAAAGGCCGAAAACGACCTTTAGATTTCCCAGCCAACATCCTATTCAATGCCTCTCTTTCCCTGACTGAAAGCCCAGAAACACGAGCATATTGATGATAGGCCTGCTCCAGAAAGCGGACCATTCTCCCAATCCCCTTAGGGGCCATGGGCAGCGAATAATCTGGCTGAACCAGACGGTACGCCACAACTTCCAACATATCAGGAGTCTGCGTGTCCATGGTGAGTGTCGGCATGGCCGAAGAGCCACTTGACAGAGCGCTAGCAGCTCGCTATGGCATTCGCTCCATTGCTGAATCGTGCTGAGATCCTTGATCCGATACCAACCTGAGACGGTCGGACATCCAGCCAAGAAGCTGCACCCATTCAGCTTCAGTGCAAAATGAAGATTCGTCCATTAAATGACTACCATTTTCATCCTCCATCTCACTTGGTTGAGTAGGCTACCGACGATCCATGCTGGGAGCTATGGGCCACACGTCTTTCAACATGAAGTTGATCCATAGCCCGACTACTCACAGTTCCAGTATCTAGTGAATTGCCATACACGGATTCACCACGGTCCATCGGCTCCAGCACGGGAGCCGGGGCTACAGCCGCTACTACGGCAGGCGATGGAATTCCGAGGAGCCGTCCTCACCGCCTCCATGATGCCAACGGGAGTCGTAAAACATGGCTCTAACGTCAACGCAGCTTGAGCAAGAACTGGGTGAAAGATGCCCGACGGAACGTTGACATCCCCCACCCGGCTGGCAGACCCATACAAACCCCACAGGAGAACCATGGGAGGTACTAGTGTCTGCCACCTGAGAAAGCTCCGGCATGCCAGAGTCTTCCATCTGGAGGAAATCTTCTTCCTCTGACTTTGGCTCTTGAGCCAAAGCAGAAGGAAGGACAAGTACTCGTTCCTCCACAGAACTGACCGGACCACCGATAGGTTGTCCTGCACCAGCCTGCATCGTCAGAACTGTGGACTGGCAGGACTCGAACATCGCCTTGAATTGGGCCGCCCAAACACCCAAGGCCGAGTCCATACACTCATTCAGGTGCTCTTCTAAACCTTTTATAGACGCCTGATCCACCTTGGCTGCCTTGTCCCTCGCGATCCTCTCCAGATGCGCACGGCAATCACGATCGAACTCCACCACCAACTTCGATGACCACTTCGCACATACATCGCAAGGACTCTCAACCTTGCACTTCACGCAGGCAATGCAGTGATGACTGGATTCCGTTTCATGAAACGGTTGCAATGCTGACAAAGGGTATCTGGTGGGCTTTGCCCTGCCCTTCACTTTCTGCAAACACAGACTAAGAATTAAAATGCTGGACATGATATACGATGACGAGCAACACGCACAATTTACTTGATTGTAATTTAAAATTACCGATCGCTACAAACACCCTCGTCAATGAAGCGAGAGCTAAAGAACGGCCTAAAATGGAGTGCATAGACATGCCAAGCCAAAACAACACGTTAATCATGGGCGCCACCATCTTGGCTACGGGCGCATCCATCTTGGAAGGAACCGAGTCACATGAGAAATTAACCGAGTACCCGGATAAGATTAAACAGTTAACGGGTAACGAAGCGACTCCAACAATGGCTACCATTCTAAAATAATGTGCCAATTTAAGGAAATTTAATCACTCATTACGGCACGAATGTATAAATTTTAGGTTGATACAACCTGCCCTGTGATGACTTTCCCTTTCCTTCCATGAAGCCAGCAATGGAATAACGAAAACACGCTAAAATCCGCAAAAAATTGACTAATTTTGAGCACAAGAAAACATGCGACTTTCAAAGTCAGCAAAATAGACGAATCTGTCTGGGATTGGGAATTGACTCAGTACCCGGGGGTATGGTAATTTCCGGACATAGTATGGGGAGGACCAGGAGAGTGCGGAGTTTTTAAATTGTTTATTTTGAGCTAGACTAGATAATAGACATCATAATAGTACATCTGGTAAGTATTATTCGAAGTAGAATGATCAGACGTATAAACCACAGGAACGAATTAAGACGCCTTGCTAATGCTAAACAATTATTATCTCCATTGACATGTTCAGATCGGCACATGCGCGGTCTACCGCCCGGATGAGCCGATCTGTCAGTTGAATAACATGCATAGTAGGGGCAGCTTTATTTTATTTAATTATGTGTATAATGGAGCCAGTAGGATATATTCATCTATACCAAAGAGTATTCGGTATGGTAAGTATACTCTTGATGTGAAAACAGAAATTTTCTAACACAATATTGCAAACTAACTGATACTATATAGGTATACATGCACTATATTTTTCAGCACATTGCCATTTTGTGATTATACAACGTTAGGAATTGGTAATGCCAGATTTATGGAATAGACGGGCCCATTTTTAGATATGGCCCATCCATGTCTAGCTAAGGTCCACCCACTGCGCACATACGGCTACATTTGAATCGATTTAAAAACATTTAACCCTGAATTCCGAGAATAACAAGTTCACGGTAAGCTGCCGAATTTTTCCCCCTCACCAATGATATACAATTCAGACGCTTACTGTTGGACCTTCGTCACGTTCGTATATAACTTACGTCATTTGATTGTGACATCAGATATTAAGTGACATATTTAGTTTATGACGTCAGATACCTTGGTGACAGATCGGATCCGTGAATTATCACTCTCTTTGAATTGTACATAGGAAATTAGGTGGTATTAAAGTTCGCGTGTCCCATTAAATAGAGCCACGTTTGCACGAGATATAAGATGCCTGCTGATTTCTGCGCAATTTCCACAGCATGCAATGCTACCCAGCGTGTAATGGCCCTACTCCATATCTGAAGTTCTCTCTTCGAGAACTGGCTGCCAAATGACCATTTGCATGCCCAGACGGGGTCTTTTTCTTTAAGAAGTTCTGGCCTCTGCAGACAATAGGAGCTAGACTCAACGAATATGGCTTTCCAATAGTTACAACGAATATGGAATCGGGGAATTGTACACTGGGTAGCATTGCATGCTGGGTAGAATTGCATGCTGTGTAAATCGAACAGCCATTAACAGGCATCTCATAGCTCGTGCACAAGTGTCTCTATTTAATGAGACAAGAGAACTTTAAGGAATTGTGTTTAATCCTTTAATGGCTAAATTTTCTCCAGAAAATAAAAATCTTTGCTTATTAAATGCCCATTTGCAGGCTACGAGAAGACTATTTTTGACAATTTGCAACTAGAATGACTGTCTCTGTTACCGAGGCAGTCATTCTAATGGTAAATTTTCGAAAACAGTCTTCTCTTAGCCTGAAAATGGACATTTCACAATACCACTCCTTCGTTATGAAAAAGTTAATGAATTATTCATATACCATGGAACTTATTCACTCCACAACTAGTTTCACCCTTTTGCGGTGCATCAGGCGGAGGCAAGATTCGAACTTCAGACCCTTTGTGTCCGAATGATCTTGTTACGCCATGACTACGGGTGTCACGCTATGTGTAGTTGGCTGATAGATTGTAATCAGACAACTGTCAAACAAGCACTGATTATGCATACAGCATGTGTCAATAGCCTGAACGATAGCACACAGAAACCACAAGTATATCTTCCATTGCCTGCACCACAAATCGGAAAAACTAATTGTGGAGAGAATGAGTCTTATGGTGTGTGAATAATTTACTCCTTAAAGGGATGGTAATCTCATCTGAAATGTTGTTTTGCACGGGTAGATTATGGTTTATAGATTCATAGCATTCATATCCTGTCACATTCCCTTATCCCTTTGTAAGATCGCATAAATGTTGAACAGGGAGCACCACCATGTTGTCTCCTCAAGCGATAGCGTGTGATGCCATGTAAGTGCCAATTTACTATATTCTCTATTATGTAATAATCACCTTGTTGACTATTTTAAAGTTATTTAACTGGAAGTTGTTGCTGCCTAATTACCTTCAACATATTCAACACTTTACCCACATGGTTGCTTTTATACCACATTGCCAATCTATAGATGCCACTCTATGACTGAGCGTATTTACCGAGGCAAATACGCTAGGTTTTTTCTGATTGATTGAAAAGTAAATCATGACAGCCAGCATAGGCTGTAGAAATGTATCAACATTTAGCTACTAAAGCCTGAATAAGTTTATTTAACGGCTTTATAAAAAGCTTAAAGTACCATGCATAGTTTATGAGTGGCATGTTATATCACCTGAATAGCTATTAGATGAGGTTAGTTGTCCTTTAAAAGAAACTTGAAACAATTCTGCTTATATTGTAAATAGATTCTCATGTACACTGATAACTTATATCAAAATTAATAACATCATTTAATGTGATATTTAATAAAAATTACTCATGTTAGAGCCTTTATAGAGACATACCTGCGTGGCCCAAGCTGCACTGCTCTGTGAACCGAAAACAAAGACTGCATATTAGTCATACGGCACAATCAAAGTAAACTGCAGTTTGCAGGGGGTGGGTGGGTGGGTGGGTAGGGGAACATGTAATGTATATCGTCTAGTTGTTGTATATATCTGTATCATACTCTTGTATAGATAGTTTATATATCTGATTGTAAATATATTCAAACTAAATAGTTGAGGGCCTCGGGGGGGGGGGCAGTTATTTGTACTGATAGAGTTTATATCTACGTCGCTTAAGCTGGCTATTAATCCTATAAGTTAGACTCATACAGGTTTCTTAAAAAATCAGCTACGAATATAATGTAATCTGAAGCTTACTTTCTAATTAATAAATTAACATTTCAACTCAAAGTTAAAAGAACTTAAAATGTATAATTATTTTAGCGATTTGACCTAATATTGACCATTTCAATTAAATTTTAATTTTATAGCATTGTAATCAACAAATAAAAGGAATGCTTCCCTGAATAATCCATAAAGTCATTAGACACACGAGATTCAAACGAGGACACAAACTGAATTAAATCATGTAGATCTCTGGGGTGTTTTTTAGGCACCGAAAGGGACACCCCGCGTTACTTGCGCTATCTCAGCCCCGTTGAAAAGTTCAGACTGACACCCTATCTTATAATATTCCTAAGATATACCTCTTTCAGAAAAATGTCGAATTATGACTCTGTAGAGGAGGGTGGGGTGGGGTGGGGTGGGGGTGGGGTGGGGGTGGGGTGGGGTGGTGTGTGTGTGGCAGTGTGGGGGGGGAGCTACCAACTTTAAAAATAGGCCTCGTTTGTAACATCTGCTCCTGGACTACAATGAATTATGTTGTCAAAGAATATCAACATAAAGACGAGAGCATATTTCAAATGATATAGATCATTGCTATCTGGTCTTCCAATATCAAAACTGTCAAGCGGATTAGTGAAGATGCTGTTTCATCTAGCGTCCATCTGAACATTTGAGCCACGGAATACCAGAATCTCAATAGGTATTGGACTGCCCATTTATAGCTAAGCTCCGGTCACGTTTTATGCATGTTGGAATTAGTTTGAAACTTTGAAACCTGAATTCCCAGAATCTACCCTCACGGTAACTATTTATGCATGTATGTTGTTGAATATTTCGAAAGTAATTTTACTGGGAGTTGTTGCTGCTTATGGTTATCAACTAGGGCAATTTATGAGAGGTATATGTTCTTTTTGAGGGTCTTACAATTTGGATATGAAAAACGGCATTTTTCTACACAAACCATTTCTGACATTTTCTCTTAACCCTCGAATTTGTTCAAGAACATTTTAATTTTCCCATAGAAAATGTCCATTTGCAGACCAAAAGAAGACTATTTTTGAAAATTTACCACTGGAATGACTGGCTCGGTTATCGAGCTCAGTTACTATTCCAAAAACAGCATTCTCTTGGTCTGCAAATGGACATTTCTCAAGACCACTACAGAAGCCGTTTTTGGCTGATATGAGTGTTGAATGGTTACGCATTATATCAGGTAGAGTTGCTCAGAATAATGGAATAAAACTTGGCATGTGCCTATTGAAATTTGTTCCATAAGTTTTATGACGAATACTAGTATTTCCCTTACGAATAACTGAGGATTGTATGGATGCTAGGTTTCACTAACTTATTTCAAGGCCCATATACTTATAATAATGAAGACATAAGACAAGGATCACCATCTTATCCCAAACTGTTCTGAATGATATATTGCTTACTGGAACATACTGACAATCATTACTTGGTAAGAATGGCAAATAAACGTACCGTAGTGGTCGATGGTGGAGTTTGAGACAGCCATGTGGTCTAAAAAGATGCAAAAATTAAGAAATGAATAAATTACCGCTGTGAGAGACCTGTGTAAACAAATTCTGCTGACTTGCATTGGGACTGGAGTGTTTCCTCGTAAATATTTTGAAAACTAGATGCTAATATACCAAGATTCTGGAAGTGTATATGGCTATGGACCTTCAGGTGTGAAAGGTCTACATGTCGCCAATTTCCATTCGGAAAAGGATGTACCCCCAGCAAGTTCTGTTAAAAGGTATACTCATTTTCAATGGCCATTACATACCTGATGTAGTATATATATATATATATATATATATATATATATATATATATATATATATATATATATATATATATATATATATATATATAAAGTGTATGATACAAGCATATTGTTCATGTGGTGGCAATAGTGACCATTCTCCAAGATAGTCGGCAAACATTCCAATGTTATCTAGTAGATTATCTAGTAGTAGCATAGCACTTTTTAGCAAATCTTTTCTTGCATTTATGTTGATTAATAGTTTACTATTATATATTACTTTATATCCAAATATGGAGTAACCATCCTGGTTTGTTTAAACCTACTACCTGCTCTGCTGTAGATGGTTGTGGTGATATAAGATGACGTGTTGAACGTCCTTCTGTGGCATGCCTCTGTGTCGTGTTTTTTGGCAATTCTGTGGTTGTTCTCCGCCTCAGTGTCGTGGTTCTGAGCAATTCTGTAGTTGTTCCCCGCCGCTGTGTCACGGTTCTGGGCAATTCTGTAGTTGTTCTCCGCCTCAGTGTCGTGGGTTGGGGCATTTCTGTCGTTGTTGCCCGCCTCTGGGTCACGGTTTCGGGCAATTCTGTATTTGTTCTTCGTTCCTGGGTCGTGGATTCCGGTATGGCCGTAATTGGTGGCGGTGCTACTGTAGTCGGTGGTGGTGCCTTCAAGCAAATAGATGTCAACATTATGAACTGCATGATCATCTTCGTAACTAGACAGGCAACTGCACACTGAAATTGTTGGAGCCTTTCCGAAGTTTCTGTTAGTTCATCTAAATGTGCTTTACTTTCATAATTACATGAAGTTATTGAATGCACTAGAACGAATTATGCAACAATATTCACCAGAAGTAAGGCATCTAAATTTCACGGCACACACAAAGCCAGCTAGACTACTGAATATTCTGAAACTAATTTGAATTGGGGCTGTTGTTGCTTTACTCAGCAACAGCGTACAGTCAAATTAATTTCACAATATTTGACAGACTACTTTATAGTCCCTACAATGTTTCCATTAACACTCATATTAGTCAAGAAATGGCTTCTGCACTGGTCTTGAGAAATATCCATTTGCAGACCAAGAGAAGAATATTAAAAAAAAATATACCACTTGAATGACGGGCTCTATAACCGAGCCAGTCATTCTAGTGGTAAAATTGTCAAAAATAGTCTTCTCTTGGTCTGCAAATTGACATTTTCTATGAGAAAATTGAAATTTAAAAAACCAAATTCGAGGGTTAAAAGGTTAAGCTGTTAAATATGTTATTGGCGTGAAGAGACTTTGAGGTGGATTAGTAATCTATGGTATCTCCATTTGAAGCTGTAAAAGGCTAAATGCGATCAGCAGAGCTAGCAACGTCACTTCTGGTTTATTATGTACTGCCGAGCTTGAAGATAGGCGAATCCAGGCATATGCAGGCAAAGCGTGATATTGTAGCATTAGCGCTCTGGGATGGTGGACTCCAAGGGTGAGCTGTTGACTTAAATTATGAAGTTAACTTAACTGCAGCGTAGTCTACTACCTGACAGCGTGAATTAAAACAATATTCAGTCTACGTAACACTAAATTGCTCTGCACACTAGTAATTTAACAGCCGATTGCTGACAATATTTGTCTCTGCGATAAGTGCATGAACCATCTCTCGTCTTCAAACCTGTTTGATATTTAACGACCGATTGTGCCAGCGATTTTCAGCATACCGCAGCCGTTCGCCTCGTCGGCTCTTCAACGAGATTGCGATACAATTCGTGTATAATTTTTGCCAAACCCCAAATGAAGTTAGGGTTTCATTCATATCATGCAGTTATACAAAATGGCAGCCGATAAGGTCACATGATCATTAAATTAAATCAGAATCATCAGGCGATCACGAACTGGTGTAAAGATTATGACTTGAGATTTTTCAGTTGATCACTGAGACAAATAATTACGGTGCTCTAAGATTATAAATCACTAGTGTGCGTCTACATTTAGATTAGTGAAGCATTATCTATATGCTAGCTCTCATAAGTAACATGAGGTTTCTCATTGACTATACTAGTAGTACAGAGGGTCCCCAGACGCTATTGTTATGCAAATGAACTCTTGACCTATTTAAATACTGCGTTTTGATTGGTTGATTTGAACCTATGCTATTGTTCTAAATGAGTTGGTGGACGCTATTGTTCTAAATGAGCAGGTGGCTGCTATTGTTCATGCAGGTGCCCCCTCTAAATGTATATACGCTATTGTCTGTTAATGCATAGATTAATGCATTTTTAAATAGGTGACGCATGCATAATTAGGTGAGTGGTGGCGGCCACCCGTCCTTTGCGGTGAAGTCAGTCATTAAAAAAATTCAGATGGCAGTCATTTAATTATTAAATTTTCAAAATTGTTATGGAAATGGTGTCCACCATCATTGACGAATAATGACGTCCCTTTGTAGCATTTAACATATTAATTAGGTGCCCCCCCCCAGTCATTTAATTTTCAAAAAGGCAAATGGCAGTCATTTAATTATAAAATTTTCAAAATTGTTATGGAAATGCGTAAAGAATAATGTCCACCATCATCCCTTGTAGCGTTTAACGTATTAATTAGGTGGCCCCCACCTCATGGTTGTAGTAAAAAGTATTTTCAAACTAAGTGGAATTGTGGCTTCTTATGCCAAATTGTTGAACAGTGCAGATGGCAGTCATTTAATTATTAAATTTTCAAAAAATGTTTAAAGTGGCAGTTATTTAATTATTAAATTTTCAAAATATATTGTACTATACAGGCAGCTACACATTTATACATGCGGCAACATGTGTATGTACATGCCCGGACACACATGCATGCCAAAATGCACGCATTCATGATGCAGATTTGCGGCTGCATGTTGCGGATTTACAATGGTATATTGCAGATTTCTGGACAGCCTGAGATGGGGGCTGGGAGGTGTCTCCCTATCATTTAATTTTAAAAAAATCAGAGCATTGCGTTACACAGGTAATATATAGGTAAACTAAGCGTTGCTATATAATATTATATAGATAATAATCATGTATCTATCGTATTTAAGGAGATTCTTTAAAGTGGCAGTCATTTAATTATTAAATTTTCAAAAAAATGTTGTGGCAGCAATTATATACAGGTGGCTACACATTTATATATGCAGCAACATGTGTATGTACATGCCCGGAAACACATGCATGCAAAAATGCATGCATACATGTGCGGACACATGCGACCGCATGTTGTGGATTTGTGGCCGCATGTTGCAGATTTGTGGCCGCATGTAGCTACATGTTGTGGATTTATGGCTGCATGCACCAGCATGTTGCAGATTTGTGGCCGCATGTGGCTGCGTGTCGCGGATTTGTGGCCGCAGTACATATAATCCTATAAAACGGTTCAAATTCAATCCCTTTTCTCACTCCAGTTTAAACATCCCAAAGTGGTTGGACGTGTAACTGCAGAGTAGCTATGTAGTCTTAGGCAGTCAGAAGATTTCTTTGAAGAACCTTGTAACTTGAATGCTTGCTAGATTTATCCTATAATCAATATGCCAAAACGTAAATGTTTTGAATGCGATTCAACTTTTGATAGGTCAAATGACCTGAAGCGGCATAAGATCCGATTCCATAATGATGAAGATAGCGAAAATCTGGACAGTGAAGATGAAGAAATGACAGAGATGAAGAGTGAGGATGATGAGCCAATGGAGTTGGAGAGTGAAGCGGGTGATGACTCAGCAGAGTCTGAGAGTGACGATGAAGGTGAAGATGAAAAAGAAGCCATAGTCATTCAGGAGCTATTCACCATATTCCAAAATATTAAGCGGGTCTTAGACACTGAACAATCAGGTTTAGAAGATGAGGATGGTGAAGTGAACACAGACCCAAATGGTGTAGGCAATGTGTCTATTTCCGTATATGCTGATGCTTCAGTTGCCAATTGTATAGACATAACATTCCAGTGAAGAAGATTACAGAACTCTACGCTCATTAAAATAATTCATCGTGAAACTAAAGATTTTATCACCGAGGGCTACGCATATGATGAAGCAGTCTTCTCATCTTTTCGAAAAAGAGTTTCTGATCAAGAAGTACATAAGGAACAATCTAGATGCTGACGATAATGATGATGATTCTGTTGGTGATGGATCTGATCCATAATGAATCAGTCTACCCATCAATAAATGGATCACCAAAATATTGACTATTTGTTTATGCTACAGAAACTATATGTCTTATCACATATAATATTTTCTTCAATGTAAAAATATGGATACAAATAAAACATTGGTTCTTTATGTGCATGTTGATTTGATGATTGTAGCTGCCCAGCTGGGTCCCCCACATCTCTCAATACACAAATCGAAGTGGGTGTGTTGATGTTGACAGTGGGGTTGGTGGCTGGTGGAAGTAGTGTGTGGTGGTGGTGGTAGTGGATGGTGGTGGTGGGTTAATGCTTGGTGGTGGGTGTTGGTGCTTAGTGGTTGGTGGTGGCTGTTGGTGGTGGTGGTGCTAGTGGCGGTTGTGGTGAATGTGGTGGGTAGTAGTGGTGCTGTGGTGGTAGAGGGGTGGTGGAGGTGGTGGTGGTGCCAAATGGATAGCCGTCAGAGTCACTCATTCCAATGATACATTTACAAAAATAGTCTTCTATGGGTCTGTAAATATGAATATGAAGAAATTCGATAGGGTGGGTGGGTATTGGTGGTGGGGTGGGGTTAATGCATGGTGTTGGGTGTAGGTGGTGGTCGTGGTACCTAGTGGTTGGTGGTGTATGTTGGTATAGGTGGTAGTGGTGGTAGTGGTTCTGGTGGGGGTGCTAGTGGCGGTGATGGTGAAGGTCGGGGTGGTGGTGGGTCGTGCTGGTGGTGGTGGTGTTTGTTGGTGGTTGGTGGTGTATGTTGGTACTGGTGGAAGTGGTTGAAGTGGTTCTGGTGGTGATGCTAGTGGTGGTGGTGGTGAAGGTGGTGGTATTGATGATGGTGATGGTGGTGTGTGTTGGTGTTGATGATGGTAATGGTGGTGTGTGTTGGTGGTGGTGGTGGTTGGTGTAGGTGGTTGGTGGTGCAATGTCTATACAAATGGATAGCCAGCAGAGCCAATCATTCCAATGATAAAATTTTAAAGATAGTCTTCTCCTGGTCTGCAAATGGACGTTTTCTTTGAGAAAATTGAAATTCTCTTGAAGAAATTCGAGGGTTAAAGGGTTAAATGGTTAAAAAAATGTCTATATCACCCATGTAAAAGTGTAACATGAGGTGGTCGCTTAGGGCAGGTTTGACTGAATTATATAGTAAAAAAACATGGTTATAACATATCACTGCTGTGTAGCCCAAAAGGATATATTTATATTTGACTTGTAGTAAAAGACCATCTATGATTATGCTACTATGCTCATAATGTTGCTCTTAATTGTTGAAATGTAACTTTGTGAATGATAAGGCATTCGGTCTCCAACCAACTCACCACAATGGCTACTGTTAACCTATGAATGCCGTGAATTAAAAGTACGTTAATCTTTAGTGATAAACAACAATAGCCATTGAGCGGGTTCATACGTTATTATCGATTTTTAAAAACTTTACTCCCAGCGAGGACATCAATCTCACATCATTTGTTCACCAGAACATTATGTATGCGAGTGCGCTCAAATACTCAAGTGCTAACACTCCATCGCGGCAAGCTGTACCCTCTCATGCCATATAATTAATGTATTTTATAGTCTGCGATATGAAAGACATATTTTATTATAAAATATTTACCAGCGATCAGCAGCGTGGTTTCCAAAAAGAGTAATAAAACTAGGAAAAAATTACTGTGTCCGGGCATGTACAATCTCATGTTGCCGCATGCATAAATGTGCTGCCGCCTATATAGCATAACATTTGTTGAAAATTTAATAATTAAATGACTGCCACATTAAAACTTTTTTGAAAATTTAATAATTAAATGACTGCCATCTGCGCTATTCGACAATTTGGCATAAGAAGCCATAATTCTGCTTAGTTTCCAAAAACGTTTTACTACAACCACGAAGAGGGGGGGGGGGCGCACCTAATTAATATGTTAAACGCTACAAGGAACGGCATTATTTGTCAACGATGGTGGACACCATTTCTATAACAATTTTGAAAACTTACTAATTATATGACTGCCATCTGATATTTTTTTTGGAAAATGACTGACTAGCCACCCGCTCATTTAGAACAATAGTGTCCACCCGCTCATTTAGAACAATAGCATCCACCCGCTCATTTAGAATGATAGCATCCAGCGGCCACCAACTCATTTAGTAGTCTCCACCAACTCATTCAAATCAGCCAATCAGAACGCAGTATTTAATAGGTCAAGAGCTCATTTGCATAACAATAGCATCTGGCGACCCTATGTACTACTTATACCTGCATTTTAAACTATTCTCCTGCTTACAAAAATGCCGGAACTAGATTTAATGTTAGAAAATATGACACATAATGGACCTTTCCATTTTTAGCTAAGTCCCGCCCATCTCTATCTGAGCTCCACCCACACTTCGTCGTGTTGGGATTTGTCGATCCCCAAATGCACTGACTATCAATTTCCTGAAAACTATACAGTTAAGTTGTTGAATATTTTGTAACTAATTTGACGGTGTGCTGTTGCTGCCTATGGCTCCAGCAGCACCTAGTCAAATTAGTTTCAAACTGTTCAACAGAATGTTTATTAAATAGTAAATACCTGCAATTTATACAAGAACCCGTAGTCGGGGATGGGGTGGGGTGTGGGTGGGTTGGTCTGAATGTTGATGATGTTTATCGGGTCCCTGTCTTGCAGGTCCCATTCACGTCACGAGCGATTAGTCCATCTCAATTTCCCGAAAACTATACAGGTAAGCTGTTGAATATTTTGAACATAATTTCACTGGGTGCTGTTGCTGCTAATGGCAGCAACAGCGCCCAGTCAAATTAGTTTCAAAACATTCAACATGATATTTATTAAATAGTAAAGACATATAATTCGTACAACAACGTCCGTCTTCAACTATGCGTTCGTGGAGTACTTATCTACGTCATTCATGACGTCATAATGACGTTATTGATTGTGATGTTATTCTATACGTCACGTAGTTGACTATGACGTCATGTGATGGATGGCTACTCTGGAAAGGTGAATTAGTCAAACAGAAAAGCTAAGCTTAAAATATGTAAATACAACAATAAGGGACCTGTTTTTGAAAACCCATATGAAAACCATTTTTGGACACAAGAAAGTGCTTCCTTTTCTCAGGTGGAACGTGACTAGTTCGTTAAAAGAACTACGAACATGTCAAACGATGTTATATATAGCATTTATAGTCCTACTATATTTAGCCTCACAAGAACAAATTGTCCATAGCAGTCCAAGTCTGCCCTGACGCTCAAATGACCAACAGTATATGCAAAACTTTGCCACATGGATGGTTGAGAGATACAGTAGACTCGAACTATGTCCATTGATTAAATTAGTGTAGTGCAATATAGCAGACGAATAAAAACCTTCTTAAATTTCTCTTAAATTAATAAAACGTACGAAACATCACTAATATTTGTTAGTCTGCGTGCAGCTCAGCTCTCTTAGATTATCTCTAGACGTTATTTAGCCACCGTTTTACCTGCGTCGTATTAGCATAACTAATTGTTACCCATGCATTGAGACATTCGCCAGTATAGTTTGACAATGGAACTGCCAATTCGTTCACCTTATATCGAAAATATATTTTAATTAAAGTTTATGCTAAGATGATGTTAACCACACAACAACTGTTTTGTGAAAGTAACATGTCTTCGTTCATTGGGCTCCAGACATGTCACAGATGCCAGTGCAAAAGCTTGACATGGACTGGTCTACTCTGTCTCTATAAGCCCTTTTCACATGACGAAAACTTACACATGTATGCAATTAAATTTTACTAGGTATGTAAAATGTAAATTTGGTGAGAATTCACATAAGTTCTAAGAGTAGGTGAAAATAATGAATTTACTTCAGGTAAAAAGTCGTAGTCGAGATTGTTTTTAGTACAACGAAGAAGAATATTGCCATACGATGTTTGCATTGGTTTGGCGATATGATTATCACATGACAAACGAAACTCAAAATCTGAAAAATGGAATAGAGTGGGTTTAGGAGGCTTTTGATGACAATCAATGGTTAGAAAACTTTAGAATGAGAAATGAAGCGTATGCTCCTCTGTGCTCTGTGCTCTGAATCTGAATCTAGTTACATGCCAAAGGACAAGCCAGTAGGCATACACAAAGATATTACTCCTACAGAACAAGTGCTAATCACCGTATAGTGGCTTGCCTGTTCTGCGGGATATTGAACAGTTGCCAATCATTATTATTGGCGAGAATTTCCGTCACCACATCTGTCTGGCTGTGGCTTTGTCTGTTTGTCAACGTCTAATCTCGGTTATGTTTTCAGTTTAGCTCCACGTATCGTATTATATCTTAGGATTGGTTCAGCCTATTGGGACTAAACTCGGACGCTTCCCTATATCAAGAGGATGAAGCACAATGAGGTCAAACCTCAAGGCCACCGTTACCTTCGTATAAAACTTTATTACTTCCGGTTACGTTTTTGGGTTTGCTCAACATAGCATCTTATATCCCAGGATTGTGACTAAACTTGGACACATGGTTCCATATATCAACCAGATGCAGTACAATCCTATTTAGGTAAAAGGTCGCGGTATAAAACTTCTTCTCAGAATTGGTTCACCCTACTTGAATTTAACACAGTCACATGCTTACCTATACCAAGTGGATGAAGTACAATGATATTGAGGTCAAAGGTCATTGTACCATTTGACTTGTATAACATGCAGTTAGGTTCTTCTGCTTAGCTCTTGCCTTTATTTCAGAATTGGTCAAATTATTGGAACTAAGCAAGTTGATAAAGTTATCTCAATCAGTAGGAGCAGCACAGACATTCAGATTTTTGAAGTCAAGGTCATTGTGATCTTGATATAAATCTAGATTAGCATGTAGAAATGCAAAATGCCAAAATTTTCGCCAATAGACCCTCAGTGTAACACTTATGTGGTGTTCAATTATTCAAGATATTTATTTTTAAGAATTATTAAATAAAGTACTGTCTGGTATGCAAATTTGCTAAGCATTCACATTCCCCAAAATATTCATGGTGCAAAATTACATATATGTAAATTTACATTTGCTTGTGGTCCCCCCTAGATGCAAATTTGCTCCCTATGTATTTTCATTTACATGATGAATTTACATACGTGAGTATATTTGCATATATGCAAATGGAAATACAAGGTATGCAAAACTGTGCATGTGAAAAGGGCCATAAGTGTCCCCGTGAACCCAACCCTCGCCAGATAACGCAGCTTACTGGGCCGAAGCTGCGCCGATACCGGGTGTATATGTTCAGTATCGTCCTGTTATCGGCCCAGCATCGGCCCAGAAAGCTGCGTTTTCAGGGAATTTATTTAGCATATATCGGGATAAGACACACATATACGGTGGACATATATGGACATATTTATAGACATCAGCCTATTTATAATATTATTGTAACAGTCTTGAACGGACACAAAATATTTTTACATAAGTTAACCGCATCCATATAAGTCAAAACATGCACCCGCTTCAAATCTGGCTGGCGAATGAAACTATGCAGGGGCAACGCTACGCCTTTGTAGGCCTACCACAAATTCACAACACGTCCACACAATAGACTCAATAGACCTTTCCAGTTTATCCATCCATCATATGGCATCATAATCAACTACGTGACGTCTAGGATAAGTTCATAATCAATGACGTCATGAATGAAGTAGATAAGTACGTCACGGATACTTAATTGAAGACCTGAGCTTTGTTGTACGAATTGTATGTCTTTAATATTTAATAAACATTCTGTTGAATATTTTGAAACTAATTTGACTGGGCGCTGCGCCCAGTCGAATTAGTTTCAAAATATTCAACAGCTTACCTGAATAGTTTTCTGAAAATTGATAGTCAAGGAGTTCAGGGATCGATCGAACCAACACGGGCGGAGCGTGGGTGGAGCTTAGGTAGAGTTGGGCGGGGCATAGCTAAAACTGGAAACGTCTATACTATAGCGCCTACAAACATTCATTGTGACCACACTCTTAAAGTGCACATGAACTAACAGATATTTCTATATCATATTTAACAGTCATATATTTTATTAAAATATGGTAACCCTAAGTAAATCTATTGTCGATGGATATCGACATGCTTGTGGCATATTGGTAAGATGTACATCTTAATGGCACAGCTTTGCCAAAGGAAATGGATAATATATCGACACTACAATACTAACCTACTGATATGGTGTTATTGTAACATAGTTCGCTAAGCAATGTAACAATTGTTAGAACTTTAAAGCAAACACACACACGCACTCGCGCACGTGCTAAACTGAAATGGGTGTGAATTCAATGTAGCAAATTAATGTTGCCTTTGCGACAATATTTTATGGTCTATATCTATGCAATACTGCTAAAAAATATATTTAGAAAATATTTAAAATCAGTTAAAATTCTTTTTTTTTGCAGTGTACACACTGACCCTAATACCTGTGTAGTTGGTGTTGTTGTTGTGATTCTCTGAGTAGATGTTGTTGTCTGCGGAATCTCTGTGGCTTCCCACGTGGGCTTTGAAGAAATACATGAAATAATTTTTATTGCTGTCATTATATTGATCATTACCAGGAAGCTCATCGTAATTATTATTGTCACCTTCATCATCGGCACCGCTGTCCCGTCCACGAAGAGATGAGGTTGTTATTCTTGTTAGACAGCGAATGTAGCATGCTGTTGGTTAAGGTCAGGTTGTGCTCAAATGCCGTGCTTGGTAAGTAGATACATATGATGCTTTTCTCATACAGTGCAGATCAGCGAGAACTTGTGTGACATGTTTCCAAAACAAAGTAAAACGTGCTGTTGGATATTTTGAACATAACTGACCTTATGACCAGTTTTAGCTATATGCAGCGCCCATCTCTATCAAAGCTCCACCCACACCTCGCTCGTGCTGGAATCGATTCGGATCCCTGAACTCCATGACTATCAATTTCCAGAAAACTATACAGGTAAGCTGTTGAATATTCTGAAACAAATTTTGCTGGACGCTGTTGCTGCCAATGGTAGCAACAGCGCCCAGTCAAATTAGTTTCAAAATATTCAACAGCATGTTTATTAAATAGTAAAGCCATACAATTCATATAACAACGATGCAGCCCGTCACCAATTATGCGTTCGTGACGCGCTTAATTACGCCATTCATGACGCCATTCATTATGATGTCATCCTACACGTCACGTAAATGATTATGACGTCATATGATTGGTGGATAAACTGGAAAGTTCTATTGGGTTGGACGGCATTTCTGCATAAGTCCTAAAATGTCTTACAATCAAATTAGGTCGACGATATTCAACAGAACATTTCTTACATCGCATTCAAAATTATACTAACATGTTTCTGGAAACTTGTTAGGTTATTTATGAGCTGTACTGTACGTCATAGTGTTCAAAGTGCAACAACAGGTGCAATAAATTGCGTTAGTAAGATTAATTGATGAAATATGTTAATATCAGAGGCGGCGAAAACACTTATAATCTCAGGAGAAACTTTTGAAAATTAAATGCAATGAGAAAAATTACTCTCCTGTATTAGGGCTATGCGTAGTAATCCTTTCAACGACAATGACCAGAAATGATGGCTTCTTTACGTTAGTAAACGCTTTCCTGAAGAATATTTTGAAATTAACCTCTTTCTGGAAGCTATTGCCCTGCAAATTAATTTCACAATATTCAACAGCTTCCAGTATGGTCGCAGTGAAGGTGGGACAAAGGGCTTTTATCATAGAACGCATAGATCTTAGCATGACACATATACATTTTAATGGAGGGGCTGTGTCCCCACCCAACCAACTTCAGCCTTCCCTGCACCGCACCCCCTTGTTCCGCTGCCCCTGAATGTAGGCTGTTAAGTGGTGGTATAATATATGTACTACAACTAAAAATTAATTAATATTTAATTAATTACTACGTGCTTATACAAGCATGCTATACACTTAATAGGTTATGCAGTTTAGTGCAAAATTGAGAAATAAATATTAATAGTTACATACAAATGTTAAAAAAACTGATGATGTAAAATATGGTTAAAAATTGTAAGTAAAACGTCGAAGTAAATGTTAGATTGTGCACATCTCTACATATTAATGACTACATATGTTCTTATTACAATGATACAGCCCCACCTCTCGATCCCTTCTTCCATCTCGTTGTGCGTGTCCCCCCCACCCCACCCCTCTCGCTCTCTCTCTCTGTTCCCCTCCCTCCCTCCCTCCATCCCCCCCTCTCTCTCTCTCTCTCTCACACACACACACACACACACACACACACACACACACACTCTCTCGCTCTCTGTCACACGCACGCACACACTCTCTCATTCGCTATCTTTCTCTCTCTCCAACGATCTCTTAAGAGAGGAAGAGAAAGAGAGTGTCACGTGAGGGCGAGATGGATGGAGGGACGGAGGGAGCGAAGGATGGATGGATGGAGAGAGAGAGAGAGAGAGAGAGAGAGAGAGAGAGAGAGAGAGAGAGAGAGAGAGAGGTTGTATACCATCATCATATTTCATATTTACAACACACACTGCCCAGCATATCTTTCAAAGACGAAGCGAGACAATGGTTATAATCAATAGTGAGTAAATTAAAAGATAAATACAAACATTCATTATTTAAACAGAGAAACACAAATACTAAAATTCATTTCTAATCGACGAAACATTTGTTTGAGCATTCCGAAACTATCAGCGTAGTTGGTGCATTTAGTGTTAAAATATTGAATGGCTTATATGCAAAATTAAACAGAGGTTCTTGGACCTCGGAGTGGCACGGGTTAAGGTGACAAAGCTCATAAGCAGGCATGGAGTCAAATAGTATTTGCATTTAAGTATGATAACTTTGCGTATTTTGTAAATGTAATTGTATTTGTCTTTTGACAAAACACTATATTTGTATTTGTGTTTGTATTTGATCGCTAAATTTGGTGTATTTGGCCATATACAGGGAGCGCAATAACATTCTGCGCCCCATTAGCGAACGCTTAAACGATCTTGCTATTCAGCAAGCAGACTCCCTAGCAGATGAAATCACTGCCACGGATGACTGTCACAAAATGTTTCGAACAGTCCGGGCCCTAAGAGTTACTGACTACACACCACCACTCACTGTACACAACTCTGAAGGACACTTGATCGGAACTGATCAGGGAAAAGCCGAGGCGATTTGAGAATGGTTCAAGGAACAGCTTACTGAGCACGATGATGAGTCCTTGCACCCGTTCTCAGGAGACACCAGGCCATTATTAACACCAATTAAAACAGCAGAAGTTGAGAAAGCACTTAAAGCCCTGAAAAATAGATGTGCATCATGACCTGATGGCAGGAGCAATGAACTATTCACATTATCTCAAAACCGAACACGCGCATAATCAATTCCGCTTTTATGCACCACCTTCCCATCGACGCTGTAGGCCAAGGCACCCTTATCGCACTACCAAAGCCCAAGAAGCCACATGGACCCCATCCAATTTGCGGCCCATTGTGCTCCTCAACAGCATATGGAAAATCCTATCCAATGTTACTCTATGCTACATCCGAGACAATATCGATGACTTCGCCCGATCATGTCAAAGGGGCTTCAAACGTGGACGCAGCTGCGCAGACATTGAATGGGCTCAACGGCGTTTTGAAGAATGAAAGCGAGGCTAAATGTAGTCTATCTATCAAAATGGATGACATTCTATATTTCGCAGAAATAGAAATAATCTGCGGATATGCCATGGATTAAAAACGTGGAATAATAAAGATAGCATGAAAAACATATGCATTGATACGGAACACGGCCCATTATAGAGTAAGATTAAGTAAATGATTATAAACTTTGAATTGACTCCGGTTACTGTAGTACTGCATTGAAATAAATACGACAGTCTAGTCAGATGTGTTTTATATTGATTTTATTCATAAATACAACTTAGACAACTGACGATATTGCCGATATTCGAAAATCAGACGATGACGATAACGATAACGATAATATTGCGCTGGACATTGACATGGCATGAGCATTCGACACAATTAAACGCCCATGAGCGAGATGCACTACACCAGGCCAGTTGCAATGGAGATGAGCTACGACTAGTGAGACTACTGCTTGCAGACACCAAGCTGAGAGTACAAGTCAAGTAAGTGAAGGTCAAAAAGTTTGAGACATCAATCGACTCCTCACAGGGAGATGGTCTATCCCAGGTACTTTTCACCTGTTATCTTGCTACTGCATTGAAATCCGTGCAGGAAAGTTCCACAAGACCAAACCCCCCACCCCTGTCAATACTGGGTATGCCGCTAGAGATGGAATATGCCGACGATGTGGACTTCATAGACGAGGAAAAGAAACCCCTTGACGAACTTCTCCCAATAGCTGCAAACAAACTAAAAATTGAGAATCTCTTTATGAATGAATCCAAAACAGAGTTCACCCACATATGCCTATCTACAAAACATGAAACTAAAGAAAATGACGATCCACTTCGTGGCGGCGAACCATAGAGGAAAAGTAAAATCCTGGGCTCACTTCTTTGCAGTACTGCTAACATTGCTGTACGCTGCATCATGGGGAAGATAGCTTTCCAGTCCTTCTGGAAGCTATGAATTCGTAGATCAAAGATGCCCTTGATAAAAAGGCCACGTTTATACAATGCAACCTGCGTATCTGTGATGCTGTATAACTGCAACAGCTGGGAAGCTCCAAATGCAGCTCTAAGACAAACTCGATGCCTGCCAGCGCAAACACTTGCGCACCATCACTGGACATCGATGGCCAGACAGCATAATTTCCAACGATGCACTATACAAGATGTGTAATACATCGCCGCTGTCTGTAAAAGTCGCTCAGCGAAGATGGTCCATGTTTGGCCATGTGCTAAGGATGCCAGAAGACGCACCAGAACAGAGAGCCTTGAAACTCGCCCTATTCGGAGGCAACAAATACAAAGTCAGGAGAGGACGTCATTGCATAAACCCGCTAAGCGTGCTACGCGGCGACCTCAAGAAAGCAGGACTCGGTACACTCAAGTCAAGAATGGACCTGACGAAGCTAGGAATTTCGGCTGAGGACAAGACACAGTGGGCAAACGCGAAGAAGGACTGATTGCAGCTGTAGGATGTTTCTACTACTACATCCGCAGAATACAGTAATCATACAGTCAAATATTGGTTTAGTAAATTTGATCAACATATATGCAGAATGAAGCGGGTTAAGGCTTGGTGTATGGCCAATATCTTCATATTGGATTGTAAACAATGTGACAAAATAAAGAGCACACCATCTTCCATACCAGGTTATCATGCAGTTGACTTTGAGAATACCACTTGGTCTGGACTGACACAACCTAGATGTCAAATGCAACTATGTCATATTTTCAAATTAAATTGAAAGAGAAACTAGTGTTCATTTTCCAACAAATTCGGTGGAAGATGGTGCTGTTTTAGACAGCAACATCGTCCACCAAAATTGTTTGAAAATGTGCACCAGTTTCTTTACCATTGGCACAGCAAATGATAGAATATTGGCATCAGAGTGTTAAGGGTTAAACGGCCTACAACATGCTTATCAGTGAATGAGATATGAGTAAAATAAATCCAAAGCAAAGTCGTGTCTGTATTTGATACACCACAATCGGATTTGTAGATATATTTCGAATATTTTATTTGTATTTGGTAAAATTGGAGAATAGCATATTTATATTTGTATTTTTAGACAACCATATTTGACTCCAGGCCTGCTCATAATAAAATAAGATTCATTATGTATGTTCAGAATTAGTTTGTTAGTGATTAAATATTTGGTTAGTAGCTAGAATTATTAGAAACTTAAGTATTTTCAAAATTATTATCTCGTTGTCCAGTTCTGTTAAATCATGTTTGTCACTAGTCGATATAACAATAATATACATTCAATTTATTTAATACAATGCCTATAAAATATCAACTTGTATAACTAACTATAATATCAGTGTAATCGCGACAGATAAACTATTGACACATACAGTTCCCATACCTTTGACTTTCATCTCTCTTATGAGAAGTGTATATCAAATTTTATTGGTGAATTATTCTTACTGACTAATGAAACCATGAGAATACTCTTCAACGAAGAGATTGACGAAGATTGCATGCCAGTGAGATTAACTTTAATATACTAACATGACATCGTAGCTTTCATATTTTGTATCATACAATGGACATTTCCAGTTTTAGCCATGCCCCGCCCACTTCTAGCTAAACTCCACCCACACTTCGCTGGTGTTGGGATCGATCGATGACGATCCATTTCTAGAAAAATAGATACAAGTAAGCTGTTAAATATTTTGAAACTAATTTGACTGTGTGCTGTTGCTGCCTATGGCAGCAACAGCGACCAGTAAGATTAGTTTCAATATATTTAACAGAATGATTATTAAATGGTAAAGACAAACAATTCTTACAGCGTTTCGGACGATTAAGAATTACACACGGACTAAATCGAGTTATTCATGACGTAATTAATTAAGACGTCATCCTCCATGTCACTTAGTTGATTATGACGTAATAAGACGCCAGATGATGAACGGATAATCTGGAAAGGTACATTACATCGCCCACTTGTATCATAATCTAAGAGCTCAGTTAAGAACAATAAATTAAAAAATAATTTTCTTTTTCTTTTTTGAGTGTCAACATACCAAGCTCATTTACAAGTGAATGCTTTGGTATATCCCAATAGGTGTTGATTACGCTACACTTAATCATCGACTATTAAACATCCGTGTATTGCCAGATTGAATGAATTTACCCTTTCATGGAAGATGCGGCCAAAACCTACGTTTGCAGTGGTCAAGTGGATAAGAGCATTATTGAAAATTGAGCACCGGAATGACTGGCTCGATAAGTGAGCCAGTCATTTCTGTGGCAAATATTCAAAATTTTCGTCTCTTGGCTTGCAAACGGACATTCAATGAGCAAATATTCAAACTTTCTGAATCAAATTTAGCCAGTAAAGGGGTAATCGTTCTAATTGTATTAAACATTAAAACAGTTATGCATTTTCCAACCAATCAAAACTCAATAGCTCAATCCGACAATACATATGTAGCCTTTTACATGGAAATAAAAAATGTAAAATGGCTAATGATCACTGGTCGCCCATGGTAACATTATCTATTGCAAATAAAATAGTATTCAAGATGGCTGACAGTTATTAGCAACGATATTGTGTTTCACATTCAAGAGATTTCTCACTCAGACATGGTCCAATAGAGCAATTATATTTTAAACCTTATCAGATCATTCATTTGGAAATTGATTTCAAATATTGCACCCAATTGGTCGTTATTCATATTGTATTTATGATTACCGTGCATCTTAATAGCTCTCTAGAACATATATGGTTCTACGCGCCTATAAAGACACACACCAATCTTACATGTCATAACAATAATATCATTCGCAAACCTATCTGCTATGTACCCCACCCCACCCTACCCCACCCCCGCCGCCACCCCACCCACCAAACCCCCACAAACATACTGTTGACGGCCATATTCCATTTAGGGTCATCATCGATTGCGATAATTTTCTTTTCCACAGAGATCGTCAAATGGAGCTAAGACACGCCCAGCCGCCTATCATACCAGCAGAATGCGCTATGCCCTCATACCACATCCGGGATACAACATTTCGTTGTGGCGCATAAAAAGTAAAAACAAGATTAGAATGCACAGTTTGACTTACGTCTAACCAAGGAACCAGTCCCGTCATCGTGCGGACTATCTGCTGCTCTGCGGTTTCTATGACAAAACTTAACTGACCAGTGCGCAATGCCTCGGCTGTGTTCTCGTTTGGATATATGCTTCCCTGGGGGGTAATAACAGAATAATATGTACAAGTCTAGCAACATTCTATCCATTCATTATTTATTGTAAATGTACACAGATGTAGCATACAGCGATGTATGTCGTCAGAATGTGGCCATGTTATTTAACAGTCTGACTAGCCGTCACGTATCTAACGGTCTGACTAGCGGTCACGTATCTAACAGTCAGACTAGCCGTCAAGATCTAACAGTCTGACTAGCGGTCACGTATCTAACAGTCTGACTAGCCGTCAAGATCTAACAGTCTGACTAGCCATCAAGATCTAACAGTCTGACTAGCCGTCACATACCTAACAGTCTGACTATCCATCACGTATCTAACAGTCTGACTAGCCATCACATATCTAACAGTCAGACTAGCCATCATGTAACTAACAGTCTGACTAACCGTCACGTATCTAATAGTTTGACTAGCCATCATGTATCTAACAGTCGGACTAGCCATCCCGATCTAACAGTCTGATTATCCATCACGTATCTAACAGTCCGACTAGCCGTCGTGTATCTAACAGTCTGACTAGCCATCGCGTATCTAACAGTCTGACTATCCATCAAGATCTAACAGTCTGACTAGCCATCACGTACCTAGCAGTCTGACTAGCCATCATGTATCTAACAGTCTGACTAGCCGTCACGATCTAACAGTCTGACTAGCCATCACGATCTAACAGTCTGACTAGCTGTCACGTACCTAGAAGTCTGACTAGCCATCACGTATCTAACAGTCTGACTAGTCATCGTGTATCTAACAGTCTGACTAGCCATCACGATCTAACAGTCCGACTAGCCGTCTCGTACCTAACAGTCTGACTAGCCGTCACGATCTAACAGTCTGACTAGCCATCACGATCTAACAGTCTGACTATCCATCATGTATCTAACAGTCTGACTGGACGTCATGTATCTAACAGTCTGACTAGCCGTCGCGTATTTAACAGTCTGACTAGCCATCACATATCTAACAGTCTGACTAGCCATCACGATCTAACAGTCTGACCAGTCGTCACGTACCTAGCAGTCTGACTAGCCGTCACGTATCTAACAGTATGACTAGTCATCGCGTATCTAACAGTCTGACTAGCCGTCACGTATCTAACGGTCTGACTAGCGGTCACGTATCTAACAGTCTACTAGCCGTCAAGATGTAACAGTCTGACTAGCCGTCACGTATCTAACAGTCTGACTAGCCGTCAATATCTAACAGTCTGACTAGCCATAAAGATCTAACAGTCTGACTAGCCATCACGTCTCAAACAGTCTGAGTAGCCATCACGTACCTAAGAGTTTGACTAGCCGTCACGTACCTAACAGTCTGACTAGCCATCACATACCTAACAGTCTGACTAGCCATCCCGTATCTAACAGTGTGACTATCCGTCGCGTATCTAGCAGTCTGACTAGCCATCACGTATCTAACAGTCTGACTAGCCATCATGTATCTAACAGTCTGACTAACCGTCACGTATCTAATAGTCTGACTAACCGTCACGTATCTAATAGTCTGACTAGCCATCAAGTATCTAACAGTCAGACTAGCCATCAGGATCTAACAGTCTGACTATCCATCACATATCTAACAGTCTGACTAGCCGTCATGTGTCTAACAGTCTGACTAGCCGTCGCGTATCTAACTGTCTGACTAGCCATCACGATCTAACAGTCTGACTATCCATCACGTATCTAACAGTCTGACTGGACGTCATGTATCTAACAGTCTGACTAGCCGTCACGATCTAACAGTCTGACTAGCCATCACGATCTAACAGTCTGACTATCCATCACGTATCTAACAGTCTGACTAGCCAGTACGTATCTAACAGTCTGACTAGCCGTCGCGTATTTAACAGTCTGACTAGCCATCACATACCTAACAGTCTGACTAGCCATCACGTATCTAACAGTCTGACTAGCCGTCGCGTATCTAGCAGTCTGACTAGCCATCACATATCTAACAGTCAGACTAGCCATCATGTATCTAACAGTCTGACTAACCGTCACGTATCTAATAGTTTGACTAGCCATCATGTATCTAACAGTCGGACTAGCCACCCCGATCTAACAGTCTGATTATCCATCACGTATCTAACAGTCTGACTAGCCGTCATGTATCTAACAGTCTGACTAGCCGTCGTGTATCTAACAGTCTGACTAGCCATCGCGTATCTAACAGTCTGACTATCCATCACGTACCTAAGAGTTTGACTAGCTGTCACGTACCTAAAAGTCTGACTAGCCATCACGTATCTAACAGTCTGACTAGTCATCGTGTATCTAACAGTCTGACTATCCGTCGCGTATCTAACAGTCTGACTATCCATCACGTATCTAACAGTCTGACTGGACGTCATGTATCTAACAGTCTGACTAGCCGTCGCGTATTTAACAGTCTGACTAGCCATCACATATCTAACAGTCTGACTAGCCATCACGATCTAACAGTCTGACCAGCCGTCACGTACCTAGCAGTCTGACTAGCCGTCACGTATCTAACAGTCTGACTATCCATCACATATCTAACAGTCTGACTAGCCGTCACGTATCTAACGGTCTGACTAGCGGTCACGTATCTAACAGTCTGACTAGCCATCACAAATGGAGTGTCCACAGTCTACCCTCTCTCCCCCTCCCGCTCTCTCTCCTCCTCTCCCTCCCCTCTCCCTCCCCTTCTCACACTCTCCCCACGCGCTCTCTCCATCTTTCTACAAGCCCCTTCCCTCCCCACTCTCCCCTCCCTATCGTTCATCTCCCGTCTGCCCTCACAACACACAACAATTTTATTTAAGGGGAGGTTTGGCGACTAGCCATCACGTCTCAAACAGTCTGAGTAGCCATCACGTACCTAAGAGTTTGACTAGCCGTCACGTACCTAAAAGTCTGACTAGCCATCACATACCTAACAGTCTGACTAGCCATCACGTATCTAACAGTCTGACTAGCCGTCGCGCATCTAACAGTCTGACTAGCCATCACATATCTAACAGTCAGACTAGCCATCATGTATCTAACAGTCTGACTAACCGTCACGTATCTAATAGTTTGACTAGCCATCATGTATCTAACAGTCTGACTAGCCGCCGCGTATCTAACAGTCTGATTATCCATCACGTATCTAACAGTCCGACTAGCCGTCATGTATCTAACAGTCTGACTAGCCGTCGTGTATCTAACAGTCTGACTAGCCATCGCGTATCTAACAGTCTGACTATCCATCACGATCTAACAGTCTGACTAGCTGTCACGTACCTAGAAGTCTTACTAGCCATCACGTATCTAACAGTCTGACTAGTCATCGTGTATCTAACAGTCTGACTAGCCATCACGATCTAACAATCCGACTAGCCGTCTCGTACCTAACAGTCTGACTAGCCGTCACGATCTAACAGTCTGACTAGCCATCACGATCTAACAGTCTGACTATCCATCACGTATCTAACAGTCTGACTGGACGTCATGTATCTAACAGTCTGACTAGCCGTCGCGTATTTAACAGTCTGACTAGCCATCACATATCTAACAGTCTGACTAGCCATCACGATCTAACAGTCTGACCAGCCGTCACGTACCTAGCAGTCTGACTAGCCGTCACGTATCTAACAGTATGACTAGTCATCGCGTATCTAACAGTCTGACTAGCCGTCACGTATCTAACGGTCTGACTAGCGGTCACGTATCTAACAGTCTGACTAGCCGTCAAGATGTAACAGTCTGACTAGCCGTCACGTATCTAACAGTCTGACTAGCCGTCAAGATCTAACAGTCTGACTAGCCATAAAGATCTAACAGTCTGACTAGCCATCACGTCTCAAACAGTCTGAGTAGCCATCACGTACCTAAGAGTTTGACTAGCCGTCACGTACCTAAAAGTCTGACTAGCCATCACATACCTAACAGTCTGACTAGCCATCCCGTATCTAACAGTCTGACTATCCGTCGCGTATCTAACAGTCTGACTAGCCATCACGTATCTAACAGTCTGACTAGCCATCATGTATCTAACAGTCTGACTAACCGTCACGTATCTAATAGTCTGACTAGCCATCAAGTATCTAACAGTCAGACTAGCCATCAGGATCTAACAGTCTGACTATCCATCACATATCTAACAGTCTGACTAGCCATCACATATCTAACAGTCTGACTAGCCATCACGTATCTAACAGTCTGACTATCCATCACATATCTAACAGTCCGACTAGACGTCACGTATCTAACAGTCCGACTAGCCAGCACGTATCTAACAGTCTGACTAGCCATCACAAATGGAGTGTCCACAATCTACCCTCTCTCCCCCCCCCCTCCCGCTCTCTCTCCTCCTCTCCCTCCCCTCTCCCTCCCCTTCTCACACTCTCCCCGCGCGCTCTCTCCATCTTTCTACAAGCCCCTTCCCTCCCCACTCTCCCCTCCCTTTCGTTCATCTCCCCTCTGCCCTCACAACACACAACAATTTTATTTAAGGGGAGGTTTGGCGACTGTTTGTGAGGGGTTAGTTATTCCCTCTGACAGTGTTCTAGGGGTTCTCAACCTGGAAACTCGAAACTTAGATGATGCGCATTTTGCGCATTCGCTCAGTGGTCAACATTGGTTATTGGTAGGCCTAATAATCTAAGGCGAGTCTGCTCTACCCTTCAACCAGTCCTATGACAGATATATCAGGATAGACATGATGGGCCGGGTGGTAAATTCTAAAATATAATATCATTTTACCAGCCAATGACACTTTCCAAGACCACTACAGATGCTGGCTTTGGCTGAATTCACCATTATATGCTTAAACTAACACTAACAGAATGTAATGTACTACTTACCGTTTCGATTTTGATGGGACTCCCATCTCTGTTGCCGAAAATTGGCCCTCCTAGCTGCTGTGTGATTCGGACTGAATTACGTACATATAATGCGAGCACTACCTCCTCAGGCTTCAAGTTACGTATCCAAACACTGCGCAGAAAACAAATGCAAACAGTAGTATAGGTTACAAGGTGAATTTATCAAGAACGTCAGATGAGGTTGTTAAAAGAATTTATTAAATTATTTTCATCTCAAAACTAATGAAATGGAGGAATCCAGTTTTAGCTATGCACCGCCCATCTCTAGCTAAGCTCCAACCATACTATACAGGTAAACTGTTGAATATTTTGAAACTAACTCGCAACAGCGCCCAGTGAAATTAGCTTAAAAATATTCAACAGTGTGTTTATTAAATAGTAAACCATACAATTCGTACAACAACGCTTAGTCCGTCTTAGACTAAGCGTTCGTGACGAACATCTACGTCATTCATGACGTAACTGATTATGACGTGATCCTACACGTCACGTAGCCTAGTTCATCATGACGTTATATGATTGATGGATAAACTGGAATACTCCATTGGCATTTGAATATTAGATTTTGCTTTAGTTGTTTCCGAATATGTCTACCATCAAATGAGCAAGATGTTCAGCGATGGACGCGTCCATTTCTAGCTAGCCACACCCATTTCTAGCTAGCCCCGCCCATTTCTAGCTAAGCTCCGTCCACTTGTTGCACGTGTTGGAGTAGATTTGAAACTTTGAAACAAGAAATCCCAGAATTAAAATTTCGAGGTAATTTTACAGGTAAGCTGTTGCCTATTATGATAGTGACGTTAGCTAACACGTGACGCACTTGATCATGACGTCAGATACTTGAGTGACTGATCGGATTAATCTATAAGCTAACTATATCATGGTTATATATAATATTGATTCTGGTTAACCTACCCGTAAGTGAGGATGTAACCAGAGCGCAGGAATGACACGGTAGCTCTAGTAGGCATGCTGTCCAGAATTGGATTGCTGTTTGTTAATTCGACCACCTTACCTATAATAGAATTACATCGACAATTGAACCTGCCGTAACCCTTTAGCACTCATATCAGCCAAAAACCTGTTCATCACTGGTCTCGAGAAATGTCGATTTGCAGACCAAGAGAAGTCTATTTTTGAAATTTTACCACTGGAATGACTGGCTCGATAACCGAGCCAGTTATTCCAGTGGCAAATTATTAAAAATGGTCTTCTCTTGGTCTGCAATTCAATATTTTTTGTTTAATAAATTTGGGGGTTAAAGGGTCAAATTACAGCATTAGGTAAGGTGTTCACTAAAGATAGTCGCTCGCTTTGTGAAGTTCAATTGTGATGATGCATTCAGGCCCATACCCTCTGGCGAGGGAGAGAGTGGAGGGTGTACGTGATGGGTGCCCATTAAAAGCTGAAAGTCATCTGACACGTATTAACTCACAAATTCACCCTAAAGTCTCATAATCTCAATTTCGCGACACTCACATAGGTAAGCTGTTGAATATTTTGAAATTAATTTCTTTGTAATAGTTCCCGTTACTAAAAGAAACTAAATTGTACAAGACTATGAGCATTTGGTATTATATATTCATCTATTGGTGCAAAAAATGTGAATGCCCTTTCGACGAGGACTGGTTTTTATTAAAATCTAAATTCATCTGGGAAAAAATACCTGTGCCATTTCGCAAACAATAAAAAATGCATTTTCACAGCAAAATGCTTGTAAACAAATTGTCAAAATTGCTTACTTTTAGCGGCTTAAATTGTGGACCTAGATGTAATAAAACGAAAGAATTCTTAACATATGATGATTTCATTACGTTTAAATTAAAATAATTTTTTAAGTTGTGAAATTGAATTAGAGGCACGAGTCCCTAATTCAACTTCGCAATTAAAAAAATTATAATAATTTGTCATGAATTAAATCATCATATGTTAAGATTTATTTCGCTTCATTACCTTGAGGTGCATAAACTAAGGCCGTGTTCTCACTAGATACTTAATCCGGAATAACGCCATACTTAAGCCGTGTTCTCACTGTAGATCTAGTCGGGAATCACGCCATACTCCAGTATTGCGTTATGCCGGTTAAGACTAGAACACGGGTTGAGTACGGCGTTATTCCCGATTAACTATCTAGTCTGAAAAAGGTCTACGGCCGTGTTCTCGCTGGAGAGTTAATAGGGAATAACGCCATACCTCAGTATTGCGTTTACGCCGGTTAAGTATCTAGTGAGAACATGCCCTTAAGTCTCTAAAAGAACATAATTTAAACAAATCTTTTTCTCGCAATTTGTCGTGTATATGCACCTTCAAATCAGAATGCTCTAAACCGTTAAACCTTAAAATCCACATATCTCCATTTCATGAGCGCTTTATACATTAAAACTGTTGAATATTTTGAAACTAATTTGAATGGAAATATAGACAGAAACAGGCCCCAGCCAAATTAGTTTTTAAAATGTTCAACAGAATCATAAAGAATTTGCCATACCTGATTTGCAACGTTTAAAGGGTTAGATGCTACTTTCTTTGAAATAAATGCAGGCCTATGCCCCTATGTGTGCTATAGTACTACGGTATATTAGTCATGTTAATAATGCATGCGTATTTAAACAATTCCATCAAAGATTACGAAACAATATAAATGTACGTATGTGCATACAATCGTGTGTGTGTGTGCGCGTACATGCGTACGTGCGTGTGTGAATTGGACTTACAGAACAGATGATCGGTATTCTGACAGAAATTGACTGGCGGTTCAAACTGAAGCAGAGAAGTAGTAGAAATACAATCACATTTTTTTTGTCCCAATTAGCCACCACACTCAAGTCTGTCAAAACGTGTCTTCAGATGGTCATAACGTTTATATGTATAATTCCCATGTTTTCAGGATATCTTTATTTTGCTGTAAAACGGCTTGAAATATTTATATTCTTATTCACGAATAACAAACTCGAGAAATTCTTTACAATGGAGGAAATCTTCTGCCGAGGCAGCAATCAGCTCCAGTCAAAAGAGTTGCGCCATATTCAATGCCAGTAGTTAGTATATAAGACGTGGCACTAGAATGGAGGAATCCAGTTTATCCATCAATCATATGACGTCATGATCAACTACGTGACGTGTATTACGTCATGAATGACTCGATTTAGTCCGTCTTACATGCTTAATCGGCCGTCAGATTGTACGGATTTTATGGCGTTACTATTTAATAAGCATGCTGTTGACTATTTTGAAACTAATTTGACTGGGCGTTGTTCATGGCATATGCAGCAACAACATCCAGTCAAATTAATTTTAAATATTCAACAGCTTACCTGTATAGTTTTTCTGGAAATTGAGATTCACAGAGTGCAGGGATCGGTCGATCCCAACACGGGAAAAGCTTGGTGGAGCTTAGATAAAACTGGATTCTTCAATCTTGGGCTTATCAATTAAACGTCTTTCCATGTCCTGTTATACAGTGTGTATATGCGATTCACGACTACAGAACTAGTATCATTTCAACACCTTGATTTACAATACATATAACTGTCACATCGGAGAATGAAATGTCACATCAAATAGTGTGGATCTAAATCTACACCACCTTACATTTCCCTTATACCTACCTGCCCTGTGTAGAACTGGCTGTCTCCCTCCAGATGGATATATGCATAGCCTGAGAGTAGGTACAGAGCTAAGCGAGTGTCCTCCAACTGGAATACAAAACAAGCAACAACAACAGTCAGGTAAGAAAAAGCTGAAATTAACAAACATTTTCTCAAACGCTGATGAAAAGTATCATATGCCGTGTTCATATCTCAGAGTGGGTGTACAAATAACAAGTAGGATCCTATTATTATGGACGAATCCACGTTTATCTATGCCGGCCCATTTCTGTCTTACCCGTAATTATTACGACGTCATATAATTGAGTGACGATAACTTCACTGGATCATGTCAAAGTGGCTTTAAACGTGGACGCAGCTGTGCTTGTGTCAGTAGTCATGTCCAAACACATGGATTTCCGCAAAATATGCATTGCCATGTCACGATCCTTCGACACAATTAAACGTTCACAGATTCTAGATGTATTAGACCAGGCTAGTTATAATGAAGATGAGCTGTTAGTAATGAGACTACTGCGTGCAGACCAACAGTTCTAAAGCTGAGAGTACGAGTCAAGATAGTGAAGTCTGCAGAGTTTGTGACAACAATCGGCTCCCAGTAGGGAGATGTTCTATGCCATGTGCTTTTCACCTGGTACCTTTCTGCTGCATTGAAATCTGTGCGGTAAAATTCCACAACCCCCCCCCCCCCCCCCCCCCGTCCCCACAGTGTCAATACTGGGTATACCGTTAGAGATGGAATATGCCGATGATGTGGACTTCATAGACGGGGAAAAGAAACCCCTTGACGAACTACTCCCGATAGCGGCAAACAAACTAGAAAATGAGAATCTCATTATGAATAAATCCAAAACAGAGTTCACCTGCGTATATCTATTGACAAAGCATGAAAGAAAATGACGATCCACTTCGCGGCGACGAAGCATGGGTGAAAAATAAAAAGGTTTTGGGCTCACCGCGCATAGGAACATAGCTTTCCAATTGTTCTGGAAGCCGTGGATTTGAAGATCGTAAAGACTACGTTTGCACAACGCAACCTGCGTATCCTTGCCGCTCTACATCTGCAACAGTTGGGCTGCCCCAAAGGCAGCTCTAGACAAACCTCATGCCTGCCAGCACAGCCACCTACGCACCATCACTGGACACCGATGGCCGGACAGCAAAACGGTAAACTACACAAAATGCGTAATACATCACCGCTCTATGTAAAAGTCGCCCAGAAAAGATGCTACACGTTTGGCCACATGCTAAGGATGCCAGAAAACACACCAGCACAAAGAGCCTTGGAATTGGTGCCACTGGGAGCCAGTAAAAATAAAGCCAAGAGAGGACGCTATGGCGTAAATATCTTAAGCGTGCTGCGGGCTGACCTCAAGAAAACAGGATTCGGTACACTCAGATTAAGAATAGACCTGAGGAAGCTAATGATTTTAGCCGAGGGCAAGACACAGTGGTCAAAAGCGAAAAAGGACTGATTACAGCTGTAGGATGTTTGACTACAGCGCTGCAGAATACAATAATCATACACAGATTGGATTCATCTATTAAAAAGAAGTAGGACTAGGATAATGAGTCAAATTGACTCGAAATTCTGAAAATAAATTCACTAGAAGATGTTGCTCGCTTAGGCAACAACGGCTTCCGTTCACGTTATTTTCAGGATATTCAAAATCGCTTCTGTATGAGTTCCATGAAATTGATATACTATGACTTCAGGATTGAAAGTATTAATACCAAAATACAACTGTAGCTAAGTCAAAGATGTGAAACACATTCAATTCTACTTCACTAAAATTTTTTATTTTCTTTTCTGATAAAAAGGTGTAATGCTAAAGTGTATCCCAAAGTGAGAACAATGTCCAAAACAGAGGAAGAGTAAGACCACGGCGAGACATGTGCCTTTCTCTGATAATAATGATAGCCTACAATAATTTAGAAATGGTACATTTTAATACCAACTTAATTGATTTTTACCAGATCTCCAAAAGGTCATCTTCGAATGATGAAGATTATGGCATTCGAAGAACATGTCCGAACATAAACCATCACTGTTGGACTATCCTCACAGATGGTGGCTCTGTGTTACACAGGTTTGTAGAGTGCTGCATTTGATATTAGACTGTGTGACCCTCGATGATTTGTAATGACTCGCAGATGTTTGCGGCAACATGTATTGTAGCTCGCGGGGTACGCGCTGGTCTGCCATGTTGCTCCACTCCACCACACTGCATGTACATGATGCACGGGAGGGCTGGTTAGCTGCGGTTCTCGGGGTTGCGGATCCCATATCGCATCTCTCCAGAAGGTACAAAGACTGGCCTCTATAGCCGGTGGAACGTTCATGTTCCAGTGGGGCTGTGCGACCATTGCCACCGAGATTGAACCTTACTGTCTCGTCCCAACTGTTGGTGTCACCGGTATGACGGTCCATTAACTAATTTAAAAGTTTGGACACGATGATATAATTAAACAGTCACAATTAATAACTATACAAACAATTCTACTCGTTTGACAGTAATGAGCAAATAATACAGTACATTGAGCTATCTGGTGTTCTTTCCACGTGGTCTCGCTGACGGTACCACACAGATCCGTAAATCTGCAGAGGTATCCCCGCAAAGGGAGAATCGCAACGAGGCTACTTGGTAGTTTAATATAAACTAATTACACCCCTAACACACACAAAACATTGTTGTTGCGAGAGCAAAGTGCCTCGCGCGGCCTCCGTCCCAGGAAAATGCCTTCAACGCCGAAGCAGATGTAAAGAGCTGGCAAAAAGGGCCACTCTTTTGTTCAAACAAAAAACTAAGTGCTGGTCAATCCTAGTGAAGCCATAATTAATTTGATGCACACTGGTTTACGTGAAGACTGGTCGAATGATTTTCGAAGAATTCACAGGTCCCCGTCGTATGTAGGTCCAAAGATACTGCATTGGTAGTTGCCGCTTTATTTATGCGGGCCTTCTGCTACATTCTAACTTACCATGTGGTTATTAGATACGATTCCAAGCTTTGGGCGCAAGTGGCAAGGATTCCTACCTATCTTTAGACACATATATCTGACTGGTAAAGATGTCTAGCTTCCCGAAGGTCACCCTGCATAGCATCTACCTCAGAAAGACAGCATGCATACATGTTACGGAGCAATAGTTCCCGAATCACATGACGATCTGGTCACCCCTGTCCCGCAATATAAAACATATAACATCACCAGGACAAGTTTACAGTTCACAAAAGCAATTTAGAAAGTTCAATATTGTTTATGGTGGGAAGTAAGAGACAGATATCTATCGCGAGTGACCTTCCCGTGAGGGCGTGGTGGGTTCTAAAACCTCAACCGGACACTACAACGAGTTAGATGGAGATCTGCATCTCATCCGTCACCCGTGTGCTACGGAATTAACATATTACCTGTTATTAGGGTTAAGTTCCAGAATACCCAGAGATGCACTACAGGCCAGTGTCACATAATAAATAATATAATTTCTTTTCGCAGTGCTTCCTACATTTGCTGGGGAATCTAAACTAACTGGTATCCGAAGATACATGGGGTGGTGTGAGTAAATCTGCACTTTAGTTGTTACCACTCAGAAACCCCAAGAGTAAAAAGTTCTGTAACCCTCATTTCCTTCTGGTCCTGATAGGTACCCAGCACGACAAGAATAGTGCGATATGAGAAAATCACAAGGACCAACTCGGCACACTATAAGCACACACGCTACCTGTTCTTACGGACGTAGCCGTTTTAACGAAACCTCTCCTATAGGGCTTTATACACGTGTACTATCCGGGGCGGTCGTCCCACACCCAGCTTACCTGGGACGGTTCGTACAAGTTTGTTCAATATAGTGCTTTTGGAGCTTCCCCGATGCTTCAATTGAATAGCATTATGCAAACACATGCAGCATCGCGTTGTTGTAGCTTGACTTTCATGACGATTTCAGAACCACAACTTCCAAAAGGACTGTGAGGCAATATTTCCAGTTACACAGCGGGTTTCAATGTCGACAGAGCTGCAGAGGAGGGAACGCAATAGTCTGCTCCTCCTCCACTTCCCAGTGCCCCGATGGGTATAGGGGCGGGGCGGGGTGGGTGGGGTTGTGGTCTGGGGGTGGAGTTAGGGGGTGGGGGTACTGTCATCATTCATTTCCGTGATGCCGGATAGCTAAGATTATGTTTTACGTTCACAAAAGGGTTTACGGCCTTGGGCTGTTCTGCAGCTATTGGGAGTAGTGTATCACGAGGACCTTTTCCTCGTTGATAAAATCAACATCATCTGCATATTCCATCACTAGTGGTATGCCTATCATTGGGACTGGAGGGTTTGGTCAGATAGCGCTGCGGCGAGCTAGCAAAAGTTAACCCTTTCATGTAGTGGTCTTAGGGAATATCCATTTGCCGGCCAAGAGAAGACTATCTTTGAAAATCTACCACTGGAATGACTGGCTCGATAACCGAGCCAGTCATTCCATTGGTAAATTTTCAAAAATAGTCTTCTCTTGGCCTTCAAATGGCCATTCTATAAGTACATATTTTAAGTTGGTGACCAAACTTAGTCATTAAAGGGTTAAGTGAAGAACATTGGTGATAAACCATCACCTTGTGCGGGTCCTATTGATGTTTCAAACTGTGCAGAAAGCCTTGAGTTGGCGTGAACGATGAACCTTTCCGATTTTAGATATGCCCCGCCCATCTCTAGCTAAGCTCCACCCACACCTTGCTCGTGTTAGGATAGATCGATCTCTGAACACCATGACTATCAATTTCCAAAAAAACAACACAGGTAAGCTGTTGAATATTTTGAAACTAATTTGACTGGGTGCTGTTGCTGCCCAAGGCAGCAACAGCGCCCAGTCAAATTAGTTTCACAATATTCAACAGCATGTTTATTAAATAGCATAGAATTACAAAGACATACACTTCATACAACGTGTCGGATCATTTGAGATTTGATGACTGTCTATATGGAACCCTTTGTGACGTAATGATTGTGACGTCATCATACACGCACTGAGCTGATTATGACGTCATACGATGTCTGATGATGGATGGATACTCTGGAAAGGTGAATTAGTTTTGTGTTTGCCAATATGAGTCTCACCAGGCATAGTTCGTCATCGTCGCAGCCAGCTCGATGGAGAACTTCAAAGATCTGTAGTCTCTTGACGTTTGCGTCAAATGCACGTGACATGTCGAGTCCCATCTTGTAGAAGTTCTGTTGCTTTGATAATATTACTGATGTCAACATTCGTTGTCATCAGATTATGTCAACGCAGCTAATTCCTCTCTCAAAATCTTGAAATCATGTTAATAAGCTTAGTACCAGACTATAATACCGTTAGCACACAATGTTATCACATATCTTACCGTGACAGTTCGATCCATCCACCATACAGGTCCGAGACCGCCTTGCACCTGAATGTATGGAGTGAGATCTAGTCCTACACCGCCCTGATCCATATTCAAACTCGGCCCGCGGATTGTTACTGACGTAAACCTTGATACACGACCTTGGTAATTTGACACCTGGAAAAATCAAGGATAATAAAAATGTAGAGGAAGGTATTCTCATATAACCATTTAAGCTGGACAAGAGTAGACTATTCTTTAAGACACGCACGCTCGTACCTACACACGCACGCACATAGACAGACACCCACGCACGCACACAGCACGCACGCACGTGCCCGCGCACGCGCGATACTTTAGCAACCTGACACCGCCGCCGGCCCCGCCAACGAGGACACTCGCACGCACGCACGTACGAACGAATGAACGCACACAGGAATACATACACGCACACGTAGGCACTCACGTAAACAGATACACACACGCACATGCACGCGCGCACGTGATATTTTAGCAACCTGGCGCTGCCGCCGCCACCGCTGATGAGAATTATTGACTAACCACAAGCTGGAATCGGATATCCGTGGATCCCACAAGCGTCAAAATCACCATTCCGTGTAATATGCCATCCTTTATAATCTCAGCCTGAAACAAAAAAACAACAACAAGCAAATAAATAAATAAATAAATAAATGCGTATATTTGCTTTCATACACGCATCCATGAAGTCTATAGACAAAATTCAGTTGGCACCCGCCCTATCGCTGATGGGGATTATTCCTTAATTCACGTATTGCATTTCTTATAAACCGTGTTTTTACTGCCTAATTCTGACCACATCAGCATGCTAGACGACTTTGCCGATAAGATATTTATTATTTAACTCCATATGCCATAGGCCCTTGAGTGTAACAACTCAAATATATGTACATTTCATGGCAAAACCATACAATAATTAATCCAGAACAGTTGCAATAATTTATAACTTAAACGATCAACATGAGAAAATGCTCAATTCTCCTTATGCCATCTTCAAGTGTACACATTGTGTGTCATTGATAAATCCACATTTTAATAACACTTGAATGTTTTGAAACTAATTTAACTGGAGAAAATGCATATTTTATATTTTCCCTACGTAGCATGAAGGCTTGGTATACATATACCGCTAAATTCTTTACGACCGTCGGATTCCATTTTGGAATAACTCGTTCAGTTTTGCAAATGTTTGCGCTTATATAGTAATATGGTTTCAAAATGGATTTACGTAAAACTTTATACAGAAGGTACATAAGTACTACTTCTCGGTATACACGTTTAGCATTCTTTTGCCACGACCTGTTTAAGGGAATACGATTAACGCCATCTATACGTCATAACTATGTCATTCGGATACCCACGTTTCTGTTAATAGAATAATGTCACCTTTAGCGTTCATATCAGCAGAAAAACCCGGCTTCCGCAGTGGCCTTGAGAACTGTCCATTTGCAGACCAAGAGAAGACTAATTTTGAAATTTTACCATTGGAATGGCTGGTTCGATAACCGAGCCAGTTATTCCAGTGGTAAATTTGCGAAACAGCTTAACTGTATAGTTTTCAGGAAATTGATAGTCGGGGATCGATTAATCCCAACACGGCAAAGTGTGTGTGGAGCTTATCTAGGGGTGGTTGGGGGCATAGCAAGGGCCATTATATGACACGTCGCATCTCGCGAGAAACTGTCAGCTGGCGATTCGTTCACTGTACCAATGATGGGTCGCAATATTGCCTGACTGTTGTTTACTATTAACAACGGCGAATGCTTGTGGTGCAATTGTTTACCATATTCGGTTGATTCAAGGTTTTAAACTCGCATTTTGACGTTATTTGCATATAACAAATGCATAATTTGCATTGGTTGCGATCTGAGGACGATTTTAGAAGCTATTAAATCTTTGAAGTTGGCACTGCAGAGCATAGGTCTATATATCCGTTTTACCTTTATCACTCTGGAGAAGTCGCCTGCCAGGCCTTGCAATCCGCCAATTTGATTAGCTAATACGCGTACTGGCAACCCTATGTCGAAGAAACAGAATCATCTTCAAACATCAGAGAAATATCTTACACCGCTATATATCTCATTATAGGAAGGTATTGGTTCTTATAAGAGAATTGGATATTAGTGAGACACCATGACTCATTTTGCCCAATGACAGTGGTTTGAACAGTAGGCCTATATCATATTTTCAATTATTCTTACAAAAATTCGAAATTATGTAGTTTTTATATTTATATTTAACCATTCTTAGATAATAATGGCCCTTTCCAGTTTATCCAACATGTGACGTCATAATCAACTACGTGACGTGTATGATGACGTCATAATCAATACCGTCATGAATGACGTAGATAAGTTCGTCATGAACGCTTAATTGATAAGGGACTAGAGATATTGTTGTACGAATTGTACGTTTTTAGTATTCAATAAACATTCTGTTGAATATTTTGAAACTAATTTGACTGGACGTTGTTGCTGCCATATGCAGCAACAGCACCCAGTCAAATTAATTTCAAAATACTCAACAGCTTACCTGTATAGTTTTCTGGAAATTAGTAAGGGAGTTCAGGGATCGATCGATCCCAACACGGGCGAAGCGTTGGTGGAGCTTAGCGAGAGATGGGCGGGGCATAGTTACAAATGGTCCATTATGTTGTTGATCTGCGTGGAATTGTACATGGATAATGTAGCTATTACGCGGAGAATGTCAAATACGCATTTCCTCAGGTAACTCATAGGCCTTCTTGTCTTTATGAAAACTATACTCCATCATATGTTATTGAGATCCCCTGATCAATAACGGAGCTGGGGTATTGAGTATGCCATTTAAAACCCAATCAGTGCGTGAATCGAAAATCGTTCTCCGTTGTGAATTAGCCCTTGAATACATACCGGTACCTCAAGTTTTATCGACAGGTCTACGCTCGTCAGTAAAGAAAGCTATGTTTCCCCCCTCCTCGATCCCTGCCCCCCTCGCTCTCTCTCTCTCCCTCCCTCTCTCCCTTTCTCCCGTCCGCACACCCTCCCTCCCCCTCCACCGCCTGCCCGCCCATCTGCCTGCCCTTCCTCCCTCCCTCCAAATCCTCTCTCTCTCTCCCTCCCTCCTTCCCTCCCCTCCCTCCCCCTCCCTCCCCCTCCCTCCCCCTCCCTCCCTCTCCCCCTCTCCCTCTCTCTCTCTCTCTCTCGGCTCTCCCTAATCCCCCCCCCTCCTCTCTCTCTATCCCTCCCTCCCTCTCTCTCTTCCGCCCGCACTCCCTCCCTTCCCCCTCCACCGCCTGCCCGCCCATCCGCCTGCCCTTCCTCCCTCCCTCCAAATCCTCTCTTTCTCCCTCTCTCCTTCCCTCCCTCCCCTCCCTCTCTCTCTCTCTCTCTCTCTCTCTCTCTCTCTCTCTCTCTCTCTCTCTCTCTCTCTCTCTCTCACTCCGCTTTACTCACCACCATTGTTAACACCCTTAAAGCGCCAATAGTCACGCGATGTCCTGAATTCTGTGCCCTTGATGTAACGTTTTGGTATATTCATGCGGCCTTCTATAATAATAATAATAATAATAATAATAATAATAATAATAATAATAATAATAATAATAATAATAATAATAATAATAATAAGAAGAAGAAGAAGAAGAAGAAGAAGAAGAAGAGCAAGAAGAAGCAGCAGCAGCAGCAGCAACAGCAGCAGCAGCAGCAGCAACAACAGCAGCAGCAGCAGCAGCAGCAGCAACAGCAGCAGCAGAAGCAACAGTAGCAGCAGCAGCAGCAGCAGCAGCAGCAGCAGCAGCAGCAGAAGAAGAAGAAGAAAAAGAAGACGGTTTATATTACTTTATCGCACATTCTAGAAAAAATACTTTACATGATTCTAACATTTAATTAAAACTATAGGTTTAATATTTCACTAGTATTGGTATATAAATGATGGATTATATATCACCGATTCATAAAAATATACAAAAAGGTGATACAAAGTAAAAAACATTGGAATTTACCAAATATCACGAATGTTACTATTACACAAGGCACAAGTCGTTAAGATAATGCGAAAAACAATTATGATAGATAACATGTTAAATTACCTTGAACGTTAGAACATTTCGGTCCACTGTACACATAAAACTGTGTCAAACCCCCAAAATTCTTCCAAATTCAAACAGTGAAACATTTTCTTTATGGTAATTAAATTCGATATCAGTGTGAGACAACATTCGCCCAATACACTCTCAAAGAGGACGGATTTGATGATTCCCATCCACCAGGCATTGTTGAGTGGCATATGTTGCAATTTTTGCATTTGCTAGAATCCTATTAAGATAGGCGATAGTAGTCAAGGGGGTCGCTGTGAGCTATTGTTCTCTTGTCAAAATGATTGATGGGTATAGGTCACGAGGTCAAGTGCAATTGTTGGAGAACAATAGCGTCCAGCTGGTCCCCTCCAGTCAATAATGACTGATGTGTACACGAGGTCAAGAGCAATTCGTTCTAAACGAGCGGGTGGATGCTATTGTTCATGCAGGTGGATGCTATTTTTCTAAATGAGCGGGTAGCTGCTATTGTTCATGCAGGTGTCCACTCTAAATGTCCTTCATAGTTGAAAAGATAATTTGAGACTCAGTCATTTAATTTTCAAAAAAATCAGATGGTAGTCATTTAATTATAAAATTTTCAAAATTGTTATGGAAATGAGTTGGTGCTGAACAATGTCAACTGCACCCTTGTAGCATTTAACGTATTAATTAGGTGTGCGGTGCACACCCCTCGTGGTTGCAGTAAAAAGTCGAATATTTTGAAACTAAGCAGAATTGTGGCTTCCTATGACAAATTGTCGACCAGTGCTTTTTTAAGTATTGCGTTTATGCGCATGATCGAAGGCACCTACATGAACAATAGTGCACAGCGGTCACTTATGAACAATAGTGCACAGATGCACATTTAGAACAATGCGGCCTCCTGCATGAACAAAATGTGTTCCCAGTCATTTAATATAAAAAAATCAGAGCGAAGTACAGCGCTACATGGGTAATATATAGGTAAACTTATCAATGTTGTATGTATAATATTATATAGATAATCATGTATCTATCGTATTTAAGGAGATATATGGCTTTAAAGTGGCAGTCATTTAATTATGAAATTTTCACAAAATGTCCTACAATTTTAAACATGTGTATGTACATGCCCGGACACACATGCATATGCCATAATCTTGTATCTATCGTATTTAAGGAGTAGTCTTTAAATTGGCCACCATTTAATTATAAAATTTTCAAAAAAAAGTTGTGCTATACAGGCGGCTGCACATTTATACACACATCAACATGTGTATGCACACACTACCCCCGCACCATGATTTAGGTTTGAAAAATCTAAATGTTAAAATATTATATCTGATGAATATTTTGAAAATAATGTGAATTGTAGCTTCCTATATCAAATTAGTATCAAAAAAAAAATTCGCTTAAACTACCACTGTGCCACGATTTAGTTTTGAAAAAATCAAAATGTTAAAATAATATATATCTGAAGAATATTTTGTAACTAGCGCAAAATGAAACTTCCTATGCCAAATTAGTATCAAAAATATTCGCTTAAACTACCATTGTGCCACGATTTAGGTTTGAAAAATTAGAAAATAACATTTTATGACGTTTGTAAGTTATATGGTATTAAATTGTGACATTTGACCCTATCTCGACCAATCAGGATTTAGAACAATAGCGTCCAGGTGCCACCTGCATGAACAATAGCAGCCACCCGCTCATTTAGAACAATAGCGCACAGCCGGTCATTTAGAACAATAGCGTACAGCACCCACTTATGAACAATAGCGCAAACACCTGCATGAACAATAGCGCACTGTGACCACCTGCATGAACAAAATCACCCAACACCATGCATTAACCCCACCCACCACCAACACCCACCCACCAACACCAATCAAATTTCTTCATATTCATATTTGCAGACCTATAGAAGACTATTTTTGAAAATTTATCATTGGAATGACTGACTCTGATGGCTATCCATTTGTCTAGACAGTGTGGTCCGAATTTGTGAGAGCGTGGTGTGTGAAAAATGTCATATAGGATGGAGAGGGTTCAGTCAATGAGGTTTTAATAAAGGTCTCGCTCATATGCCATTATAAGCTTCATTTGGTACAAAACCGAATAATACCCTTGTGGGATGTTGTCCGATAAATAAATTATCTCTATCCATGCTCATAACTCCACTTGGTACCGTAAAAGTTTTACATACAACACGACGAATAGGGTATTTAGCACTCGTCCTTATCAGAGTAACCATGTGCGATATTAACCGACCAGAGGATTGTATAACTTTACATACAAATAAGGTAGCCGATAATAACTTCAGCTTGGGTTTGAGATTGTCTGTAGACATAATGGCAAAAAGTATCTTTACTCCGCTGCAGACATACTCTCAAATCAACAGATCCAATCAGAAATTGACCCTGCAGAAACAGATCAGTGTGTATGCACCCAATTAATTGCACTGTCTTACTTTCAGCCATAATTTTTCTGTGTGCTTGAAATCCTAAGTTAGTATCAGCGACATTATCAAATTCACCAGCATCATCCATTTGCCATCCAGCAAGTTGGAGATGTGAGGATACAGCATCGCTTCCATAATTAAGCAATGTTTCAAAATAAGCGCGGAAAGCATAATTTTCGCTCAAGTCACTGACACGTTTTTCATTCAAAAAAACATCCACTTGTGAGAACATCGTATGAAGGAGATTCTTCACAGGACCCATCTTTTCATCAACTGCATTACTCAATCTTCTCATCGTCATCGTCTGAAATGTAGACAGAGTACACTCAGTGATGCTACATCCTGGTATATTTGCGCCTGACCTATCAGTTATATTCCTATTGTATCGATGTAGTTCTTTGACATGGAGCGATACTGAATATCACGAAATGTCCACTGGCATATATCTTTCCTGCGATCAGTACTAGACAGTGAAATCACTCTGAGCAGTGGTGCTGATGTGTCACCTACTATGCTGTGAGAGACAATGTGCAGTATATATATTCTGTTATTGGTCTGCCCTAGTGACTCTTTCGAAATGATTTTAATACTTCTACTGGTCCTGTATGTATGTTTTCGTAGTAGCCAATTAAATTAGATACTTCTGGGCCAAACTTAATGCCATAATTACATCTAATCGTAAGAGATATCCAGATACCTGGCTGACCATTCTGTATACTCAGATTCACAATACACGTAATGATCACGATATAAATGATTATAACTTGTGCTAGGTCTACTATCTCCTCCTTTGGTACACGCGAACCCATTATGCACCCCATTCCCTGATCTGAATGTCTCTCTATGTACTCGTCCATTATTAATGGTGCATAGTGTTGAGCTCAGTAACTCATGAGTTAAACTTGAAGGGATGGCTGAGACACTTGAGGTAATATTCACGTACTCCCTTAGCTCCTTTTCTACTCTTATTATCTGTTCCACTGCATGTTCTCTATCTTCTTTATCGCCAAAAATCTTCTGAATCTCATCGCAGTAAAGATTTTCAATAATTGGATCACCCGAATAATCTTCCAATTTATATAAGATCGGATATTTATCAGAAAGAACAATTCACGGCTCCACTTACAGTAATGTGCCTTCTCAAATGACATTCTTGCTTGCGAGATTCTCACATGATAACCAGGTTTTGGTGTATATTTTTTAGTTTAGGGTTTTTCTTCTTCCCTACATATACATTTCTCCATGCGATCAGCTCAGTACTATGATCAACATGTATCAGTGGCATACGTGTGCTGGTGTGTACAGTTTTATAGTACGCTGCGATTAACTAGGTAATATATCGATATACCTTCTCGTATTCTTATGAGTCATGTATCAATATATTCAGCCCTTTAATGTCTGCTGAAAACATTCCACCATAGCAGCGTGCAGCTCATTCTGCGAGGTATAGAAATACATTCCATTCTCAGTCAAATATTTCTTGACTACTCCATTGACGAACTCACCACCTTTGCCAGTTTGAATAGCGTGTGGGCATCATTCAGTATGTGACAGAATAGCTTCCAATCCTTTCTTGACTGATGCAGATATTTTGCTATACAGATTTTCTACCCATGCATACTTTGAGAGTGCATCAACAATGCAGAGTAGGTATAACATGTCATCGTTTTCCTTTGCTAGCATTCCCATCTAGCACAGATCTGCCTGTCATAACTCGTTGACAGCCATTACTATTATCTTATGTCTGGTAAACTTTGTTCTCCATGGTCTGTGAAGGGTGTATATATCCTGACGTTTTAACCATTCTTCAATATAGACATGTGGCATTTTACCTTTAAATGCATTGTATGGCTTTTCCTTTCTACCAAATGAGGCAGAATGCTTCTGATCGTAATATACTTTAGCCAATTTAGCATCACTAAATTCACCCACACTGGTGTAGTATATCTCTTTGCTTTGCTCTTTTTCATCCTGTTGCCCGCTAGAGAAGTTGTGTACTCACTAACAGACAGTGTACCTGTACTTTTTCTATGCATTCTTTTACTCATGGCAGAAGGTGCATACTCACTGATGCTATCATCATTATCATTGACATTATATATCTGCTCCAATGTTTTCTCTTGTCTGACAAATCTGTGTGGTATGTTTAAGTTGCATAGAAGATTAAGAAACTTGGCCTCTGTGACATCGAGCATACCAATGTGTCGAGGTTTGCACCCATGAGCAGCAACGTTTGTAAGCAGATTGAGTACATTACTTTTCAAGTAAAACATACCCTCTATCGTTACTTCACCTAGAACATTAACATTAAACTGTTCAGGAACTGGGCATAAAATATCTATTATTCTGCTGGCTTTTGTCCTATATGTCTTTGGTATTCCCCTCATTGTATGTTCAAGTATTTGTGTAGGCAGTGCATCTGACGTAGGTATGAGTTGAGGAGGTTGCACGCGATATTGATGCCCTATTGATTGCTGATGGTAGCGCCTATATTTATCCTGTACTTGCGAATATGATGTTGACTTTTCATGCTCAGACATATAATGTCGCGCTAATATATTGGATATCTCATTGTTGAGACTAATAGCTTTACGTATCGCTGGGTCTGTCTGCAGCAGAGATATTTTACTCTGTTCATTTAAATTGCCTATCGATTCGTGTGGTACCAAAGCCATCTTATGTACATATTCCATCTTCTCATGTGAACAGTTTACCAATTAATGGCGCTAGTGTGCCAATCACTGTGGGTAATATGGCTCCCAAAAATTCACCTGACTGTAACAGATGTCTTTGATGCATGTATGGTATTACATGACTGGTCAGCGCATGCTTATGGTATTTATATTTACTCAGTTGCTTGTATCGTGATTTAGTAAACCGGACATTTCCACGTAACACATTAAGGCATGACTCACATAGCACATCTATTAATTCATTTGAACATTGTTTGAGTACATCATTTCTGATCTTTGGTTTTACTTTGGCCAGATGTTGTGGCATAGGGAAATGCTGTTCTATATTACAAGGTGACATTTTTTCACTTCTTTGCTATGTACACGTAACAGACATCTTATGGATGAACAGTTGATTGGAGTCTGGTGTTGATGGTTTCAAATCCAAAAGTGGAAATGAGTGAGGTGTTCGTGTCGCATCCTTATATGCTTCTATCAAATACTTTGTATTACAACTGATTGGATAAAGAGCATATAGAGGATGCATCGCATGGATTCTTAAACAATACCATGTAGTGACAGTTAACTGGTAAGTCGCGCTGATTACGCAACTTGTGAAAAAGATTTTGTGCTACAAAGATAACGCTACAGTTCTCATGATGGGAACGTTTTGTAAATAAGTCAGCCACATTTTCATTGCATTTATTCATGAAATCGTCCTGTATCACCAATGTATTACATCTTCTGTATAATTCAACATCAATCTTGCCACATGCCATAACAGTACACGGTCCTCTGTGGAGGGGGAGTAATTACTGATGGTTCTCTTATTAATGCTTTTATCATTTCAGTTTTACCACACTACATCGAACCACAGACAATCATGGTAAAGGGGTGACATAACCTCGTATTACAGTCAAGCATTGTCACCATCACTTGCAAATGTAATCATTCAACCGGTATAGCATATGCACAAACACTTATATATATATATATATATATATATATATATATATATATATATATATATATATATATATATATATATATATATATATATATATATATATATATATAAATATATATATATATATATATATATATATATATATATATATATATATATATATATATATATATATATATATATATATATATTTATTGGTGGCGACCCTATCAGAAACATGATGACGTGATATGACGTAATGACACATGTTCGTGTTTATGAGACCTGACTGTCTGAAATGCGTGCGATTGCGCTAATCTTTGAACCATTACTCCATTAATAATGCACACTCACCAGTCATTATTTGACAAAGATCATAATACCATTGGCATCCAATTATAATCAAATTTGTAACAGCACATTTTTTCGCGGCTTTGAAAAAAGATATTTATGAGCTGGATTTTACTGCGGAGAGTGGCAAAGCATAAACACATGCTCTGCGACAGCCATTCCAATATTCTGAATGTCGCATGTCTAGCTGCATGCTATAATAATACACACAGGTCTGTATTTTTGGCCCTGGTGGGAGGTGGGTGGCTCATCAAAAGTAATGATTTGTAACGAGATGCACTTAAGCATATGAAATATCCCACCAGACACATGATGTTCATGACATGATTTCAACATGGATTTGTGAAATTATCAGCCTCAGTCATTCCAGTTGAAAGGTTTTAAAAGTAACTTGTCCTATCCTCAAAAATAGTTCCCTCAATGGTATGTAAACCATTTTAAACCATCAACATAAAATAATTATGAGGTTTTTCAGTAAAAATATACATATGCTATTGAAGTGCTTTTTTCATTATATAATCCTAATACTATTTTTATGAAGGCAGTATATATGCATATATGAATTTTCAAAAACCATTTTCTACATATAAAATATGTTTTCACTCATCCTGTTTTTTTATCTCTAAGAACATTTATGGCTAGGTGAAGATTATTATGAAGGTGGGGGTGATGGGTGCACCATTCAATGACATGATTGACAATGAGTAAACAAATTAAATCATTTAAATTTTTTCTATTAATAGTGAGATCGTAAAATGACACAACATATTATTACATTGATATGATTCTAGTACGCAACATCAAACTGTGATGCAATGCTATGTTTACTAATTCTACAATATTAAGACAATATATTAATTAAAGGCAATGATATTAAGGGTATCGATATTATGGTGTTAACAGTTGTTTAACATATATTACATCCATGATGCACCTAAACCGTGATGTCATACACAACCGGTACAAATCAGTACTTTACTCTTTAGTGACTAAATTTGGTCCTGCATCAAACTGCGATACAACGATATGTTTGGTAATACTGCAATATTAAGACAAGATATTAATTAAAGGCAATGATATTATGGCGTTATCAATTGCTTAACATATATTACATCTGTGTTGTGCCTAAACCATGATGTCATACACAACCAGCACAAATCAGTACTTAACTCTTTAGTGACTAAATTTGGTCCTGAAAATAATATAATGGTGATAACCTCCATAGCCGCCCCCTTATTGGGCAAGAGGAAGACCGATTTGTGGACTGAGAGAAGACTAATTTTGAAAATTTACCACCAGAATGACTACCACAGGTATCTAAATCATGGCGCAGTGGTTATTTAAGTCTGATGAATATTTTGAAACTAATTTGACCATGCGACGACATAAGAAGCTACAAACTCGTATTCATGTTAGTTTTGTAATATTCAACAGCATAAATATATAGTTGATAGACCGCTAATGAGGGAGGCTATGGATGGTTTCACCATTGAAGGTCTAAGCCCAATATATTAATTAAAGGCGTCAATATTATGGCATTAACTGTTATTTATCGTATATTACATCAAAGTTGTACATTAACCATGCCGTCATACACACTTTTGAACAATAGCAGTACATCGTTACTATTTATATTTATACTATGCTAGTGTAACCATATGGAACAGAAGATAAATCACCAGTTTCAAAATTCCTTTTTTGAAGACGGGTCTGAAGATCTTATTACTATTGACTGAAAGAACTCTAAATTGAGACATGTGTGTGTGTGTGTGTGTGTGTGTGTGTGTGTGTGTGTGTGTGTGTGATCTTAGATGGATAGCTTAGTAGTACGCTATTACTATCCATAATTTCACCATCGTCTATAATTTGTTTGATGGATTTTTTCATCACATCATTTACTTGTTTTGATTGTTCAGTACCCAGCGTTAAACCTTTAACCTTTGATACCTGTTTAACAATCGATGAATCATCGCGACGCTTCATTTCAAGACTATAGTTTTTTGGCCCGAGTGCGCAAAATCTTGTTAACTCGTAGTCGGAGTGGATTTCACTTGTCCAAGAACCTAGATACCCACTTCGATCTTGAATGGTCAGCTCACCTTCATGGGTACTAAATACCACAGAATCCATATCATGATAGGCTATGTGGTGACTGAGGAAGGACAAGATGTCATATAGTTTTACTCGCCCATAAGATGTCATGAAAGATGCAAGAATACAATTGGTATTTAATGGGGACTCGACGTACTCTTCATTGACTGATTATGACACCATTAAAAGATTATCATTGAGGAATGAAATGCTGCTGACAGATTTACTCTTATCCCTCAAAAGCTCTACTAGCTCTTTTCGTGTTGATACCATCTTATTCTTGGTGTGATCACGTAGCAAAAAACGGCCCCACAAAATATTCAATCCGGATTTAGCTACATAAAATAGAGCCAGATTATTTGATATTTTCACTAGGTCGAGCTGTATATCCTCATGTGTGTAGTACTCTTGTATATAGTGCTCTTTATCACTTTCACTACAGACCAAGTCTGGATACCCACTACTTTCCTGCTTAATTTTGAGGAAGCGGCTAATGTATTCAGAAAATAGTCCCTTATCACCATGTTGTTCATATTGCAATGACTCAGGATAATGCCAGACCATATAACCATGGTGAATAGCGAACTGTGGTTCAGGAGTGGTCCACCTCCCGCATAAGGAATGATGTTCTTCTGCATGTTCACATATGGTAGATTGACCGATTCTTGTGCATTCAGCACATAGTACAATCATGAGCCACTTACTTATTCTAGTAGGTAATACTGGAAAGTATAAATCATGAGGGAAGATTTTGCATTTAATAAGACTGAAGAAGTCATGCCCTGTCTTATCATTCAAATCGTCACCTCTTACTACCTCGTATGCACCTTCTGGAAAATGACATTGTTTCATCACTGATGGGTACATGGAAACAGTCTAAATATTCTAGCTTATTATGTTCATCTGCTTCCAAAAATAATCGAATTGCGGATGTACGCCTAACAAATAGCATGTCACATTGAGCTAGGGAGTGTGCTAAGTCCAATTCAGTGATAAAATCATTTAGTCCATCAGTATTAGTGATTAGTTTCTTAAACTTGCATTCCCACATAATTCTCAACATATATCCATGCGATTCAAATAATGAAATGTGATATTGAAGAGCGGAATATGCTTCTTCATATGTCTGATCACCGTATGGTGTATATGTCTGCTCACGTTTATTGCTGCAGCAATCAGACTCTTGACCGTGAAATTTACACCCGCAAAACTCAAAAATAATATATTCGCATGGAGCAAAACAGTCTACATAATGCCCGCAAACCTTTTGCTCACCCTGGTTTAGCACATGTAAGATTTGGTAACCCTCGCTTAGCCTAAACCATTCCATCCGTTCAACAGCGATCATGCTATATGCACGTTTTGCTCTTAGTGAGTAGTCGGGTAAAGTCTGAATGCTATCAGGGCATAGACAAAAAGTGTGATATGCTACATTACACGGACCTGCTAGCATTATCCCTGATAAGAATGGATTTTGTTCATCCATTTATTCAGAAAATAAGGGCTTAAATCGAGACACAGCTAAACATAAGATGGTTATGTCATCGTTACAATATTCGATGAGATTTTTATCGACATCGTAGTGTGCATCTCTAGATATCTGCTCATTGTACCATCGATCAAATTTGAGCAGTTCATTTGCTTTCATATTTTGTACACCGAATACCTCCCCTCTCGTGAAAGGGCATTACCATACCCCAATACTGAGGTGAGTTCAGCTGATGGGGAGATATTCCCTTGCACACAGGAAGATTAAAAGCATCGTTGACCTTACATAATGAAAGAGGAAAAAAGTTTGATGAAATGAATTGTTCCTATTTCAAATGAGAGAATTGAACGGCCGTGCACGATGATGTTTGATGGTTTTAGATGAAGGTTAATGTGCCTGCATATGCATTGAAGGATTAAAAGCAAATCATATGCACGCGCACTATACGCAAAAATGAGGTGGCCAGAGAAAACATAATTTTGCCGGATACATTTATTACTACACACTTAGATTTTATGTGCGTTAACCAACACATGAAAGTGAACATATCCATTATTCATGCCTCGGTGACACGTAGCGCATTCAACTTTGACTTATTGCTCAATGCACATGTTACAGAATATGTTCGCTACCATGATATTCACTTTATGCTCACCGACAATATTAGTGTCGGTATTGTTAATGAGTTCTAAATATGTTTCAGTAGCATAAATGATGTATTTTTGATAAGATTCATGTTGGATCCTCATCACCCATTTTCATGGCACGAGCATGCGATAATGACATAACAGTTTCTTCAATTACTTTATGAAAACAAATATGTTTTTCATTGAAATTAAACTTCTCTTTACATGTGTGACATTTAGTCATTCTGCATACATGTTCATCACCACCTTTAGGTACATGTACGAAGCAGAGGGGCCAGGCCTATACGATTTCGCATGTCCCATTTGTGCGATGATTTGTCATACATCGCTCATTATAAAACTTATGATGACAATCATTACATATTATCATATGCGATGTGACTGTAAAATTACATGCATTGATACCTGATTTAGCAGAGAAACATTGGTGACTATTGGTGCTATGCAATCGTGAGTATTACTATATGATATGTAGTAATAGGGATTTTTAGTTTTCTCGATGAATTTTATGCCTAAATATATTCCAGCTGCGAAACAGAATGGATATTCTGCATGAACAGGTATAATACATTTTTTACGTGCATGTACTCATCTTTATCATCACAATGTATATTTGGCAGATTTAAATGCTTATGATCGATAGCAGCGTGGTGAATATCATGCCAACTGCCAGAGTTGTAGTCCTCAACGCAAAAAACATGAAACTCAAAGCCATCTGCTAGCTTGCAGTTAGTGTTTGACTGAATTACTTTTTCAATCGAATCCAAAATTTGATCTGTTGTAATTTTATTCCACGTCATAAAATCTATCGTGATAGGCATATCTAACATCGATTGGATGATCTCAATTCTTACGTGGTCATTTAATTGAACATTGCTATAGGTGCTATAAGTATCGAGCAGCGTTTGAACTGCACCTGATATAAACTCTGAATGAGTTAATGGCGAATCAGCAATAGGATATTTCTTAAATGATACGCTATTTTCAGTGCCATCAATATGATATTTTTTACTATGGAACTTACGTATAGGCTTCATTGTTATATAGTCCTAATACTCGATCAGACTAACACCTACCTGAGGTTGGATAGGAGCATATGTGATGTCATTATATAAGAGGAATTGATCATTATTGATCGATAGAACATGGTCACCATGTAACAAATATTGATTATGATCATTATTACTGAGTGGAATGCATGCAGATATTTGATGCATAATGTTCGGCACATTTTGCGCGTTCCCCATTCTGTTTGATCAAAGACAGGTACTTGTCATCTAGGCTCATTTATATCTAATGCATCAATGAACTGAGGCTGGATAGAAGAAGTTACATCAGCGGGTGGTAAACAGTCAGATATTTGCCATATGATATCTGCATCCATCGCAATGGCAATAGGAGTGGGTACGATGTCACTATCTAAATAATCAGTTAGAAATTGATCATTATTGCTGAATAGACTGGGATCGTCATGCTGTAAATATTGATTAAGATCATTAGTGAATGGAATGCATGCAGATATTTGCTGCATAATGTTCACCACATCGTCACTAGTTTCATTTTGCATGATTCGCTGGTTTGTTTGATCAAAGAAAGGCACTTGTTGTGTAGGTTCATTTATATTGTTACCATATTCCAATACACCATCGTACTGAGGCTGGCTAGAAGAAGGTACATCAGCGTGCAGTAAACAGTCAGATATTTGCTGCATAATATTCGCATCCATCACGATGTCATTAGGAGCGGGTATGATGTCATTATCCAACAGATCTAATAGAAATTGTTCATTATTGCTCAATAGCTCAGGGTCAACATGCTGCAAATATTGATTAAGATCGTCATTAGTAAGTGGGATACATGATGATATTTGCTGCATAAAGTTCGTCACGTAGTCTAGTTTTGGACAACTTGTTGTTCTCTCTGATCAAAGATAGGCACTTGATGACCATGGTCAAGTATGCTTTTACATGGTGTCTGATACATGCGTTGTGTAGTGTCATTGTTTAATGCCATGCGATCCTCATCGGCTATCTGCTATAAGATCACATTAATAGCATTCTCCTGTTCATTTAGTTTATCATCCATAATTGTGTGAATAAATCAATATCCTAACGCTAAATGGTCAAATATAGTTCACTACTCGCTGTAAGAAACAAGATAACTATCAAGAGGATAAGTTCACTATATATTGACAACTTCTTTACACATTAAACTCTAATTATTTATTTTAACACACTTCTATTAATGTCTTCAATCAATTTAATAGTATGTAGCAGTCAATACGTGCGTCTATGTTAAATCATATTGCTTTTATACTAACTAGAACCCATTTTGTTCATGCAGGTGGTCGCTGTGCACTATTGTTCATAAGTGTCGGCTGGACGCTATTGTTCATAAGTGGGCGATGTATGCTATTGGTCTAAATGACCGACTGTGCGCTATTGTTCATGCAGGTGGCCAATTAACTCATTGACGTCTGCATTCCTAATATATAAATTTCAAAGTAACCAGACATGTACATTGTTTTAGATGTAAGTTGCCAGTAACCTACCAACCCCAACACCATTCGCAGGCAAATTCATGTTTTATATGTTTACACTTTTCAAGTCTGTCTATATTGTTTTCCAACATGGCAAGCAGTGCTTACATTGAGGAGTGTTTATTGGGAAATCCATTATTTTGTTCATATTTTTTGAAAATCTAATAATTAAATGACTGCCACTTTAAAAGACATATATCTCCTTAAATATGATAGATACATGATTATTATCTATATAATATTATACATACAACATCAACAAGTTTACCTATATATTACCCATGTAACGCTGTACTTCGCTCTGATTTAAAAAAATTAAATGACCGGGAACACATTTTGTTCATATTTTTGAAAATTTAATATTTAAATGACTGCCACTTTAAAGAATCTCCTTAAATACGATAGATACATGATTATGATCTATATACTATTATACAACATCGATAAGTTTACCTATTACCCGTATAACGTAATGCTCTGATTTTTTGAAAATTAAATGACTGGGAACCCATATTGTCTATACTGGATGCTATTGTTCTAAATGTGCATATGTGCGCTATTATTAATAAGTGACCGCTGTGCGCGATTGTTCATGCAGGTGCCTTCGATCATGCACATAAATGCTATACTTCAAAAAGCGCTGCTCAACAATTTGTCATAGGAAGCCACAATTCTGCTTAGTTTCAAAATATTCTACTTTTTACTACAACCATGAGGGTGGCACACCTATTTAATACGCTAAACGCTACAAGGGTGATCGGGACATCATTATTCGTCAACGATGACAGACATGCAGTGGACATTGTTCGACCCCAACTCATTTTCATAACAATTTTGAAAATTTAATGATTAAATGACTGCCATTTGATTTTTTTGAAAGTTAAATGACTGAGTTTCAAAATATCTTTTTAACCACAAAGGGGGGTGGGGGTGCCGCCGCACACCTAACTAATACATTAAACACAACAAGAGTGCATGCGTCACCTATTTAAAAATACATTAATCTATGCATTAACACTTCATAACAGACAATACCCTGTAGCCGGACATTTAGAGAGGACACCTGCATGGTCAATTGTGTCCACCCACTCATTTAGAATGAATTGCACTTGACCTCATGTACACATCAATCATTATTGACTGGACGGGACCAGCTGGACGCTATTGATCTCCAACAATTGCACTTGACCTCGTGACCTATACACCTCAATCATTTTGACAGGAGAACAATAGCGCACTGCGACCCCCTTGACTACTGGCGATGGCTAATCTTACCTATCTTTTAGACTGACAATTAGGACAAAGACATCCTCTGACGTAATTTTCAGTCTTAAATTTATTAATGCCTAGCAAATTAAGGACAGCTAGTCTAAGGCCGTGTTTTCGCTAGAGACTTAATCAGGAATAACCACGTACTTCAGTATGGCGTTATTCCGGATTAAATCTCTAGTGAGAACACAGTCTAAGCGCAAAGAGTAAGGGTAATCCCAGTATTCATAATCTCACCCGGCATATTAGAACCGGCATAGAGTGGAGTCGGAGAACTAATTGTTCAGTGCTCCATGTATAACTTTCAGTGATAGAGCCTCTTCGTATCGTCCACAAGGTAATCGTGCTAACAACGGCAATACACAGCAACCGTTCCGCCCATACATTCATGATTGGTACTAGCATTCTCCAAACAGGCTGAATACTATTTCAGCAAAGATACTTTATACAACGGAGGAATCCGGTTTCAGCCATGCCCCGCCAATCTCTAGCTAAGCTCAACCCACGCTGTTCCAGTGTTGGGACCTGAACTCCCCGACTACCAATTTCCAGAAAACCATACAGGCATGCTGTTGAGTATATTGAAAGCAGCCAGTCAAATTAGTTTCAAAATATTCACCAGCATGTTTATTGAATATTAAAGGCATATAATTCTGACAACAACGATTAGTCCGTCATCAATTAAGCGTTCGCAACGAACCTATCTACGTCATTCATGATGTAGTTGATTGTGACATCAACCTACACGTCACATATATAGTTGAATATGATGTTATATGATTGATGGATAAACTAGAAAGCGACAGTCTTTAGTAATCTAATGTTTTCCGCACCAAACGAAATTGACCAAACGTTTTGAATAGTGTTTAATATGTCATGTGGTGGATAAGATCCATTATCGTATTCTATCCCATCAGTATGCAACATAATACCAACATCTATTACACGTGTGTTCATATGAGTGCTTTATGCGTGTTCGAACGTTCATTCGCGTGCGTGTGTGAATGCGTGCGTGATTCTTACCAGTCGCTGTAAAAAGATTGACGGACCAGGCTGATGTGTTTCTGGCGGCGAGAGAACCAGTCACGTGAAAGATGAAGTTTGTTACTTTGAATGTCACAATGCCGCCTATTGTACCAGCATCGCCACGCAGAAATGTCTGTTCAAATAAACATCAGGCCATGAACATATTATGAATGAATAATGGATGGATGATGGATGGATGGATGGATGGATAGGTGGATGGATGGATGGATGGAAGGATTATTGGTGGGTGGGTGGGAGGGAGGGAATGAAGGTGGGTTGTTGGATGGATGGATGGATGGGTGGGTGGATGTATGGTGGGTGGGCGGTTTTGAATGGGTGGATGGGTGGGTGGGTGAATGGATGGGTTGCTGTGTGGGTGGCTGGGTTGGTGGGTTGTCGGGTAGGTGACGGGTTTGGGTGCGTATATGGATGAATGGATGGAGGGATGGATAGATGATTGAATGAATGAATGAATGAATTAATTAATACATGAATGGATGGATGGGTGGACGGACGGACGGACGGACGGACGGACGGACGGACGGACGAACGAATGAATGAATGAATGAATGAATGAATGAATGAATGGATGGATGAATGAATGAATGAATGAATGAATGAATGGATGGATGGATGGATAGATGGGTGGATGGATCGATGGGTGGATGGATCGATGGATAGATGGACGGACTAGACTGCGCTCTATGGGGTTGTTGTCTTACACGCTTGCACATTTGCGCGTTCTTTTGGCAGTGCATGTAGTCACCCAGTGATCTAGATATTTAATCATTTGACGTAAACCTCAAGTGTCGCATTAAATGAAATTGAATATTCAATATGGAACAACCAATATCTGACTAACTTCGTTGAGCTTACTAGTAATCTATATTCTGAATTTAGCTCAAATCCATTTAGTTTAACACAAGTTATTATCCAGATACATACAAGTTAAGCCCTCTTGTGTCAAATAACCCCTTTAATGGCCAAACTGACCAAATAACAACTTTACAGTGGTCTTCAGACATGGCTCTTCAAAAGGCCGAGAGAAGACTATTTTTAAATATTTACCACTAGAATGACTAGCTCGGTAACCGAGCGAGTCATTCTAGTCGTAAATTTTCTAAAATACTCTTCTCTCGGCCTGCAGATAGACACTGGATAAGTAAAAAGTTTAATTTTTCTTATTATTACCCCTTTAATGGTCAAACCGGAGAAAAAAATTCAATGGTAAATTTACAAAAATAGTCGTCTAAAATCAAAATGTTTAATTGATATACGACGTAGTATTTTGAGCGCTTTGAAGCACTGTTGACACAAAAGTGGTTAACCATCATTTTCAATGGCTAACAACATAGCTTGACATCCACCTGATGAGTAGTACGTAGTATTCAGTATTTGTTTGAAATCCATTGAACCTACAAGACGCTATTGTCCGAAAACGAAAAATGACCGAAGTTTGTATTTTTCAATGGAAAATACTCTGGCAAATATTGACGAAATAGTGAAGAAAAACTTCACATAGCCTAGACTGAACGAATGTCTAAGGAAACAAACATAGTAATGCATGGATGAAGAATGGATCAATGAATGAGATAGCGAGCGAGCAAGTGAATGAACGAACGAACGAACGAACGAACGAACGAACGAACGAGAACGAGAACGAGCGAACGATCGAACGAACGAACGGATGAACAGACATAATGTAGACCCTTGAAATAAATAAATAAATAAATAAATGAAGGCAAAAATGAATGAATCAATCAGGGGCTGAATCTTTTTCTCACAGAGGCAACTGTTAATTGCCAGGAATGGTTTTGCTTCCATGGAAACAACTGATTAAATCGACGAGGCAATCAGATAGATAGAGAAACATATATACACAGATAGGCAGTGTGCTTTGATTATAAACACAAATAAGGACATACCCCATATTCATCGACGTCATAGTTTTGGATGCAGGGTCCATTTGGATATACACCCCGAGCAAACGTTTGGATCTTACTAGCGAATGCGTCACCATTTAGCCAGCCATGTCCGTCATACAAGAGGTAATTGTTCTTGTATATATTCTCCTCTATCTATGAATTTAAAGAAATTGCAAATAAATAATCGTCAAACCAAAACTTAAACAATACAATTCTAAAATAAATATGTTAAAGACATGGCAACGACTGTATGCTCAGCTCCTCCAGATAACAAGCTTACCCCGCTCCAACATACGGTGTAATATTTAGCCAACGTTTACTGTCTAGGATGCCGTGTCATCGTTCCGCTTATTGGACTAACGTTGGCCCAACATGCTGGGACCAATACGTCCATCCAACGTTGTCCCAACATACATCATATAACATTGACCCAACATTGACTGTCTAGTCTGTTCCAACATCATTCTGCTCATTGGTCTAAAATTAGGCCAATATATTAAAATATATAGGTGAAATACTACACAAAATCTTATTCTTTATTTGCGCAATATATTCATCAAATTGGCAAAGTGAGGGACACATTTAATTAAATGTGTCACACCTGTTTGCCAGACACTACGGGGGAGGGGGGGGGGGTTACTTTATTTCTGTTGGCAGTGGTATGGGGTGGAGGGCAGCCTGTAATTTAATCTAGAAAATGAAATTTAGCGTACAATTTTGAAATAAACAATATTAAGAGATGAAAATCAAGGATAAAGCTATCAAATAAGATTAAATAATGTAAGATAATTCCGTATCAATAAATAACAAAGGAACTAGAAAAGCGAACTGACAATCTAGTGTTTGTAAACAAAATATCCTGGGATTAGAACTAAGAATAAAAACCTGTCTCTATTTCAAACAAAATGTTAGTTGCTATTTATACATTAAAGGGCGTACTAGTCATTGTTGTCGCCAGTAACGCGGCGCGGGAATAGAAGAAGAGCAATTCCTTTCATACTTATGCCAAAATGTTGATCAGATGCTATAGAATCATTTTATTCCTAATACGGACTTAATTTAATAATGTGATATCGAGTTGCTGAGTTACTTCCCTTGAGAAGTGAATATGCATAATTAAAGGAGCATATTCACACCAAAATGCTTGAAAATAAAATTGCTAAAATTGTATAATTTTAGAGACTTAGGCCGTGTTCTCACTGGAGAGTTAATCGGAAATAATGCCATACCTCAGTATTGCGCTACGCCGGTTAAGTCTCTATTGGGAACACGCCCTTACATTGTAGGCATAGGTATAAGGAAACGAAATAAATCTTAACATATGATGATTTCATTCCATATAAATAAATTTCGTAGTTTTAGTTGTGAATTTGAATTAGAATGTTAATGTAAATTTTGATTCATTACATCTAAGCACACAATTTAAACCTCTAAAAGTATATAATTTTAACAATTTTATTTTGAACCATTCTGCTGTGAATATGCACCTTTTAAAAGATTATAGTCATTTGTACGTGAGAGAAACAATCGTTTCTTAAGATTTATTTCGTTTCATTACATCTAAGCACACAATTTAAGCATCTAAAAGTATGCAATTTTAATAATTTTATTTTGAACCATTCTGCTGTGAATCGTGCAACATCATCATTAAATACAATGGCTTACTGATTTACATAACAGACGGTGCTGGTAAGCTGAACATTGCCCTAACATATGCGTGCTATTTATTATAAACATTGGCTACAAGTTGTTGGGCCTGCATTGGCCCAACAACTGTAACCCAACTGTAATTTCAACACTGTTATGGCAACGTTGGCCCAACAATGTAGGGCCTATATAACATTTATAATATACATTGGCTATAAGTTGTTAGGCCTGCGTTAATTCAGCAACTGTAATCCAACTGTAATGGTGCCACTGTTATGACAACACTGGCCCAAACGCATGTGTATATCATGTATTAAATACAGTGGCTCTATGCTGTTGGGCCTGCGCTGGCCCAATAACTGTGACCAACTGCAATCTTGCTACTGTTTTATCAACATTGGCCTAACCCACATATATAATATTTATCGAACACATTGGTTATAACTTGTCTTCTCCTTCTTTTCGATCGCTGGTATCACACTTGGAGAGCCGTTCTCAAGATGAAATCTGTGGTTTTCTGCAGTTCTTCCACAGGCCTATACAGCTTTTCAAGAAAAGAGGTTGACAAAGGCCAGATCTCTTCTCTCAGCAGCTGATACGTATTGCAACATTGAAGTATGTGCTCTGTGGTCTGTTCTGCTTCTCCACAAGGACAAGCGGGCGATGTCGTAAGGTGGAACCGCCTGTACATGTGCTGGTTTAGTCTGTTGTGTCCAGTTCTGAGACGAAAAATGGTCACTTGCTCTGGCCTCGAGAGATGATGGTAGGCATCTTCTGATTGAGGTGTTCTATAGAGTGACTTGATGATAGTCTTCATCTCTGTATGCATAACCATGTTTTCTGTCTGATTCTCTTCTGCACCCACCTTTGCCATCTTGTCTGCTTCCTCATTTCCTTGGACTCCACAGTGTGAGGGGATCCACTGCAATGCTATCCGAAAGCATTTGATGGTTTGTAGTGCTTCTTCAAGTTGTGGCAGCTTACCTTTGGTGATAGCCTCAAGGACGGAGCGGGCATCAGATAAAAAAGACAATCTGTGCAATAGGGTCTGCTGTTCTGCTGATGGTATTAGCTGCATGGACCAGTGCTTCGACTTCAGCTCTGTAGTTTGTGCAGTGTTTGCCTGTCGGTATTGCAGCTGACTCATGTTGTCCGTTTGGATACTGTATGTGCAGTCCGGCACCTCCGCTCCTAATTGCATCTTTGGCTGATCCATCTGTGTAGATCCTTTTCCATGTCTCCTGAGGGTACATTTTTTCCAGCATGGCTAGGATCAGGGCCTTCTTGCTCACATCACTGTGTTCATCTTTGGTTGTGAGATGAGGTACTGTGGCGCGAATAGCTATGCTCTCTAGTTTGTTTCCCCAGGGTGGAGGATCAAGGGTGTGGTTTGGGTCTTCTATTTGTGCTGGCAACATTTCTTGGTGTTTCCTTTGAAGTGCTTTTGTCTCTTTCACAAAACTTGATCCTTTAAGTCTTCCTGATGACAGCTGTGCTTGCCTGATCTTCATCGGGTGGTTGTTGAACGATTTGAACTTTGCAGCTTGGATCAGTGCTTTGCATTCCCGTCCTTTGGTAAGTGGGGGGATGCCTGCTGTCTGCTCCATTTTTTCTATTGGTGTTGATCTCATTCCACCAGTGATGATGCGCAGTGCCTGGTTTTGTACTCTGTCGAGGTTCTGTTGATGAGATTTAGCTGCTGTCATCCATGAGCTGGATCCGTACTCAAGGTGTGGTCGTACGGCACCTATATAGATGGTCTTGAGGATCCTTTCATTGGCACCCCACTTTGTTCCTGCCAGCTTCCTCATGATGTTTAGCTTTCTTCTGGCCTTTGCCTCTGCCTCTGTTATAAGTTGTTGACCTAACGTTTTTAGTTTATCCATCCATCATAATGACGTCATAATCAACTACGCGACGCGTAGGATGATGTAACAATCAATGACGTCATGAATAACGTAGAGAAGTACGTCCCAAACGCTTAATTAGTGACGGACTATGCGTTGTTGTACGATTTGTATGTTTTTAATATTTAATAAACATGTTGTTTAATATTTTGAAACTAATTTGACTGGACGGGATACTGTTGCTGCAATACGCAGCAACAGCTTCCAGTCAAATTGGTTTCAAGATAGTTAACAGCTTACCTGTATAGTTTTCTGTAAATCGATAGTCAGGCAGTTCAGGGATCGATTCATCCCAACATGAGCGAGTCGAGGGTAGAGCTTAGCTAGAGATGGGCGGGGCATAGCTAAAACTTGAAAGGTACGTTATAACCAGATTGTAAATGTGCCACCGATATGACAAGCTTGACCCAATCTTTTATCACCAATGACAACAGTGCCAACCAATTGCCAACTTTGTTCTAATGCCCAATAGTCAACGGCTACCGTGCAAACCGATCAACCACACTGGCTCAACGTAGTAATTTTATCTGGGTCCACACAATCTAAGCATGTAGTGCTTATAAATGCCCCTTTAACCCCCCTTATGTCACCAGCGCCTCAAAGCGCTCAAAATACTACTTGCTATATCAATTAAACATTTTGCCATGGTCAATATTTTTCTAGATATTTTAATTTTAGAAGACTATTTTTGTAAATATACCACTGTATTTTTCCCCCGCCCGCTTGACCATTAAAGAGGTAATGGGAAAGAAAATTTAAGTTTTTAAGTGTCTATCTGTAGGCCGAGAGAAGAGTATTTTTGAAAATTTACCACTAGAATGTCATTCTAGTGGTAAATATTCCAAAATACTCTCCACTAGGCCTTTCAAATAGGCATGTCTGGAGCCCACTGTAGAGTAGTTTTTTTGGTTAATTTGACCATTAAAGGGTTAAGTTGCCACAAGAGGGGTTAACTGGGGAATTCAAAGGATGGGTAATCTTTTAACTCATATGGCAATGAAGAAATCCGATCTGTCACTCAATTATAACACGCATATTGAATGAAGTCTATAGCTCCGTCATGAACATTGAAAACTCCGTCACGTGTACGAATTGTATGTCTTTGATGGATTTATAATTTAATAAACATTCTGTTGAATATTTTGCAACTAATTTGACAAGACGCTGTTGTTTTCCATTTACTTTGAAATTGGAATTCTGGGAATTCAGGATTGAACGCATACAAGTTGATTCAAACACACGGGAAAGGGTGGGCGGAGCGTATCCATAAATAGCCGGCCATAGCTAGACATGGATCGCTTTATGACCTCTAGTAAATGACCAGAGGTTTTTTTTTATGGAATCACCATCAGGCGTTGTAAGCTAGGCCATTTTCTCCTGTTCATTCAAAGTGAAATCGTGAACGAAAAAATGGTTAATATGAAAATAGCTTGCCTGAAAAGAACCAATCCCTTTACTGTAGTAAATCTAGATTATTTGTTCTAATGTTAGCAGTTAATCTATAGAGATATATAAATAAGATGTAAACTGTCTTGCCACTATATAAATTATATAATGTTTATACCCCATGTATCACATGTATGATCTGGAAGTAATAAATAAATCTGAATCTGAATCTGAATCTAACTTACGTGCTTGCTTAGTATAATAGGATATTTCGGACATCGGTAGCCGGCAGTAGGATCGCGATAACACGGTCCAAACACTACTGTTGATACCTACACATAAAAGAAACACAAAGCTAAGTTCCAATACGGGTTGATCAATTCACGATCCCACTTTTGTGATCCATTACCAGGAATCAAATTAAAATTAAAATTATTTATTGGTCTAAAATCCAACAGTTGGATTGTCACTAAGACATTATACACGCTAAGCAACATACATCCAAGTATACTTATGCTATATGTAATAACAATTGAGTAATATTTTCATACCTAACATATTTTGACAAGAGAGATACGAATCTTGAAATACTGGTTTAAGTTATTAGCGAAAATAGAATAGCTAAATGTATTTATAATGCAATGTATAATGACTGGGTTACAGATAATTACTGTAATAATTGGGTCAAACGTCTTCGCGATATGCTATGTTCACGAGGATTTAGTTAAATATGGGAAACGCAATGCCAAAATATGGATAGGGAATATTTCATAGGGTTATATAGAAATGGAGAGGCCAGTTAGAAACTAGCAATAAGTCACGTTTATATAAGCATATTTCAGAGGAATTTCCTTATAAATGTTATTTAAATAAAGTTAGAATTATCAAACATCGCCATGCTCTATGTATAATTCGTACTGAATCTCATAGACTTAATGTAGATGCCGGTAGATGGCACAAGCCTATGCCGATACCATTCAATGAGAGAACGTGCCATTTCTGTGATGACATTGAAGATGAGTACCATTTCATAATTGTACGCCCCGTGTATTCTGAATTATGCAAAGTGTTTATCAAAAAGTATTACTGGAAGCACCCAAGTGTTTATAAGCTAACGCAACTTCTAAATTCAACAAACGGTATAGTTTTAAGAAAACTTGTTGCGTTTATACATGCGGCTTTCTCAAAGCGTAATGAACTCAAAGAATAAGCATTTTCCCCAGAGTCAAGGAGAGACTAAGTAGGGTTTTTTATTTGGATTTGGCAAACCTTAGGGAGGGGTCCATTTAAGCTATGCTCCTCCATTTTAACTAAGCGTTTTCCATTTTGTAGGGGTGTTGAAATCGATCCAACGATGTGAAACGGAAATTTCTAGAATCAATATATTCCACGTTTACGTCAATCTGATTATGACGCCACCGACCATGTGACGTAATTGATTATGATGTCAGATATTTTGAGTAACAGATGGGATCCCTCTATAGCAATACTTGTATGAATGCACTTGACGTTTAGATCAGTATTGGACGATATGTCCAAGCTTAGCTCTTAATAATACATTTTTTCTGTAAGGTGGTAAACATGATGTAAATACGATCTGATTATGACGCCACCGAGCATGTGACGTAATTGATTATGATGTCAGATATTTTGATTAACAGATGGGATCCCTCTATAGCAATACTTGTATGAATGTACTTGACGTTTAGATCAGTATTGGATGATATGTCCAATCTTAGCTCTTAATAAAAAAAAAATTGTGTAAGGTGGTAAACATGATGTAAATACAACGTGTTGGAATCGATCTTAATTTGAATTCCTAGAATCTAAGTTGACTGAGCGCCGTTGCTGCGTAGGCAGTAACAGCGCCCGACCAAGTTAATCTCTAAATGCTTAACATAATGTTAAGTAAATTGTAGATTCGCCAAACACATGCAATTCGTAAATTAACGACAGAGCATTACGTCATTTTGATTTTTATGACGCCAACTACTTGGGTGACAGATCGGATCTCTCCATTATCCGCACAGTGGTGCACAGTATAGTTTCATTTTGTCATTGAAATACAACCAAAGTATTGATTCTGTTAGGAGAAATTTTCTACTTGTGCTTACATAATTCTAACGCTTATTTAATTTAATTGAAGTTAATCTAAGGTAACCGCCAGGCTTGTATGTTGTATAATGTACACTCAAGGGCCTAACGCTTATTTTCAATAAATTATCTATCATAAGTTTAAAGTGAGTTCAGGAGGGCGAACCGTTTGCGTTCGGTGTGGGACAATGTTCAGTAATGTTTCGTATACTTACTATATACCTCAGTTTATTAATGTAGAGGACACATTACTGAACACTGTCGTACGAAGAACACAAGCGGTTCGGCCTCCTGAACTCACCCCTGTTTGACTTGACTCTGGAGCACACCCCGCCTATTCACCACATACATAAGAACACGGTGACATCATAATTGGAGATAATACTAACTGAGAGGTAATTAACTTGCGCATATGTAGCCCAGTGGTCACCAAGAGATCTCACGTTAAGATCTGTTACAAACAAATAAGCAAATTGAGGAATCCAGTTTCTCAGTCAATTGTATGACGTCATAATCATCTACGTCACATGTAGGTGGACGTGATGAGAGAAAGAGGGGGGAGGGAGGGAGGGAGGGAGAGATGGCGGGAGGGAAGGAGGGAGGGAGGAAGGGAGGGGGGGGGGGAGAGAGAGAGAGAGAGAGAGAGAGAGAGAGAGAGAGAGAGAGAGAGAACAAGGATCGATTAATCCCAACACGGGTAAAGTGTCAATGGAACTTAGCGAGAGATGGCCGGACATTATATGGCTAAAACTGGATTCCTCCATTCAATCCATTCGAAACACGCGGATTAATCGTCTAGGTCACGAAGCCTAAATGGTGCAATCATAATAAACGTTAGAACCTGTATTAGGATAACTCTTAATAGTCCGAAACGTTGTACGAATTGTATGTCTCTACTATTTAATAAACATGCTGTTGAATAGTTTGAAACTACTTTGAGTGGATGTTGTTGCTGCAATAAGCAGCAACAGCGCCGAGTCAAATTAGTTCCAAATATTCAAAAGCTTACCTGTATAGTTTTCCGGAAATTGATAGTCGGAGAGAGTTCAGAGATCCGTCGATCCCAACACGAGCGAGGTGTGGGTGGAGCTTAGCTAGAGAGGGGCGGGGCATAGCTAAAATGGAAATGTCCATTGAGACACGAACACACGGGTGATGGAAAAAAAAAGAAATTCGGTATCATCGATAATAAGCCAGTTATTCCATTCAGCAAATATTAGCGAATATCACTGCAAAAATTGGAAACAGTAGCCGCTCATAGGCTGGTGACGTTAATGATAATAATGTTAATAATTATGTATGATAATAATAATGATTATACAAATTTGTTGCCTGTTCATAGATTGATGGGAAAAATTTGTATATAACCCCATATACTTTGTACAAAGTCTGGGTGTAATAAACTTATCAGTATCAGTATCATAATATCCAGCCTACGGTTGCTCATGAAAAAATTCAGGAATAACACCATACTTCAGCATGACGTTATTCCGGATTAAGTCTCTAGCGAGAACACGGCCATAGTTTATAGCATTACCGACTGTCTGAATATAGAGGTGCCTGTTTCACTGAACGTGCCCACGTATTCGCCAGAAGTCCCGTCCCAGTGGGCTTTAAACGTCCTGCCATCAGTAGCTGCACGATAAACACCAGCGCCACGAACTATGCTGTTGGATAAAACTGGAATCTATTATTAATAATTAATACTCACTTCCTAGACAATCAGACCAATAACTCAATCTGAAGGATATAATTGGAGATTTATCACTGAAATGACTAGCTTGATAATCGAGCCAGTCAGTCCACTGGTAAATTTTCAAGAATGGTCTTCCCGCCTGCAAATAGACATTTGTGTGGGAAAATTGGAATTTCCATGACCCAATCTGCCTATTAAAGTATTAACATTGTTAAATGATAGGAAACCATGGCAGCAACAAACATATTGCAACAATCTATGACATGTGTCTTAAGTGCAGTGGTAGGTGGTCTGGTGTAACCTGTGGCTGAACATATAATGCATGAGTACATTCAAAAGCTAGTGACAGATAAATGCGACAGTGTCTCAACTCACTGGAGAAATAAATGATCACGCCTTGGTGGTTATGTGATTAATTGACTAGAGTCTTTGGAGCTAAGACAGGCCCAACTGTCCGTTAGATCCCCGACGAGGAAAAGTTCCTCAATGATCTGTTGCTGCTACCTGACACCTGCTTCCGCTGTGGCTGCTGCTGCTGCTGCTACTACCGGATACTACTACTGCTGCTGCTGCTGCTGCTGCTGCTGCTTCTGCTACTACTACTACTGCTACTATTACTACTACTACTACTACTACTACTACTACTACTACTACTACTACTACTACTACTACTACTACTACTACTACTACTACTACTACTACTACTACTACTACTTTTTTCTTCTTATTTTTGTGAAAATCCGACGCTGACGCAGTCGGATACACTTCACGGAGGAACTCCTATCAAACAGGCTTGCAACCCCACCCCCCCCCCTCACCCCCACCCAAAAAAAATCGGATGAAATAGCAGGCTTTATTAATAGAATAACAATAGAAACATAACATATCAAACCAGTGCAAACTAAAATACTCTATTATCATATACCACAACCATGGCATAACTACATAGAAAGCACACTTAACAATGAGCTGATAACATAACTTAATTCAACAACGCTATTACTATTTGCACACCGTGTAGTAGTAGGCCCAAATGGCGAGCATAGTTAACCAACAAGTGGTAAAGCGACTCGTCAATAATTGGCAGTAAGTTACTGCTACTCACTGACGCCATTGAGCCGATTCATGACCGGCAGGCTATGTAGATCATATGTAGTTTAACATAGCACACCGTATAGTAGTAGGGCCAATGGCGAGTGCAGCTCGCCAACAAGTGTCGAGGTGACTCGTCAATAAGTAACAAAAAGTCACTCATTGACGCCAGTTAGTCGATTCTTAAATGCCTTGCGGACGTAGTATAATTCACAAAGCGAAAGTATACAAACTATGACTACATAGATGGTACTTTGGGTTCACATTCTAAATTTACTTCATTGTATGTTTTTGCAAATTACTCAGGGACAAATACACCTACAGTAAACATGTACAACAGGATGCTAATTGTAAGATATCATAACTCTGTTAACCTAATGAACTCGAAACTCCGTATTTTTACGCACAAACACAGTCGTATCATCTGCATATTGAGAAAACCTTTAGTAGCCTTTCTACGCCACGTATACATATTCCCTGAAAGTCAGTGTGTTGCCTCAACGTGGCCCCCAACGATTCCATAGTTCTGACGAATAGAAGCGGAGACAATGAGCAACCCTGTCTGCACCTCGTTCCAACACTACAGGTTCGGATAGCTGATTGTTTACTAAATAGCAACTTGTTATATCAGTATATAAAATATTGACCCATTTAATAAATCTGGAACCAAAGCCAATATGGTCTAAAGCCTTAAACAAGAAATCCCATTCAAGTCTGTCAAACGCCTTCTCGTTATCAAGTGCTATTATTGCTGCTGGGATGCAATCCTGTTCAACTAATTGAATAAGGTCCCGTATAAGCAATGTGTTGTTTAATATCGTTCTTCCTGGTACAGAGCACGTTTGATCATCATCAGTTACTTCGCCTAGGACTGCGCCAAGTTTTAATGTTAGTGCCCGAGTAATAATCTTATAGTCTACACAGAGTAGAGAGATTGGTCTATAATTCTGTATTTTATTCCTGTCACCCCTCTTGTATATAAGCCTAACATATGCTTGGGCCATCGATGGAGGGAGATGCCCTTGCTTAAAAATGCTAGCTGCTATTTCCTCTAATACTGGACCAAATATGTGCCAGAATGTTTGATAAAATTCGACTGGAAGTCCGTCGCAGCCAAGAGACGTTTCTAACTTCATACCTTTGAGGGATTTTGTCAAATCTTCAATTGTTAGTGATTGGTCACAACTTTCGCGACATGCATCTGGAAGTCTTTGCGTTATATTAGCTAAAATATCTCTAGTTGCAGTTTCATCACTTCCCTCAGATTTATACAATGATTTGTAAAATTTGGATACTGTTTCCATCATCTCTGCATTTGAGGACACTGATACACCACCATTAGTCTTCAGTGAGCGCATTAATTTCTCTATACCTTTTGCTTTTTCCAAGTTACAAAAGTAACGTGTAGGCTTTTCACCCTCGGTGTGCATTTGTGCTCTTGCCCTTATTTTGGTCCCATCAAACTGATATTGCTCTATTTCATTTAGTCTACCTTTTAATTTAACTAATAGTTCGTAATAATTATATTCTCCATCATTAATTTTCTTATTAATTTTACACACCGACCGCTGAACCGCCTTTTTACGCTTTCGCATTTCTCGTGCTTTCCTGATGGATTACTGCCTTGAAATATGTTTCAGGTCGGATTTAACATCCTCCCACCAGTCTGTTATACATTCATACGAACCCCTTCTTTCATCCCAATGCCTCCAACAACTTTCCACACATTTGCGATAGCAACTATCTCGTAGCAATGCTACATTAAGTTTCCAAAATCCATCTCCTCGTTTGACCCAGTCAGCATTGTCTAATGTGATGGAAAACATATTGTGATCAGAGAAAGTTACTGGTTTTATGTTAGTTTTACACATGTAACCTTTCAATGGTCATTCTACATAGATCCTGTCCAATCTGGATGCTTTCTTTCCATCGGTTGAAAACCAAGTAATGTCCCTGCCCTCTGGGGTGTCTAACAAGCTTTTATATTGACAGATGTGTTTCAAAATATTATGCGGTGTGTCATTAAAATTAGACCTGGCGTTTCTGTCTTTAACTTCATCTAATATGCAATTAAAGTCACCGCCCATAACTAGGTTTTCAGGCGTTCTGTCTTGAATTATTGTGGAAACATCATTTAGAAATTCACGACGCAATTGATGAGAGGTTGGCGCATAAAGGCACATCAAATTTAAACTTGTGTTTAGTACATCAATTGATACACAAACCCATCGTCCATTTGTATCTGATGACGACGATATAACATCAACATAGTTGAGACAGCGGGGCAGGATAGGAATGGCCACTCCCGTGCTATTATCTTGTGATAAAGAATAAAAAATCTGCCCTTTTGAAATATCTTTGAGAGATTCATACACTTCAATTTTTTGAATTTTGGTCTCTTGTAGAAAAGCAATATCAACTCTCTCATTTGTTAATTCTTCAAGCAAGTGGCGCTGCTTGAATTCGGTGTTTAATCATCTGCAATTGATGTTGCAGATAATCATAATTTGTAAATTGATGTTTACAACCGCCATCATTAGATTAACTTGATTTGTTTTTTAGCTCGTTTCTTAGACCATTTACCTAATTTTCCTGCGAATTCAATGTTTCCTAGTTCTACCACAGACACATATTCATATTTGGAAATATCAGAATCATGGCGCAGTGGACGATATTTCACGCCTCTCGCCGTTACATATGGCACTAACACTTCACCCCTTCTGATCGGTACATTACCATTTCATCTTTCATCTGTGAACTCTGTGTTTGAATGGACACATCTGATTCTGCAACTGACATTGTATCATCATCCATATCATTTACTTCAATCTCAGATTCTGAGCTATTGTCTTCTTTATGACGCTTATTGCTACTTAACTTACATTTGGCAGGAGCGTCATTTACCATATCTTCAAGCTGACTTAAATCAAGTGGGCTTAGCAGAAAATCGACTGAACTTTCCGTCTTCCGAGTCCTAAACTTATCCTGTCCTAATTTTAATTCACCTTCTAAGGAATTGTAAACTGGCTCTTCTGTAAGATCATCATTTTTCTGCGTGTCTTTTACAGCCACGTTTGGCTCCACTGCATTTTGATTATTTCCTTGACTGAAGGTTATACCCTCCTCTAATACTTGAATTTCATCAACTGTAGTTACTTTAACAGGATTTGATGATTTGTTTGTGTCATTTTCAGTGGCATGAACCACAACAACAGCTTCCGTAGTGATTGCTCCAGAAGAATTTGACTCAGTTGCATCCTTTAATGGGCGATTATCTCCTGATACTGAGGGCTTGTTTTGATTTTTTGGACAGCGCCATTTAAAATGGTCAACTGAACTACAGAGCAAACATTTGTTTCAATTGGAACAATCTGTTGCCAAATGATCAGTACTTAGACAGATCCGGCACTCTTTAATTTTCCCTCTATACCATAAGGGCAGGACAAAGGTGCCTTCAAGCGTCAATCTGCTTGGTAACGGGCTATCCACTTTATCAAACCAGATGCGTCTTACTCCGTTTTCTAGCGTTCTATCAAAGGAATACGTTTCCCGTTCAATCTTTTGCACTTTGCCATACTTCTTGAGTTCATTCATGATTCTGTCACCTGGAATTTCTAGTGGAACTTTCATCTTCACTAGCAACCTATCTGACTCGATTTCCTCTACGTTACAAACTTCCCCTTTTACAATAAGAACATCTTCTAGAAGCTTTTCCTTGACCCCCCTCATTTGACACTGTTACATTCCATACAGTTTTAGAAACATTGATAAGCCCCTGCAAAGCAGCAGGTCCCGCGCCAACGACGTCCTTTAACCCGTGATACACGTCGATAGCCGTGACACCCCACCCATTAGTTGTTATCTTAAGGCTTAAGGTACGCTTATAGGTTGCCATGGTGTTTTATAAAACGAGGAAACCCATACTACTACAATACATAATACAAAAATATAACACCAAGACGTCGGGGAAAGAGCTAAACACTAAATAAATAGTGTTACCTTTTGAAACCCTGACGTCTACCAACAAATTTACGAATAGATAGTACAGTCGTATATTTGTTAGTTTGAACCACTTTCTAAGTGGTTCACTAACACCTAACCGATTAAAGTGGTTCCCTAATGCATACTAACATATTACAGACATATATCTGTTAGTCTGTTCGAGTTGAACGGGGACAGCCAACTGACTATAAAGATTTATTTAATCAAAGTACTAGGCTTGCGCTTACAAATGACCAAGGAATTAAATCCACTCACTCCAGCGATCTTGCCAAATACAATGCGCTAGCCAACGAACTATAGAAATAGCATACTGACGCGGGGAGAAAAGTATGGCATTGACCACAGTAAGAGGAGACCTATTAAATGGCTGAAACCGCCAGCTAAGAGGAGTGCCTTTAGAAAATGGAGACACAAAATGCGCTCCAACCAAGACAAGAATTTACAAATTAAACATAAAGTTTGAAAGGAAATACTAATACGAAATATATGTATAAAATCTATCTACAAAATCGCGCTAGAAACTAGCAAATTCGGGCAGCAATTGCAGAGCTAAATAAACGCGTGCGTTCACTTCGACTACTACTACTACTACTACTACTACTACTACTACTACTACTACTACTACTACTACTACTACTACTACTACTACTACTACTACTACTACTACTACTACTACTACTACTACTACTACTACCACTACTACTACTACTACTACTACTACTACTACTACTACTACTACTACTACTACTACTACTACTACTACTACTACTACTACTACTACTACTACTACTACTACTACAAGCCGTATCTTACAAGTCAATAGTTGACCTATTCTACAATGCAATTTTTTAACTGATTATATCTATCCACGATAGGACTTACGCTGTTGGATTGAAGATTGAGATTTCGTAACGAATCAGTGAGCCTGTATCAATAAAGCGGGCGTATCCGCTCTCGAATGGAGTGCCTGTGAAGTTCGTCTGGGATGAAACACACAAAGTACAGCGAAAGATTTATGAGCAATAAATGAAAATATATTCTATTTCATAGATACCATATTATTAATACATATTATGCTATATAACCACAAAATATAAATCTAATTCAAATCTTTATATCCCAGTCCTGCAATTACAAGTCAACTAAATATTTTAGTCCACTCCTTCCAGCAGGCCGTTAGTACAACTGTCGAGGATTCATGATTAAGACCCAATCATGTTGCAAAGTGGGTCCAAGAAAATATGACTTCCATTCAAATTATTTTCAAAGTAAGGAAAAGTAAAATTATTCAAACGCTTGTCTAGATGATTGTTTTGAATTTGAAATATTGGTACAAGGGGCTTGAAAATTATAAAAAAAAGTAATATACTGCCATCCAAGTAGGCATTTTATATGACAATGAACGTGTAATAAGAAACAGCAGAAAACATCACTTTCATGTGAAATAAATCTAAGAAACTAGTAAATTTTTACTAGCTTACTTTTATCTGAAACAAATTTTAATATCTAATACAATGAAGGACAATAGTTACACCACCGCTTACTTCATAAATCCTTCCTGGGTAAAACGGCCATACATTGCTCAGGCTTCGATAATGGTCAGTGCAGTGGTCTATGGTAAAACGAACAGGACCTGGAGTTTGCCTAGTTAAATAAATAATAGTATTAGGCACACGTTTGTAACGACTATTACACGATATGGGTAGGTAGGCTTATGCGAGATTTAGTGACGGTGCAGATGACACGCTCTGCTGTATATGAATTGTCTGCCAGTTGAATTTCTCCAGCCTACATTTTGCATAGGGTTTAATTTTGGATATGCTGAATATTTTAAAAACAATTAACTGAAAGTGACGAACAACTTTCAGTCAAATTGTTTTCAAAATATTTAGTAGGTCCAGAGCTGTTGGCCATTGAAATGATTATCGGGTGGCTTGCAGTAGTTATGCCATTAATATGTTGTCATTCTCGTGAGATCACATGACTTCAGCATGCAAGCGATAGAGAGATCCTATCGCTCACTCAAGTATCTGCCGTCATAATCAAATACGTCACGTGTTAGCTGACGTCACAAGAAAAAGGCATAGCTCAGAGATGAAAATTGAAAAGCCCGTCACAAAAGTGTACAAATTGTAGTCAAATTAGTGTTAAATATTCAACATCTTTCCGGCATAGTTAGCTTTATCTTGAGATTCCGGGAATTCAGTGTTCGTTCGATTTCAACATGAGCAAGGCGTGTGCGGAGCTTGCCTAGAAATGGGCGGAGCTTGGCTAGAGATGGATTCCTCTATGTAATCATGCTATAGAAAAACTCTATGTAAGTTAGTAACATGGGATACGCCGTTAATTTATTGAGATCAGATTATCAATTGATGAGTAAATACCCAATAAAAAACCCTCAACATTCCTCTGATCCTTGGTGAACACAAAACAAAATGTAAAGTTCAAATACCTTAAACGGAAGGAGAAAATTGAAAATCATCTTTTTATGATTCAGATTGGATGCCATGAGGCTGTATTGGGATTGGATACGCCTTTGTTGAATTAAGTGCCCATTGGAAAATGGTATCATTCTTCTAATTCCCGGTGCATGTCGCACATCAGCCGCGGGGTTGCTATGTCAAGCCGTCCTCCGGGGCGGGACAGAATTCACGTTATCTGACATCACGGGCAACCTGACGTGCACTCCACACACCAGTACTTATTGAATCATAATTCGTCACACGATCACGTCATTTATCAGTTGCTATAGGCCATAAGCAGCATTGCAAGGCATCATTATGCTGCAACTATCAGGGTATATACTGCAAACATTTGATCAGTTGCCATTGACCACTTTCAGTATATTATCAGGGCCAGCATTCTCTCTCGATATTATTGGTACCAATGGACCTTTCCAGTTTTAGCCATGCTGCCCCATCCCTAGCTAAGCTCCACTCATGCTTCACCCTTGTTGGGATTGATCGATCCCTGAACGACCTGACTATCAATTTCCAGAAGACTATATAGGTAAGCTGTTGACTATTTTGAAACTAATTTACCTGGGTGATGTTGCTGCCTATGGCAGCAGCAGCAGCGTCCACTCAAAGTAGTTTCAAAATATTCAACATAATGTTTATTAAATAGTAAAGACCGAAACAACGCTTAGTATGTCTTCAATTATGTGTTCGTGACGTAGGCCTACTTATCTACGCCATACATGACGTTATTGTTTATGACGTCATCCTACACTTCACGTAGTTGATTATGAGGTATATGATGGATGGATAAACTGGAAAGATTAATTGATTATTATCACGTTTTCAAACCCACTTCCAAGTAGCCCTATTTATGTGACTTTGCCTTCCAATCCCGACCAGGGTTTAGTAGTAAACACTTTAAGCAGTGGAATTTGGTGGAACATGTAATAGGATCGAGATGTTTGGCCTCTAAAAGAGGTTGCAAGAACAATCTCCTTACAGAATAAGCTATAATACACGGAGGCAATCGAATCTGTGCATTTCGCACGAAACAGGATAGGCATCGCACGACTTCCCAGAACATTAATGGCATCACTTGTTTGGTAAAGTAAATTGAATGCATTTGCACAACATTTCATGCGTGCAATAGTATCGCAACCAGAAGAGTATGAAGAGTAGTTCAGAGCACAACCCACTGCCCAACAGTAGTTTCAAGTATTGTATGTATGTATAAAACGAATCAGAACTTTTGACTGATGATTTGATTGGAAGTATAAGACTGCTATATGTTTTTACATAATGGATGAGAATGAGTAAATCAGTATCTTCCACGATTACTGTTATGGACTGAAGATGCGAGACTCTTCTGCTACTATCTTGGCAATATCTACATCGACAGCATCTCGCGCGTTTATCACATGACAATCATTTCTTTGCAATTGATCATATATAAGGTTAATCAATCCAAGTTTGCTGTAATCTATTGAAAGAAGTGTGCCCCACACACCCATGAATGCCATGCATCTGCAGTGAAGTTAATTACTGGCTAACATTAATGTTGGAAAGAATCGGCTTCTCATAAAGTTATTAAATGCGATTATGTCATGAAACCTTGTGCTAATGCATTCAATCTACTTGGACGGACAATTGAAGGATCCTATCTGTCACTCAAATATCTGACGGCATAATCAATTACGCCAGTAGTCAGCTGACGTGATTATCATTATAAAGCATCTAGATCCGATATGCTTGAAGTTTAAAGGTCCGTCATGTGTACGAATTGTAAGTCTTTGATGAAGAACAATTTAATAAACATTCTGTTGAAGATTTTGAAACTAATTTGACGGGACATTGTTGCTGCCAAGGATCAGTTCTCCTCCCAATAGCTGCAAGCAAACTGAAAATTGAGAATCTTTTTATGAATGAATCCAAAACAGAGTTCATCCACATATACCTATATACAAAGCATGACACTAAAGAAAGTGATGAACCACTTCGTCGCGGCGAACCATGGAGGAAAAGTTTTGTATCACAGGTTTCCATGACAAAGTTAAGCAAAAAACAAGGGAATATTTTGTACAATAGCAATACAGACACGGATCAAGCAATTAAATCTGCTGAACAGTATGCCTCTTCCTTCGAGCATAAAGGTACAGAGCACATTAGGGCGTCTGTTCAGGAGGTGAACAAACACTGCAAAGAGATACCCAGTACATTGACAGCAGAAGTTGTGGCTACAGGTCAGGTTGATCCATCCAATGTATTGCTACATTTTTTCCGAGTGTTATATGCGGGGTCAGAGACTGATGGAAATAGTGGATGTGTAGAGCGCTACGAGTCTGCAGCTGCAGATGCGATATTTGCAACAACTAGAGGCAATGTGAAACCAGCCAAACATTTGATTGTACTTTTCAGCTGTAGGATACATGCTAGGTGATTCTGGTGGTCCGCAAATTATGACAGACACTGGTGTACTGGCCCTTGGGTCGCTAAATGGCCTTCTGGAAAGTATTTCAAAAGGTGCAAGCGATTTCACCCATTGTTGGCCCTGGCTATTAAATCATTACAATTCAAACGCTTTCTTTCAGTTAATGGCCCACTGGATCAGAGTTTCATGGATAAGCTGGGCTGGCTTTACAATGATCCCACACCGGATACCATGGAGAAATTTGAAACCTCACCTGATTTTAGAGCTAATGCAAATGTACGAAGATTTCACAGAGAAAACCAGTACAGGTGATTATGGCGAAACGGCTCAGTATTGGTTGATGTATGCAGATTTGGTTGGTCTCCACCAGCAATTCAGCCGTATCACGCGTACTAATGACTTAGATCTTTTTGTCTTCTGCCTTGAGAAATTGTGTTCAATTTTCTTCGCAACAAACCATCCAAACTATGCAAGATATATGGTGCAGTATCATCTCAATCTTCTGAATATAGATTCAACACATCCGACGAAGCAGCAAGACATTTACAAGAAAACCAGTTGATCTTACTTTAGAGCGGACAATTACTGCTGATGTTGCCTCCCGTAGATGGCACATCTGTATTTACACATAATAACAGTGCAAGATGAAGGTGGATGATCACTCATGTCATGGGAAGTGAGATTGTTGAACATTTGTTTGAGATGGCCGGATTGCGGAAGTTGGAAGATACAACACGTGAGCTTGCACATTCTCGTATTGCGTGACAACAGTGACCTGCGGAGGTTCATCGCTGGCATCTATGATACATTGAATCCCTTTGATGAAGCATGTAAAGATGGGAACCTCTATTGTCTATCAACTGGAAACGCAACATCTGACAACACAAGGACTGAGCTTATATACTGTGTAGAGACTGGACAGGATATTGTGAAGAATTTCAAATGCAATGTTTTGCAGATCCTACAAGATTCTAGACGTAAAGAATCTTTCGGCAGATGCTGTGAAGGAAAAAAATAAGTGATGGACAAAGAAATCAAGGAATTGCAAAGCACACGGGATCTCTTCAGTAGATTACTTTATGTGGTGGAAAGTAATAGCTTGGATCTTGAATTAGTCTTCAGCTATCCTCTAACGCCAGAGTCATTGTCATTAGCACATGTGGATGGGTCAATCAACAAAACAGACAAATCTAAGCTAATGCATAAATTGGAAGAGAGACTCCAAAGTAGTAAGACAGTAAGCCAAGATGCGTGTGCTGTTGATGCAATGTTTCTAATACAATGTCTAGTGAATATACCAACAACATTTGGTGGTCTTGCAAAAATGATTCTTACGCGACTATTTCAATTATCTAAGAGCGTCTTAGTTAGTTTCAGTTTGTATGTGATTCCTATAAAACCCATCTATCAAAGATATTGAGCATGACATTCAAGGGCTCCAGTTCCACGTTGAACAAGTTCGCGATATCTGGACCAGAACAAAAGTGTCCAACAACGCTACACTGAGTTCACCTTTATTTAAAACAGCTCTGTTACGAATTCCTAGTGAAAGAGTGGCAAAGTCCACAGTACATCTAGCAGATCAGAAACAACATCATATTTGTGGGTCTCGAAGATAATGCTTATGCAGTTGTCGATGGAAACTGTCAAGTGACTGAGATCCCCAGTCTCACATGTAACCATGAAGAAGCTGACACATGTATAATTTGGCATCTCAGGCACATGTGTGAATCGAACAAGGATGGTGACACTATCATTAGGGTCTCTGACACGAAGGTACTCACAACCTTGCTCACACATGAACATATCACGCCAGCACATATTTGGATGGATGTTAGCATTAGTGCCAAGAATAGTAGCTGATATATTGATGTATCTATGTTAAATATGTGTAATGCCATAGGTGGCTTTCATACCTTCACAGGATGTGATTAAACAGCCAGTTTCTTTCGCAAGGGAGTGATTCACCAACTGGAGCATATTGAGAAAGACAATTTATCCCAGCATTTGCCAAATTAGGGGAATCACCTGGTATAGCGTCAGATTTGTTAGCAAACTTGGTGAAGGTTGTGTGTTGCATGTATGGTAAAGCAAATGTATCTTTAGCGAATGTGGGGCGATACATGATTTTTCAGCAACATTATGCCCCAAAGAGCCAGTCTCAGCCTTTAAGTAAGATTAAGGGAACTGGCAGGAGCAACCTTCCACCATTTAGGTCTGTACGGTTACAAAAAGATAAACGTGTAAATCTTGTTGTGTCGATGTGGGAAAATGCTATTACATCTGATTCGCACACTTGGGAACCCGAGGAAAATGAATGGATCCTTGAGAATGGTCGTTATGCCTGTAAGTGGTTTGAAGGACCACAAGTCCCTGATGATGTAGGCTGTTACATTTAAATCACAGACACATCTCAGCCAGAAGATGACGATGTGCTGGAATATTGTTAATCTTCTGTTGAATCAGACAGTGATCTTGAATTAAAAGTGCCATTGAATGATCAGCTTAACAGGACATGGTAACATAAAGTTTTTCCCTGAACCACCCTCACTTAATATTAGTAAACAAAAACAAAGCCTATTGATATGTGAATATATGTTAGCAATTCTGTGTGAACATAATATGCTTGTTAATGACTGATCTTATTATGTTCACACAGACATTCACATATCAATAGGATTTGTTTTAGTTTACTAATATTGACCGAGGATGGTTCAGGTAAGAACTTTATGTTACTATGTCCTGCTACGCTGATTATCGGAAAATGCGAAAAATCATTTAATCTTTATTCATATGAATAATGATTAAATGATTTTTCGCATTTTCCGATAGTACATTGAAGCTTAACATAAAGGTTATAAAGCACAAAATCGGTGCACAGTTATGGTAACTTTGAGGAAAAATTACATGCAAAACAGGTGTTTCAAATTACTGTTTAAGTAAACTAATAAGTAAGGTTTAGGTAATACATATAAACAGAAACGGACTTTTTCTAGGAAATTGTGTTTGAAACGAAAGCATTTAGTTACGGACTTTTATGGAAAATGTCTCTTAATGAATATATCTCTGAGTCTATATATCTCTGAGTCTATATATATATATATATACCTGTGCAAAAGTTAAGCACCAGCAAAAACAATAGAACGTAGAAACATGATGGTACAACTAGGCTGCCATACTTTTTGTCCCCGCGTTAGCTGACATAATTCCAAGTACGAAATGCACATGCATGCATGACTTCACGCCGCTTGATGTCCGTGCGTGGCGGGAAACAGCACACGTGTTCAGTTATGTAAAAGTCCAGTTTGAGGTGTAGAACATTACATACAGATTTAGGCGACAGGATTAGGAATTTTGTGTTCATGACCGTGGTTTATTTGTACAGAGAGAATTAGCTCTTGATTGTGAACCGCTATGGCAAGACGAAGGTTAAGTGATCGTGTGAAATGGCAAATCATAGGCATGCATACCACGGGTATGTCATGCAGAGAGATTGGCAGACAGCTGAACATTAACCATACTGTAATCAGTCGTTTGATTGCAAAACATGGGCAAACTAACGAGGTGAAGGACAGGCCTAAATCTGGAAGACCGAGGAAGACTACTGCCCGTGATAATCGAGCCCTAGTACGCCTTGTTAGGAGATCTCCATTCACCAACAGCAGAGTGCTCAGCCAGCAATGGGAAACGCGCAATAGAGTGTCAATGTCTACCATCAAAAGGAGACTGTATGCTGCTGGCATGAAAGCTAGGAGACCTGTCAGACGTCCTCTCCTCACTGCACACCACAAAGAGGAGCGTCTGAGGTGGTGCAACGAAAGAAGACACTGGAACATGAGATCCTGGAGACGGGTACACTGGTCCGATGAAAGTCGGTTCCTGCTTCATGCCACAGATGGTCGAACTCGTGTATGGAGGTCCAGACGCACGGCGTACGACCAACGTAACATCATGGAAGAAGTTCCATTTGGTGGAGGTTCCGTTATGATATGGGGGTGCATCTCATTTGATTGTAAGCTGGATCTGTTGACTGTACCAGGAACACTAAATGGACAAAGATATCAAGATTCCATACTGGATAGAGTTGTGGTCCCTCATTTTGTAAATCATGCACCTGGAACCCACCCTATATTCATGGATGACAACGCCCGACCACATTGTGCTAGAGCTGTGCATGAATACCTCCGCCAGAATGCCATCGAAACCCTACCATGGCCAGCAAGGAGCCCTGACATGAACCCTATTGAGCATATCTGGGACATTCTGGGAAACATGGTGAGAAGGAGGGATCCTCCTGTGCAGAACCTACAGGAATTAACAGACGCACTCCATCTTGAATGGCAACGAATACCACAATGGCATATCAGTCGGTTGGTGACCAGCATGAGACGTCGTGTCCAGGCCGTCATCCAGGCACAAGGTGGATATACCCGGTATTAATAATGACAGTCTCAAACTCGTGCACAGATGTTAAACTTCGTTTTCAGACACCATTAATGACAATCTAGCCACGTGTGTCAACTGTAGGGCAATAGTTGTCAGTTGTGTCAACGTAACCATATTCAGGCCTCGTTTTCAAGTTCAAACAAAAACATACAGTGTTTCCCCACCATCATAATCAGCATTCCTCTAGTTGAATTATTACCTCTTGCACTAAGATGGATGGGTACATACATGTTTATGCTATTGCTTTCTTCATAGCACATGAATATACCCTCGCATGTGCGTAAAAATAGGGTGGTGCTTAACCTTTGCACAGGTGTATATATATATATATATATATATATATATATATATATATATATATATATATATATATATATATATATATATATATATATATATATATATATATATATATATATATATATATATATATATATATATATATATATATATATATATATATATATATATATATATATATATATATATATATATGTATGTATGTATTTGTCTCCTCGTTACCTTTAATTTGATACCCTACTTGTTTGTTACTGATTAACTGTAACTTTCCAAGTGAATATAATGTAGATAAAAAGTTTTTCATATTTTTCTGACATTATGGGGTAGGGATAGCATAATTGCGGTATAACACAAAAACTACAAAACAAGTATGTTCATTTTCAGAATGGAGTACTTGAAAATAGTGTTATTTTAAATTATTCGCATGGAAAATATATCATTTGTATATAAATCTGAACAAAAATTGACTTTTTCTAGGAAATTCTGTTTGAAACTAAGGAATTTAGTTACAGGTTTGCATAGAAAATGTCTCTTTTACCGAATACATCCTAGTGTATATATGATAACTATATATGTATCTATTTGTCTCCTCATCACCTTTAATTTGATACCCTATTTGATTGGGTAAACACTTGTTCAATAAACGTGTGAGATGAAAACCATATTTTGCACTTTTTCTCAAAACCTTATTGAAAACAAGCAAAAAACTGCATTTTGGGTTTTCAGAATCAGCATAAAATTCTGATTTAGAAAAGAACTTCAAACCTTTTGGCCTCAGACATGTCATTAAACGTCCCGTTGCTCTTGGACTAACTCTATCACATGCAAACCTGTTGTTGCTAGTGAGCTGTGATGGCGCTGCCAGGATGTGGACGCAATATATCAGCGTGCTGTGATGGCGCTGCCATGAGGTGGACGTAATACATCAGCGTGCATGTAAGTGGTCGAACACTAAGATACCTTGACGAGGACCCATTCTATCTGGTACTGCACCACATGCCCACCCACACGGGATGGTCTGATCACGTTCTCGCCACTTTGGAGCACCATAGGCAACAACAGCGTCCAGTCAAATTAGTTTCAAAATATTCAACAGCTTACATGTATAGTTTGCTGTAAATTGATAGTCAGGGAGTTGAGGGGTCGATCGATCCCAACATGACCGTGATGTAGGTGAAACCTAGCGAGAGATGGAAGGGGCCTAGCTAAAATTGGAAAGGTCCATTGACACCTTTTGGACATGACCCAGATATGAAAAATGAAAAAGAAATTAAATTGTAAATCTTTAAAAAGTCTTTGCAACGGAAGGAAAAAAAGTTTAAGCTGGAGAGAGAGAGAGAGAGAGAGAGAGAGAGAGAGAGAGAGAGAGAGAGAGAGAGAGAGAAGAGAGATGCCCAAAGCAAATATTTTCTACATTCTATATTGAAGATCTAAATTAGAACTTTTAAAGAATCATCTTGTTAAGTAAATCTAAAATATTATTTTGTGTAATTTTTCCAAAATCAGTAACAGAAAGAAATTCAGATTTTCTGGATATATATCTATATATTTCTACATATATATGTATTTTTAAATCGGTGAAAGAAGAAAAAACCCTAATTTATTTTTAAATGTTTTTATTTTTTCTGTGACGTTAGCAAGCAAAAATAGTATAAATATATAATGCATTTTCTTTAATATTAATGACAATTGATGAACAACAGGAAATACTGGTTCTGAATATATAGAATATCTGCTGCAATTAGATGCATGAATTGGTGTATATAGCACAATTTTAATTTTGTCTGTCATTGTTTAGCTATTTTAATTTGTCCCTTGTGCGCGTGTGCGCGTGGTGTGATGTGACGCGGTTAGGAGGTTCTTTTTCATATATTGCCGAGAGCAGGGTCTAATAGATGGATCAACTTTTAACTATGCCCCGCCCATCTTTAGCTAAGTTCCACCCACGATGTCCCCGTGTTTGAATCTATCGAGCATTGAACTCCGGCTGAATCTCAATTCCGAGAAAAAATAAACAGGTTCGCTGTTTCAAAATATTCAAGCTAGGGAATGGTTATGAAGTAGCTAAGACATACAATTCGTCCCCATGACTGACTATTAAGAGTTCATGACAGACTTAGGCCCTGTTCCCACTAGAGACTTAGGCCGTGTTCTCACTAGAGACTTAGACCGTGTTCTCACCAGAGACTTAGGCCGTGTTCTCACTAGAGACTTAGGCCGTGTTCTCACTAGAGACTTAGGCCGTGTTCTCACTACAGAGTTAGGCCGTGTTCTCACTAGAGACTTAGGCCGTGTTTTCACTAGAGACTTAAGCCGTGTTCTCACTAGAGACTTAGGCCGTGTTCTCACTACAGAGTTAGGCCGTGTTCTCACTAGAGACTTAGGCCGTGTTCTCACTAGAGACTTAGGCCGTGTTCTCACTACAGAGTTAGGCCGTGTTCTCACTAGAGACTTAGGCCGTGTTTTCACTAGAGAGTTAATCAGGAATAACTTCATGCTTCAGTCCATTGTGACGTCAGCCTACCTGTGATGTAATTGATTATCACATCATATACTTGACTGTCAGATTGGATCTCTTTATTCTTTACTGAAGATTGGCACTCCTTTTTCACACAAGGTAAGGTAATCAAAGACCGACGAACGATTATTGAAATTAACCCCAACTTACCTAATTTGAACATTGGAACACGAGTGAAAGACAGTGCAATTATAGCGTCCTTGAGAGTTTCGCTCGCACGGCGCTCCTGCAATATAAATAGTCTTAAATGTATCTTTATGGCAACTGTCTTAACAAGAATCTGTGGGTATCATGCATATGCACGTAATTGCGCACGAAGACAATACTTAAACTGCTTAGATGTTGCGTTACGCAAATAAAACAGAAGATAGTGAATTTCTTTGCAGATATATGCAGATATTTGAACCTTGAACAAGGTTGTGATGCCCAGTGTATCGGAATTTATTTTGAAACCTATTTACTACATCTATTGTACCTGGAATCATAGGCTATGCGGCCGTAATCTATGCATACATGATTTATGATCTCAATAAGAAATCTGAGATAAAAACATAGTTATAGTCCTGTAATATCAATTTTAAGATCACAGAGGTAAGGTGCAAGATATTGTCAAATTAATTACAAAATATTCAACATAACATTATTTATATTAAAAATGATTATTCGTAACTGTTTTTAGTTAATTCAATTAACGTATGTCACGACGACGAAGCTGGTGTTATACGAGAACATAATAACTAAGCAGTATGTGCAATGTCAACTGCCAAAGGAAATATTTGGCACATCAAGATGGCGGGTCAATAACAGAGCACGTGCCTCATGGTGGGTGTGGGGCCATTATTTTGTGGTCCAAAGAGGTAAGTGGTTTCTCCAGCAGGTTTAAATATGCGTCTTCTAAGCATATTTAGCTTAAAGAAAGGGGTTCTAATTACCTGCAGTCACAATCTGCGTAACTTGAAGTAAGCACTGAGGACAGTCGATATTCGGTATCTCCACTGTTATATAGCGTGTGGAGTATTTACATTCGCCAATAGGGTGAGTGTTAATCTGTAAATAATAATAATAATAATAATAATAATAATAATAATAATAATAATTGCATCTCGCAATCTACAATTAAACGGTTAGCTCACAGACAAAATTTGGCTTAATTCCGCCAAACACTTCGGAGGAGATATCGGGACGGACGGACACATGGACGGACCAAGGCGATCACAATATACCAGCCGTTGTTTATCAAATACGTGGACATACTAATAATAGCCGAGGTACAAGCATTCCAAAGGCGTTAGTGTTAACAAATGATCGGAACTACACTATTCGGGACCATGCTGTTATCTTAAGAAAATTACGACACTAGGGAATGGAGCTTTCCAGTTTTAGCTATGCTCCGCCCATCTCTAGCTAAGCTCCACCCACACCTCGCTCGCGTTGGGATCGATCGATCTCTGAACTCATTGACTATCAATTTAAAGAAAACTATACAGGTAAGCTGTTGAATATTTGGAAACTAATTTGACTAGGTGCTGTTACTGCCAATGGCAGCCAACAGTGCTCAGTCAAAATGGTTTCAAAATATTCAACAACATGTTTAGTTATACAGTTCGTACAACGTGTCTGACTATTAAGCGTTTAAGACGGACTACATCGAGTCATTCATGACGTAATGATTATGACGTTATCCTACACGTAACTCAGTTAATCATGACGTCATATGATTGATTGAGGAAATGGATTCATGAATTCTCGATTTTAGTGGATGTTTGTCAGGACGAGAACTTTGGTCTTGATGAAGTTGGCAAGTGTACGCGTCTGAGGTATTAAATAGTCATTATTCTGAAATGTTATTTAGCACGGGAGAATTATGGTCGATAGTTTATTTAAGCAATTAGAATACACGATAGGTACCATAATAAGTGTATGATTTTCGAAGCGCTAAGACATATAGAGGGCCTGTTCTGTTTCCTTCAATGATTGCAGCCATCTTGAAAGACCAATATGTATGCCATTCCTGAGTATATCTTAGACATTGTTAGATCGATCTTGGCGAGATGAAAGAAATACAACAGTAATTTGTGGGGCCAGGTGCTACGTCAGCATCATGTAATAGTGTGTATAATTGATACCCTTGCAGTGCATACTGTATAGCTACTACAACATATTAAATGACGAGTTCCTATGCAAAACGGAAACTGGTAACAATATACTAAAAGGTGATAGAATAGACTTTTCCAGTTTATCCATCCATCATATGACGTCAAAATCAACTACGTGTCCTGTAAGATGACATCATAATCCATTACAACACGAATGACTCGATTTAATCCGTCTTAAACGCTTAATATTCTAATACGTTGTACGAATTGTATGTCTTAACTATTTAATAAACGTTCTGTCGAATATTTTGAAACTAATTTAACCGGGCGCTGTTGCTGCCATAGGCCATAGGCAGCAACAGCACCGAGTCAAATTGGTTCAAAACATTCAACAGCTTACCCGTATAGTTGTCTGGAAATCGATAGTCAGGAAGTTCGGGGATCGATCGATCTGAACACGAGTGAGGTGTTGGTAGAGCTTAGCTAGAGATGGGCGGGTCATAGCTAAAACAGGAGCAGATTTAACCAAAAAAAAATCAAGTAACGTTGACCGAAAAGGGGGTGGGGGCTGGGGCGGGCGGAAACCCGCAACCGTTCTACATGGGATATATTCTGCTATATGTTTATATGTGTGATGAATGCGTATGTCCAGAAGATATTATATCGTCCGAACTCCTAAAACAACTAAATTTGACTCGAAAACGAGACTTAGTTATCATACCTTGGGCATCTTTTAACACGCCCAGTATATATGTTTTTTTTGTTCACGTGATGGTCATTTCATACCAAAACATTGGAACCTTTGACCACAGAGATTGGGGCACCATATGGGCCAGTGTGGAATAGGCAAATGCAAAGCATATGCATAAATATTCCTTGAAAATTTCAGTCGTTATTTGTTTGTTAGGATCGGCATCTATGTTGCTTTATTGATGACGGAAACCATGCACCACTTCTAAATCTGCCAACTTTGAAATTATCAGAATCCAGAAACATACTGGGTGCATTTCTCGACAAGAACATCTGATTAGCTTTTATTTGGTAAAAATAGCTTCTTGCCTACTATGGACACAATGTGTTTTCATGACTATTGAGTTCAGATTCGACCGCACACATGTTTGCTTTGAAATTACGGTTAAAATTCAAATAAAGGATTTGTATTTGACACAATCTCCTATATTTTAATTGATTTGTGGTCAGCCATATTTCTTCCTTACTAAGGTTCAACAAGTAGATGAGACGCGAACAGGCATGTTTCAGGAAGAGTAGGCCCACGCGCACAATCGAATATATATTTCGACAACGTAACATCAATACATGAGCTGTACAAGGTAATTCTACGCTATAAAGTGTGTACAGAGAGGGAGACTATATGGTGCAATATGAGAAGCTACAGAATCCTATCAAAGTGACACATACCAGCATGGATGAATCCACTTTTGACTATGTACGCCCATCTCTAGCTAAGCTCCGCCCACGCTTTGCGCACGTTGGGATCATTTTTATATACTTAGAATCCTGAATTTCCAGAATCCATATTTCATGATAACTATACCGCTAACGTGTTAAATATTTTGAAACTAATTTGGCTGGGTGGCTGCAACATCGCCCAATGAAATCAGTTTCAAAATATTCAACATAATGTGTATTAATTAAGACGTAAAGACATGCAATTCGTACAATTGACGTTCTATTCCAGGTTCATGATGGTTCATGTCTGTTAATTATGATTGTGACATAAACCAATACGTGACTTAATTGATTATGACGTCAACACTCGAGTAGCAGATTGGATTCATCCATTGTTGGTGTCCACCGCTGGATGGAGTAGGGATTGCATGTTTTTAGGTATTCTTGGACGTGCACCAAGGTTGTGTGATGTCAGGATTTCTGTTCCTCTTTGCGAACGACTTGGTCATGAAGGTACATTGTAAGGTGGCCTCACCGAAGCTCAGATGCAAGATGATGACACGCCTGGAAGATCTTGAGTTTGCACGTGAATATGCTCTATTATCAAACCCACGAGGCCAAATGCAACCGATCATAGATCAATGGATGAATCCATTTTATCTATGCACCACCCATCTCTAGCTAGCTCCTCCCATACTTTGCCCATGTCTGGCTCTACTCTCCACGAAGAGTGGAGGAATTAATTAATTAAGTAAGTAAGTGAAGTTCATCAATTGTATACATCTTTGATTGATATTCAAAGAGTTCCACTGTGTTCTGTGGCATGATATATGACAAACAGTATTCTGTCAGCAAGGTTATTATGTGGACCACTAATGTTAATATTGGGAACATGGCATACCGCTCTACTTAGGGTAATGCTGGAATCCAGTTTTAGCTATGACCCGCCCATCTCTAACTAAGCACCACACACATTTCACCCTGATTATCTCCCTGATTATCAAATTCCAGAAAGCTGTACATCTGGGAGTTTTGGATATATTTTGAAACTAATTTGACTGGGTGATGTTAACACACGTGTCATGCG
>CM067372.1:82508135-82553135 GCA_034401795.1 Chaetoderma sp. LZ-2023a
ACGACACGGACGATGTTCTCCCTCACTCCCACCACTCTCTCGCCGTCCTCTCTCCCTCTCTCGCCCTCTCTCTCGCTCCGCCCATCCCCCCATCTCCCATCCCTCCCCCCTCCACTCTCTCCTCCCTCTCACCCCTCTCTCCTCCCACTCGCTCTCCCTCCATCCCTCCCTCCTTTTCACTCGCCTTCTCTCCCTCTCTGTCCTCACTCCCTTCTCTCTCTCTCTACCCCTCCCTTATTCCCTCCCACTCTCTCTCTCCCCCGCTCTCTCCCTCTCTCTCTCTCTGCCTCTCCTCTCTTCCTCCACCTCTTCCTCTCCCTCGCTCTCTCTCTCGCCCTCTCTCTCCTCACCCACCCCTCTCTCTCCGCCGCCTCTGTCGCTCTCCCTCTCTCTCCCTCCCTCCCTCTCTCTCTCCCCCCCCCTCTCTCTCTCTCTCTCTCTCTCTCTCTCTCTCTCTCGCTCTCTCTCTCTCTCTCTCTCTCTCTCTCTCTCACTCTCTCTCTCTCTCTCTCTCTCTCTCTCTCTCTCTCTCTCTCTCCGCTCCCCCTATCCACCACTGCCTCACTCCCCCCCCCTCTCTCTCTCTCTCTCTCTTTCTCTCTCACCCCTCTCTCCGTCTCTCTCTTTCTCTCTCCCCTCTCTCTCCCCCTCTCACTCTCCTCTCCATCTCCCCGTCCTCTCGCTCTCCGCCCTATCTCTCTCACCCTCTCCCTTGCACACGCTCTCTCTCCCCCCTCTCCCCTCTCCCCTCTCTCTTTCTCTCTCTCTCTCTCTCTCTCTCTCTCTCTCTCTCACTCCTCCTCCTCCTTCTCCTCATCATCATCATCATCATCATCATCATCATCATCATCATCATCATCTTCTCTCTTTCTCCGCCCTCCATATCCCTCTCCCTTCCTCACTCCCCCACTCCCTCTCCGTCTCTCTTCCTCTCTTGCCCTCTCTCCTCCCTCCACCTCTCTCTCTCTCTCTCGCTCTCTCTCTCTCTTCCCCTCCATCTTTCCACCTCCACCCCCTCTTTCTCCCCCTCTGTATCTGCGTGCGTGCGTGGCTTCTCTCTCCTCCTCCTTCCCCTCCTCTTCCTCCTCCTCATCCTCCTCCTCATCCTCCTCTTCCTCCTCCTCCTCCTCCGCATCATCATCCTCCTCCTCCTCATCATCATCATCATCATCATCATCATCATCATCATCATCATCATCATCTACTTCTTCTCTCTTTCTCCGCCCTCCCCTCTCCCTCTCCCCTTCCTCCCTCCCCCACTCTCTCTCCGTCTCTCTCCCTCCAACCTCCCCCTCTCTCCTCTCTCTCTCTCTCTCTCTCCTTCTCTCCTCTCCTCTCTCTCTCTCTCTCTCTCTCTCTCTCTCTCTCTCTCTCTCGTGTGTGTGCATGCCGATAGTTACGGTGAAGTCAGCTCTTTCTCCCTCTCTCTCTCTCTCTCTCTCTCTCTCTCTCTCTCTCTCTCTCTCTCTCTCTCTCTCATGTGCGTGCGTGCCCGTAGTCACGGTGAAGTCAGCTCTCTCTCTCTCTCTCTCTCTCTCTCTCTCTCTCTCTCTCCGTCCCTCCCTCCCCCTCCTCCATCTCTCTCTCGCTCTCACCCTCTCCCTTCCTCCTCCCTCCCTCCCTCCTTCCCTCCCTCCCTCCTCCCTCTCGCTCTCTCTTACTCTCTCTCCCCTCTCCGCGTTTAAATGATCAGATCACATTTGCCATGGAGCAATTTACCTTCAAGGAATACTGTTTTACACTTCAGTCAGAACGCTTTTGAACTTGAGTTTTGATGCAAATAAATATGTTGCGTACCAACTAGAATGCAGGAAATGGTTTGTCAGAGCATCTCAATTTCAAAATGTCACATGGGAAGTCTTCCAACTCCGCTATTGGAAGGGGACAACCGCGCTCAGACCTTTCCCCTGATTAGACTCACCTAATACACGAATCCTAGATTCGCTAGTACAGGAGGGAGAAGTAAAATTACAAAGCACATAAAACACATAAATAGGATATATTACATTAGTGGGCGAAACAACATTTTTGATATTGATAATTTCCACATAATAAACTTATAAACTAAGTAAATTCAATATATAACGTCATTAAAGATAGAGGCAAGCGCAATTTAGACATTGCCCTGTTTGTAAACCTTAAGGTATGGGTTTCGATAAAATACATGTTAAAAGTTTTTATTTCCCATACACTAGTCTTGAATATTGATTCAGGTTATCGCCTTGGGCATGTTATTTCTTTGTGCGTAGGAAATTCTCAGGCATGTGTAATTGGGGAGAATGTGGATACATTATTAATACCACGTGTCGTTAAAGATTAAATAAACACGAGTGTTGTTAGCAATCTTAAAACGGGTGCACTGGACTGGCGAAACTACAATTAACTATAATCGATTAATTGCCAGTCAAACGCGCACATTTTTGGACTAGCTCGTCCGTAATTTGTGTGCTTGATGCACAAATAATAATTAGCTTATGTTCGCGCGTCGAACGCGCAACAGGATGTATAATTTAACCGAGGATGCCAACTTCCAGTTGCACAAAATTAATGTCTTCATTATCAAATGGTAGTGTCGAACTATGCTTATTGACAATGGTGTATAATGACCGTGTCTTATACCATTGCGTCTTTTTTCCTGACACAGTAGTTTGCTCATATAGGTTAGTACACGCGCTCCTAGAGAAGTATAAACACTGTCAATTCATAGAGTTATCTGTACTAGCTAGAGACATAGGTGCCGCTGTAGTTTTGTTCATAGCAGGGCACTTGCTTAGCCGCCAATAGTATGGCAAAAGGATAGATGGGCGCTATTATCTTAAACGCAAAAATAAGATGCTTGTTTCATACACGGCGTATAATTGTAGGAACAAGTTTGAAACGGGAACTGAAATTAACATTTCACCTGGATGTACGCATTCTGTTTTATGTTAGCGATCAATTCTAGCTAAGTAAACATACACATACCAGTTTTCACATGCCAGATATTGCCTCAATGCATGACTCACACTTGCAGTCTATCGTTATTCAGGCCTTGAAATTATGATGAGCAATTGGCCAAAAGCAGTAGTGATTAATAGATTCTTCAAACCATACTTATTATTATGTTAACTCTATTTGGTTTACTGAACAGCAGTGTAATTCAAGCCTTTGCTTGACCGATTTGATTATGAAAAATTTAATTTTCTCACAGATAATGCCCATTTATAGACCAAGAGAAGTGTAGCTCGCGGGGTAGAGTCGGGCCGTTCCAGTGTCTGGTGTCGGCTCGCCGCGTTGCATGTACACGATGAGCGATGACGCTGGCTAGCTTCCGGTCTCGTGGTTACGGATCCCGTGCGACACTGCCCTACGGGTAACAAAGACCGGCTCCTTAGGCCGATGGAACTCAATCGTTCCGGTGGGGGCCGCGCGAGCATCGTCGCGAAGATTAAATACAACATCATCAGCCCAAGAGTTTGTGTCACCGGTATGCCTGTCTGTAGCAATTTCGTGATCTATGGACTTACAAGAATTGAATGGTGGCCTAACTAAAATAAGTCTATGCAATTAGTTTACCTAAACAGACCGTCAAGTATGCGAGATAAAAATGAGCATACGAAAATACAAGACATAGAGACAGCCTGATGAACCTTTAAACGTGGGGCTCCCAGAGGTACCATACATACTCGTAGGTCCGCTGAGGTATCCCCGCAAAGGAGACTCCCGCATACGAGATCACTAATTAACGTAATATAAGTTATTATACCTCTAAGCTGAAAGGAAAGAAAATGATCTTTTATAGTGTCGAAAAGCTATATGCCTCACGCGGGCATTACTTCTGATGCTCTTTTTGGGTGACAAGTAGTAGCGTCGCGCGGGCCGTCGTCACTGAATCCTTGCGAGAGGCAAGTGCTTCGCGCAGGCCTCCATCACAGGAAAATGCTGCCACCGCTTAAAGCGGGAGAAGAGTATTGGCCAAAAAGGGCCTACTCTAATATTCAACCAAAAATGCTTACAGAGAAAAGACCATGCCTAGTGAAATTATGTATATAATGTTGCGTGCTGTTTTACGTGAAGACGGGACGAGCGACTCCCGAGGGATTCCCACGTCACCGTCTTATGTATCTTTAAATATGCTGAATTAGTAGGTGCTGCTTTTATTTATGCGGGCCTTCTTCTATGCCTAATAAAACATTTAGTTTTTAGTGACAAGAACTATTTTAGGCCGCAAATGGCGAGCGCCTACCTAGTTTTTAGATACGGCTGCCGTTGAGAGCGGATGTCCTAAGACATCAACACTCAAGACAACGTGCATACATGTTATTTCGCAAAACCTTCGAGCTTGGTGAGAATCCGGAGATATTGCCCCATAACCACATAAAGCGTCACAGGACAATGGTTACTTTTCACAAAAGTAAGTTTAGGCAACTGATCTATCGTTATGGTGGGGGTAAGATAGACGAATACCCACCGTGAATGTCCTTCCCGTGAGGGCGTGTCAGCTTGCCCAGACATTCTTAGAGAATTCGGTGGGGATGCGTATCTCGCCCATCACCAGGTCCTATGGAGCTAACCCTTTAACCTGATGTTAGGCTTACACGCAAGTTGCACTGCGGTGCGGGGGAAACTTTCTAGAAAATGAAAAAGAAATTAATAATTATAATCTGCTTTCGCAGTGCTTCCTACATTGGCAAGGATAACTAACTACTAGGTATCAGAAGATACACGGGAAGTGTATGTGACACCACACCCTGGCCATCACGGCTCGGAAACCCCAGTAGTTTCCCAGGGTCGGATCAGTCCATGGTGCGGATAGGGGCATCCAAACAATTAAGAAGCCATAAGGCTTAGTGGAACATGAAGAGAGACAATAACTTATAAATATGAGGCTCAATATGCACAGACAGCGACCTCAGTGAAAAATTGATGGTGGCGGGGAAAAGTGATGCATATATAAACGTTGCTGTATAGTGTTTCCTACTGCACTGCGGTCCTACGTTTTCTACAAATAAACAAAACATATGAACGAATGGCTGCTTGCCATATATAAAACTAACCAGTACAAGTAATACAATGTGAAATGATTAGAAAAATACATATCGTACAGGTTGTTGGACCTACTACGGTGCGGTTAGTAATATCACCTTTCCGTAAAATAAGAATGACTATAAACAGATAAAGAAATTATAACTAGCGGTCTTAAGACCGTTTACGGTTCACTTTAGTCATCGGGACCGTTTACACACATAAAGTATAATCATTACAGTTGTAATTAACGGAATAATTACATATGTTAAGTATAGTTAGTTGAATAGTCGGTAGCCATTCTTAAGGATGGGCTATCGTGTTACTGAAATTGGTACGTCACTGTTAGTGTGACGTGAGTTGATGCGTTCTCTGGAAGCTGGAAAGTTCCCACATGTCGATTCCCGCAAACAGGATTCCCACAAACAGGATTCCCGCATGCAGTCCAGAATGGGAGCAAAGCGAACTCAGGACGGTAATCACAATGGAAGAATGTCTAACGAACAGTCAGTAAGTTCTACAATAACATTATGGATAGGAATAAAGTTCCCATACACCGATGCTACGGATGAGAGTTAAGAACAACCCATTTATCAGCGGGGGTTGTTGAATACAGATGGATATGCATAACTAAGCTTAACGGTGCAAGGTACGTCAGTTAGCTCTTAGGACGTACCTGGCAAAGTTTACTTGCTGCGGTCGAAAAGTTTAAAATAAATCTGTACGACATCAGTGCGGGGGAGGTTGAGTAACCACATTTTGGCGTGGCTGGCAGATCCGGCGAGTTATCCACCAAAGAACATCGCTGCCTGTACATCTGTAGAATCACATATTCAGACTGGGAAAGGCCTCACTGCAAGATTGTGTTCCGAGTTAGTTCTTTATTCAGTCGAGAACGATATTATCCAAAGTTTCCCAAAAAAAAATTCTTTTAAGGTGCGGTGGGTTGGGTGGCTGCCGCAAGCTACGGGACAGATGCTTACCAAGACCGAAGTGATCTATTTAATACTGTCTTGGCTGATCGTAGCTGCTTTTGCAGATCCAACCTGTTCGGCCCCTGGCCGAGGATGCTCTCGAACTCTGGATTCCATCTCCTTTTATACTACTCGTGACGTCATCGACGCAGGCCTCAACCAATCATCGGTCGAGCAATAGCCAATCAGCGCGCAGCTAATAATGATGCAGATGAATGTTCTAGAACATTCTAGAACTTCGGCGTACACGCGGTTATGACGTCACAGCAATATTTTGAAGATCATCAAAGGTGTTTTCCGTGGATAACTCAGCCATTTCTTAACCGATTTTGAAATGGTTTACAGAGTTGGAAAGCCCGTCGAATTCTTGTCTTGATCGATACCAGATCCGACGGGAACACGTAATTATAAAGGATTACATTGTACTGTCTCTGTACACTAAAAGCGCGATCCTATTTTGGACATGATATACGCACTCTGTCTATGCGGTGGTAAACGCGCGCATGCGTGCCACGCGTTTTAACGAACGTAGTCGTTTTTACGACGAAATCCCTCTCATCGGCCAATATACGCTTATGGCTCTACCCAGGGGGCGCGTTCAGGGAACGAATACAGGACGGGCGGCGGGTACCCAGCTTAGCTGGTACGTCTGGCACCTGACTGGTCGATCCGAACTACACCACCCCCTCCTAGTTTGACATCCGTGGCAAACGATCACGCGTCGCGGATCGACGCACGGATGCACACTAGGTGGGAATTATAGACTTCCCGGGTAGGCACATGGCCGGAGAGGAGTAGTGACGCAATAGACGCGTGTTTGAGAGAGACAGAGCACATATAGGTGCCAAAGAAGAGAGAGGAGGCATACTTTTAGTTTTAATTTTTGACCTGGAATTATTTTTCCACGTCTTTTCTTTTTTTGTTTTAATATCTTGGTGTGTGCTTTACTTTTATTCAGACAATGATTCGCTAAACAACAGCTCGCATGGATGTTCTCTTTGGGTGCGGATAATCATTATCTCCGCAGAGAACACCCAAGCTCCAACGTACCACAATTTAAGTTAAGATATAATATAATAAAAATATATACTGAACCAAAAAAGTCTAGCAACACTGAGAATATTACTGTATAAATGTTATTTAACAAAAACAATAAATTGATTCAAATGTATTATTTAATTGATAGGTCATTTTCCAATTTGAACAACAGTCTCTTGTTACTGTAATGCTAGCATCGCGCCTTTAACACAGCACCATTCAATGGAAGGGTCCAATTTAAATAATGACACTGAGTTGTTAATACCAGTTGTGACCTCCGCGCGCATTAACCACCACCGTACATCACTTTCTCATGCTTCGAATTAAGCACCTGATGTCACGAAGAGGAATCGCATCCCATTCCTGGAGCAGTGCAGCTTTCAGCTCCCGCACGTTGTGAAGATGTGGATGGTTCTCACGCAACATACGGCCAAGAATGTCCCACACGTGTTCGATAGGAGACAGGTCTGGTGATCACGCTGGCCAGTCCAACACCGGAACATTGTTAGCCTCAAGGAAATCACTGGTGACCCTAGCTGAATGAGGACCGGCGTTGTCTTGCTGGAACATAAAATCTGCACGATGCTGCATAAAAGGGATGACAACAGGGGCGAAAACTTCTTCACAGTAACGTCGAGCTGTTAAATTTCCGCGAATCACAATAAGATCTGTTTTGCCATTTTCATGGATTCCAGCCCACACCATGACACTGCCGCCACCGAATCTGTCGTGCTGAATGATGTTGGCTGCATCATACCATTCTCCTAAACGTCGCCAAACCCGTTGCCTACCATCCACCACATCCACACAAAACCTCGACTCATCACTGAACAAAACGTGGCTCCATTGTTGAGTACGCCATCGCTGATGAGTTCTTGCCCATGCAAACCGATTCTCGATGTGACGCTCTGAAAGCAGAACAGCAATAAGTGGACGATGGGCATGCAGTCCAGCATCATGGAGTCTGTTTCGCACAGTTTGTACATGCACTGTAGTGGCGGTAGCGGTGTGCAAATTACAGGACAGTCGCGGCGCAGTCTCAAACCTGTGACGTCGTGATGACATCACTAAGTAGCGGTCTTCTCGTGGTGTTGTTGCTCTCGGTCTGCCAGATCGTGGTCAGTCATTAACATGTCCAGTTTCCTGCTCACGTTGGCGGAGACGGGAAATGGTTGCGGCGTGAACATTAAAATGTCGAGCAACAGCGCGAACACTCTGCACAGCAGCGAGTCTTCCCATTGCTTCATGGCGCTGATTTTCTGGTAGCCCTGGGCGGCGGCCCATGTTCGGTAGGGTAAACTTTTAAGCATTTTCTGTTAACGTTCGTTATCTGCTTTTGCAATATGGTGAATTTTTGCCTTCGCTACCCGCAAATGTGGGCCAGTGCATAAAAATGCATTTTCACATGCAGTAAGTGTGCGGCCGAGAAATGCAAGAAATGATTTGCATTTCTTCATGATCAGCGAGACATTACATTGACGAAACATGCCTGCAAATTTGGTTATAAATGGACACATAGTTTTAATACAACAAACCAAACTTCACTGTTGCTAAACTTTTTTGGCTCAGTATATGTATATAAAATATATAAGAATTCCATGACTCATACCCTTACTGGGTATTAAATTATTACTACCAAATTACTTGTGTACCCCGGGTGTTTCTTTAGTAAGCATCTCCACGAGAGTTCCATTGAATCTCTCCAACATCCTATCGCTGCGGGGGTGATACGGAGTCATCCTTGTTTTGATGATATGAAACAATTTGCAAAGCTCTGGTATGAGCCGGCTCTCAAAATTACTTCCTTGATCAGAGTGTAGCTCATAAGGCATACCAAAATGGCAGAACACATTACTTGCCAAGACCTCCGCTACGGTGGATGCCTCTGGATCCGGCAAAGCAAATGCTTCTACCCACTTCATAAAGTAATCTTATAATACGAGAATGTGTTTATTTCCATCATCCGCATATTCAAGGGTCTGAGTACATCAATAGCCACTCGCTCCCATGGTGCACCACCTATTCTTATTTGACATGGTGCGATATGATGCTGGCCAACAGCGTGTCTTTGGCATGGGATACATTTGGCAACCCAAGCCTTTACACTATCGCGAATCCCGATCCAGTGGAATCTCCGTTTGATGTGGGTGACAGTTCTTTCCACGGCCAGATGCCCGGTGTTATCATATAATTGTTCTAGTATGATATTCCGATAACTTTCCTGGACTACCAGACGGTTATTGATGTAGAGAACGCCATTATGGAGGTGACATTCTTCAAACCGCTGGTAATAATATTTAGCCGTGGTAGATAATGGTGTTACCGATTCCTTTGGAGGACGTACCCCCTCCTGGATCCACACGTATATATTTCGTGTTTGCGCATCTGTTGCTTGCTCGTGTCCGATTTTCTCTGGAGTCCACTCTGTGCATCACAATTCGGGGAACTCCAGAGATGGCTGTGTTGATTGTGTCACGGTTGCGGTCTCTTCATGTTTGACCTCCATTCCAACTCTACTGAGGGCGTCGGCATTCCCATGCAATTTGCTGGGACGGTGAACAACGTTAAAGTTATAGGCCTGCAGGGATTCCTGCCATCTCGCTACCTGGCCCTCCGGATTTTTAAGGTTACTGAGCCAGCGTAGGGAGGCATGGTCTGTATGGCGTGTAAATGGGCGACCATGCAGAACGTGTTTGTAGTACTTGACAAAATGTACCACCGCTAGTAGTTCTCGTTTCCTTGTTGCGTATCTCTTTTCAGTTTTATTTAAGGTACGTGAACCATACCCCAAAACCTGCTCCATTCCATCCTCTGTGACCTGAGATAGAACTGCGTCGATAGCGTAAGCCAACGCGTCAGTGTCCAAGATGAAATCGAGGTTTGGATTAGGATGAGCAAGAATCGGGGTGGTCGTCAAGAGTTCCTTCAATGCCCTGAAGCAACCTTCACACTCACTCGTCCACTCGAATGGTCGATCTTATATATATATCGGCGATAGTACTGGCATAAGCCAAGAAAACTCAGTGTTTCTGTGATCGAAGAGGGCGTTGGCCAATCTGCTACTGCCTTTGTTTTTGATGACTGAGTAGCCACTCCATCATCGGATATGACATGTCCCAAGAACTCAACACTCTGTCTAAAGAGATGACATTTCTTTGGTTTGAGCTTTAAATTGGCCATGTGCAATCTTGATAGCATGGTGTCCAAATTAATTAGTGTTTGCACAAACGTTGATCCAAAGACGATTACACGGTCGATGTAACATAGACAGATTTCCCATTGCAGGGTGGTTAATACCTGCTCAATGAGATGTTCGAAAGTTCCAGGTGCGTTGCACAACCCGTAGGGCATTTTGCGGAATTGGAAAAGACCATCCCTACAAACGAATGCACTCTTTTCCATGTCAGCTTCATCCATGGCTACTTGCCAGTAACCGCTAGCTAAGTCAAGGGTACAAAACCACTTGGCTCCGGGCAAGGAATCCAAGGCCTGATCTATCCGTGGAAGTGGATAGGCATCTTTAATGCTAAGATTATTAAGGCGGCAGTAGTCTATACAAAACCGCAAGGTTCCATCCTTTTTGCCTGCTAGCACTATCTGGCTGGCCCATGGGGATGGTGATGGTTCTATAATACCGGTCCGCAACATGTCGTTAACTTGTTAGTGTGCTTCCGCTTCCTTATGAATGGTTATGAACCGGTTGTCATATGGGCCGATTATTGTCGATGGAGTGTCGCACAAGATGAGTTTCTCCGGGATCCATGTCTTCCGTGGAAAAACTATCGCAATATTTGAAAAGTAGTTTCCGAATTTCATGTTTCTGTGATTGCTTTAATCCTACTGTGGCACGTAAATACAAATCTTGTAGGTGTTCTGGTAAATCATCAGTCATTTCCGTTTGTGTGGTGGTAAGTGTAGGTGTTTCCAAAGAGATAAGATCCACCAAATGGCTACAGCATACCCCCGGTTTGAGAGTTATGGGGTCTGCGGTGCCATTGAACACACGAAATGGTATGTGTTCTTTGTTGGTGGTGTCCACGATCATACGGGGACTTGCGCATTGTGAGGCGATAATGTAATCAGGGTTGGGTTCCAGCATGGCAATGTTGGTGTTGCTTCCTAACTGTGGTGCAGTGGCCCATAAGATTTGCGCCTGTCCCAGCTCAACTGTGGCTGTACTTGATAGTATTACAGCACACATGTCATATAATGACGATTTTGGTCCAAGAGGTAACCGTTGGCCGTGTATTTCAAGTTCCTGTTGTTTGCAGTGGATGATGGCTTCGCTGGCACTGAGAAAATCAAAGCCAAGGAGGGCGTCGCTTTATATAGAGGCGATGACAACTCGCTGTATGAATTGCATCTCCTCTATTTGGATAACCAAATTTACTACACCGGCTACGGGCACATCAGCTCCCGTAGCCATCTGTAGATAGATGTTTGTGGGCTTAAGGGGAGGCTTTTTATGAGGCGGGATGCTCTCATATAAGTACTTGTTAAATACTGTGATAGAAGCTCCAGTGTCAACAGTGGCAATGGTAGAAATACCGCTAAACAGACAGGCACACTTATATATTACTTTACGGTGCACCTGCGGAAGAGTTTCCAATGATGCCATCTGTGACAATGGTGATGGAGTCGAATCATTCTGTTTATAATCGGTCTGTTTCCGAATGGCTTCTCTTAATGTTGTGGATGGCTGAGTAAGGAAAGGGCCAGTCCATCGTCGTCGCTGCTGTGAGTGCTTTGGCGAAGACGGAGCTGGTGGTAGCAATTGTGATGGAGCGTTTGCTGTTTTTGTGTATGCAGTGTTCGTGTAGACAGCGGTGCGGATAGGATTCTCCTTTATCACGTATAAGAGATACCTGTGCGAGCCACTTCTTGCAGTGCATCATTGTATGTTTTGTTGATGCACAAAAGAAACAATGGCATCACGGAGGGCATTCGTATTGCCGGCAGCATCGTTGTTTGCGAATCCATCGATGAATGTATCAAGGTGAAGATGCGTTACGCCTTCTGTATTGGTGCTAGGGTATGCACGGGTGACTAGTCTCCGAATGCGACTAGCCAGCTTCGGTAGAGTCTCTCCCATGTGTCGTCGGAGATTCTTAACCTATAATCGGATAGTTTCCCCAAGAGCTGTGTCACCAAACCGTTCTGACAGTGCTCGTTCCAATCGAGTGTAAGTGGGTGTGTAGTCAGTCCCGAGGTCTGTGAGAACTTGGAGGGCTTTCCCAGAAAGCTTCATGGCGCGATATTCCCCCATTTGTTGGTCGTTCCAGTGGTTAGTCCAGCTTATAATTTCGAACTGTATTTTGTAATTGGCCCAGTCACTCTCCCCACTGAATTCTGGAGGGAGAATGACCCAACCAAGACCACGGGAAGAACTGAGTGGTTGAAACCTTGGTGGTACACGGGTGACTGACGAAAATGCTGATGCTGGTCATCGTGCGTGTAGTGGTGGTGGGGGTGTTTCCCGTTGATACCGATGCCAAGGAGCGAGAGCGTGCACACTCCAATCCGGTGAGGTCTGCCCCATTGTAGAGCCATAAACTGGCATGGGTATATGGACGGGAGGCAGAATGTTGTGGAGGTTATGCCGACGTTCTTCGTACGGTGAAGACTGACATTCCTTGTACAGTGGTGGTGCAGTCAGCTGACGGTCGTGATGTGTGGCATGACTGCTGTAAGTATGAAATGGTGGTGCCGATTCCTCTAGATGGTGCCTTGGCGTTCGCCTAGAATAAGATGATACATTTGATGGGGGGTAGCGTAGGAGGTTGTCTAGTATGAGGATTACTACCCTGCCATATAGTTTCCGTTGATGACATGGGTGAAAGATAGTGATATGAAGGATAGCGTGATTGCCCGTAATCAGATCTTTGTCGATATCATCCACGATCTGGCCCTGATGGAGTTGGCCTATCATGGATGCCCGACGTAGTACAGAATGCTGCTCCCGCCTGTGAGGCATCTCGGAAGTTCCCCCCACTGATAGGCGAAAACAGATGATATTGTGGTGTTGTTGATTCCGCTCGGTTAGAATTTCTGGCATAGTCAGTGAGCATGCGAGAATGGTGTCCATCGTATGATGCTACCTCTTGATCGAGGGAGCTATCGCTAAATGGAGAATGTATACTACTAAGCTCGCTATATGGTGTGGGCGTGAGTTCGCTGCATGTTATTGATGTTCTTGTTCTTCGAGCCTCACATCGGGTGGGCGCCACTTGTAGCTCGCAGGGTAGAGTCAGGCCATTCTGGTGTCTGGTGTCGGCCCGCCGCATTGCATGTACACGACGAGTGATGATGCTGGCTAGCTTCTGGTCTCGGGGTTACGGATCCCATGTGACACTGCCCTATGGGTAACAAAGACCGGCTCCTTAGGCCAGTGGAAGTAAATCGTTTCGGTGGGGCCGTGCGACCGTCGTCATGAAGATTAAATACAACAGTATCAGCCCAAGAGTTTGTGTCACCGGTATGCCTGTCCATAGCAATTTCGTGATCTATGGACTTACAAGATTTGAATGGTGACCTAACTAAAATAAGTGTATACAATTAGTTTACCTAAACAGACCATCAGGTATGCTAGATAAAAATGAGCATACGAAAACACAAGACATAGAGACATCCTGATGAACTTTTAAACGCGGGGCTCCCAGAGGTACTATACAGACTCGTAGGTCCGCAGAGGTATCCCCGCAAAGGAGACTCCCACATACGAGATCACTAATTAACTTAATATAAGTTATTATACCTCTAAGCTGAAAGGAAAGAAAATTATCTTTTATAGTGTCGAAAAGCTATGTGCCTCATGCAGGCTTTACTTCTGATGGTCTTTTTGGGTGACAAGTAGTAGCAAGTGCTTCGCGCAGGCCTCCATCACAGGAAAATGCTGCCACCGCTTAAAGCGGGAGAAGAGTATTGGCCAAAAAGGACCTACTCTAATATTCAACCAAAAATGCTTACAGAGAAAAGACCATACCTAGTGAAACTATGAATATAATGTTGCGTGCTGTTTTACGTGAAGACTGGATGAGCGACTCCCGAGGGATTCCCACATCACCATCTTATGTATCTTTAAATATGCTGAATTAGTAGGTGCCGTTTTTATTTATGTGGTCCTTCTTCTATGCCTAACCTAATATTGAGTTTTTAGAGACAAGAACTATTTTAGGCCGCAAATGGCGAGCGCCTACCTAGTTTTTAGATATGGCTGCCATTGAGAGCGGATGTCCTAAGACATCAACACTCAAGACAATGTGCATACATGTTATTTCGCGAAACCTCTGAGCTTGGTGAGAATCCGGAGATAACGCCCCATAACCACATAAAATGTCACAGGACAATGGTTACTTTTCACAAAAGCAAGTTTAGGCAACTGATCTATCGTTATGGTGGGGGTAAGAGAGACGAATACCCACCGTGAATGTCCTTCCAGTGAGGGCGTGGCAGATACTAGCATCTTGCCCAGACATTCTTAGATAATTCGGTGGGGATGCGTATCTCGCCCATCACCAGGTCCTATGGAGCTAACCCTTTAACCTGATGCTAGGTTTAAACGCAAGTTGCCCAGTTATCCACTGCGGTGCAGGGGAGACTTTCTAGAAGATGAAAAAGAAATGAATAATTATAATATGTTTTCGCAGTGCTTCCTACATTGGCAAGGATAACTAACTACTAGGTATCAGAAGATACACAGGAAGTGTATGTGACACCACACCCTGGCCATCACCGCTCGGAAACCCCAATAGTTTCCCAGGGTCGGATCAGTCCATGGTGCGGATATGGACACCCAAACAATTAAGAAGCCATAAGGCTTAGTGAAACATGAAGAGAGACAATAACTTATAAATATGATGCCCAATAGGTAGGTTGGCCAATTTTACACAACCTTGCCAGAGTGCGGGGTTAAATTATCGAAACTACCGAAAATGAGGCGTACACTATGTGTCTCTTGACGAAGAAATTATCTCTAAAGTAGTATAGCCGGTAGTAGAAAAATACCACCTCCCTTCACAGGCAACGGTTCTGTGATCCGCGGCTCCCACCACCCTCTCAATTCCTGAGGCATAAGGTCATGCGCCACACAAATACATACAAGATATCCAGGCCCTACTGAACCACCAGCCGAAGGTTTAAGAGCCTTGATATAGACTTTATCAAACATGCATTATAATACATGCAAATGGCTTATGCGAGGTAAGCCTTTTCGATGCTTAAGGAACTGTGTTGGAGAATATTGTGCACCACACAATGCTCAGTTTCAGAAGGATGCTGTTGAGCCGAAGCCATACAGAGGATGTGGGGCAGGTATTTATAAGACTGTGGACTATGTAAAGCATGCAGTGGTCATAAACATTCCAACAGAATGAACTACAAGAAGGTCTGTGCCAGGAGAAAGTTCAGTTTAGTTATGGAAGAACTTAAATGCGTCATGCCATGCATTTAGAGACAGGCATCCACATGGATATACACCACCCACAGGTATTGATCGCCACTTACTGTAACACCCTCGAAGATGGTCAGAAATGTTTAAGATCTAATATATAGACCTTGCATTATGGTTACTGTAACACCCTCGAAGATGGTCAGAAATGTTTAAGATCTAATATATAGACCTTGCATCATGGTTACTGTAACACAGCCTCGAGTGATGGCAAAGCAATTCGGTCTTAGAGGCTATTCTAAGGCCCGCAAAGCTGACCTGCTCCAGAGGATTGCCCTTGCCGAGGAGTGGCTAAAGCGACTCTCCCGAGCAAAACAGACAGAGAGGTTTCCGGCACTCACCTCTGAGGATCCATGGAACCCTCACAAGAAAGCACAGCTGATCCGTGAGAGTCGTCAGTTGTATGAGGATACGTCAGCTTATGGGCCAAAGCTGTAGCAAGAACGCCTACCTCTTCTACACCGAATCAGAAGACGATTATTGAGGGGCCCGAGATCTGAAGCTCTAGCCTGGAGTATGAGGCGAGAAGGTCAGCAGATTCTCACCGAGTCTCTCGGTGAGAGGGAGACAGAGGAGAGAGGATGGCGAACAGTATGCTGGACATTGTTCAGAGAGCTAGAAGGAGACATTACAGGTCGGATCATGGAGAAGCTGCGGACTGTTCAGAACGCCTTCTACCATCAGTATACCCACACCTATTGAATCCGCCACATCGAGGATGCTAGGGTAATGCTCTTCCACAATAATTCTCCAAGAAGTCCCTGGAGAATACACTAGGAGAGACCCAGACTTGGGTGGAGGGCAGAGAGCAAGCCCGCCTCGACATAGACAATATCGATCAGCCCAATACCGCATGGGCCTTCGTCAGATCAATCAACGTTGAGGTAAAGGTTGTCATCGACCATACATACTATCCATACAAACCGGCCAGTTCCATGGCTACTCGTTGGATTGAATATGAGTCGAGAAACCATGGAATTCATATACACTATGCAAAGTGTGGTCACGGTGGTGAGCGTTGGATTGAGGGGGGCTCCCGTAGTGGTTATGATCTGACAGCCGACACAATATACCAGTTTCATGGCTGTCACTGGCATGGATGTTCACAACACCAGCGAGGTGAGGATGCTGATCAAAGATACCGCAAGACGGTCGTGAGATATGAGAAACTGAGACCATCTGGACGCACGCTTGTGGTACAGTGGGAGTGCTGTATAAAACGCTGTCCAAGCGTCCACACCACTGTGTGGACAGTACCATACCCACACTTTATTGTCAATGAGTTTGAAGCCCTTCTAGATGGGATCAAGATCCACCCTACAGAGAGTCTCACGATCGAGAGTGTCCACATACCAATCTCGGTGTCAATCGGCTGCTCCTTAGATGGTAGCATGAGCTCACCAACTCACCTCTACAATGCTAACTCCAAAGGGTTGGTCTCAGAGTTCATGCAGGAGATCCAACTACGAGCCTCCACGATCTGTGCAAGGGTTCGGTCACAGTATCTACCCGCAGACTTATCAATGAGTGGTGTGACCAGGTGCCTGTGCTCGGGTTCAACTCTGGGCAGTACGACCTGAACCTCATCAAGAAGTACTTCGTGGATGAACTTACTACTTCGTCCAAAGGAATGGTGAAAGTCGCCAAGAAGGCTAGCCAGACAATGTTCCTCATTACGCCTAAACTGAGGTTTCTCGATGTAATCAACTACCTCGGCCCAGGGGTTTCTTATGAGAAATGGATCAAAGCCTATGGTTGCATGCAACAGAAGAGCTGGTTACCTTATGAATGGTCCGACTCACCTGAGAAGTTTGACTATCCTGGACTACCTGATTATCCTGCGTGGTGGTCAAAGCTCAAAGGTGGTTACCTTTTTGAGCAGTCAGAGTGGAAAGCTTGTAAGCAGACCTTCAGAGATCTGGGGATGAAGACGTTTGCTGACTGGTTGCGATATTACAACAACTTGGATGTTAGCCCGTTCATTGAAGCCTTAGAGAAGATGCGAGAATTCTACACAGAACGAGGTATCGAAGGATGCGGTGTCACTTCCTGGTGTGTCGCTTCAGTACTTACTTCGTGGGACTGCTGAACATGAGCCAGATATTAGTCTTTACTCTCCAGGCAAGGAAGCTTACGAGATGTTAAAGGGTGCTGTTGTTGGGGGTCCGAGCATTGTGTTCACGAGATATCACGAGTCTGGGGTTACCCGAATTCGCCAAGGTAAGCGAGTATGTCAACGTCTCCTTGGTTATGATGTAAATGCTCTGTATTTGTCAACCATGGCCCAAGCAATGCCTTGTGGTAAAGAAACTGTACGACGGTGGGGTGGGCATGTAAGCAGGGATATTGAACGCTTTAAGCAGGATCTGCTAGCAGATCGTTGGTTCGGATTTGCTGAGGTCGACATTGAGGTACCTAAAGTGTTACGGCCAAAGTTCGAGGAGATGTCTCCCATCTTCTATGATCATGAGATCCCAGAAGAGGCTATACCTTCGGAGATGCTTGCATACCTTGATAAAACAGGTCGACAAAAGTTTACAACTAGCAAGCTCGTTGGTGCACTCTCTGGTAAGAAGAGGGTATTGTATGCACCAACTCTCAAGTGGTACCTTGCCCACAGGTTAGAGATTACTGCTATCTATCGCACCATAGACTACACCTCACAGAAACCTTTTGAATGGTTTGTAGACTCTGTTACTGAGACACGTCGTACCGGGGATGTTGACAAAGGTAAAGCCTTGTTGGCTAATCTCTTCAAATTCCTCGGCAACAGTGCATATGGGAAGCTGATCGAAGCATTAGAACATCATACCAACTTCACTAAGGATGAACGAGCAGTAGACAGAGCCTTTCATATGGCATGGTTCGAGGATCTAGAGGAGATTGGTGATTCCTACGAATTGCAGAGCCATAAGGCTAAAATCACCCTTCGTCACCCCTTCCAGGTGGGTATAGCAGTATACGAGCTGGCGAAGCTGCGAATGCTGCAGTTCTACTATGACTTCCTCGACCGCATGACAGCTTCGAGTACCTGCAGATGGACACCGATTCTGCCTATATTGCCATAGCAGGCTCCAACCTCGATGAGGTCATACGCCCAGAGATGCGAATGGAGTATGAGGCCTGCAAACGGGACTGGTTGGCATGGGACAAATGGTCTAACTGCACTCTGTGATTGTTCAAGCTCGAGTTTGAAGGCACTCGTGGTATTACTCTCTGCTCCAAGTGCTACTACATGGAGAATACAGACCGCTGGAACAGCAGAAACATGCAACTAAAATACTCGACCAAGGGAATGTCTAAATGGCAGAATGACATCTCCTGGCAGAGGCTCTACATCACCCTCCATGGTGTAGTGGACAGAGCCACCAATCGAGGCCTACGCATGCGCAACCAGGGTATGGTGACGTATGCGCAGGAAAAACTCGGACTCTCCACTTACTATGATAAGCGCCATGTGCTGCCAGATGGGGTCCATACCGAGCCCATCGAGTATCATGTTAGCACCCTAGGTGGTATTAGCTGTGTGTCTTCAGGGACTAGCTGAAGCTCTTCTACGACAAATGGTCGCCTAGGCACTCCATGCTGGCATGCCAGGTAGTACAGTGTAGGCCGCCCCTCCACCTCCACATACCTGTCAATCCTGTGAACATCTATCGACCAGTTAGGATCTGTTGCACGCCGTCGACCATCTTCCAGCTCACCAGGCTCATACAGGTGCATATAGGCACTCCTCTCCCTTGTTCGCTCCTCTATAGCTGTGACCAGCATAGTGTCTGATAGCCTCTACCGGCTTCTTCCTGATTAGCCTAGTAACCTCGGCATTGGATCTCTCCACCATAGCAGGCAGCCCTCTCACCAATACTCTCGTTCACTCGGCGCGGCCATTTCCTGGGCGTATTGGTGTGGGTACAGTCTCTCTGCCAGTGTCCGATTCCACCGCTCAATGATAGCCTGCGCATGGTGATGCCCTACCTCACCTCGTTTAACCGCCACACCATGTTTCCACATGAGGGCTGCAGTCTCCCCTTTGAACTCATTACCCTCATCCACCTGCAACAATTCCGGCCACTGGAGGGGATTTTCGGAGGCCTCGTAGATACCCTTGAATGCCTGGGCCACCTTGCCAGCTGACGTGTCTGTGAGCGGTACTGCCGCCTTGTACCTGCTGGCGACATCGACAATGGTGAGGGCATAGATGTAGGTCTTACGCCCAACCGATTGTGTGGAAGGAATAGAACATCTGCCTGGTGAACTCTGTTCGGGACAGTTTCCTCGAAATGGGCATGCCTGATGTGCCGTGGACGAGGTCTGTATATCTGCCACATCGCCTGGTGGCTGAGCCACTGGCTAACTGTCTCCAATGTGAAGTTGTGGCCCTTGCGACGTGCAGCCTCGAGTAGTTGAGGGGCTCACGGTAATATCCACCAGGCTGATAGTAGAGTTCCTCAAGAAAGACGGTTGATAAACTCCCGGATTTCATCACTGACGTCCACTCCTGTCCTGTCACGCACTGCCTGGGTGAACTCTAAACAGATGAACAGATGGCCGTCATTCATTGGACCATCACTGAAGACGTCCTCAAAACCTTCGTACACTGACATCTAATCTTTGCTGGATCCTCACTGAACAGTAGTTTCTCGACCAACCCTCGGAAGTTAAGGGACTTGGCCAGGTCGTACAGAGACCTTATATAGTACGGCTTAAATGTTCGGTGGCCCAGATGGCCGCGAGCGCTATGGCAATGTACGGTAGCCAAGGACCTGCGACGCCGAAGAACGTACCTACTCCTGAGGCGATGGCTAGTATGGCTTCAGAAATCTTCTCCACCCCATGGAGAGCATTTTTGGCGATCTTGCAGACCACCTCGCCAGCCTTCGTTGTGAACAGAGCGATCAGGGCCCAACTGCTGCCAGCGGACCGATAGAACCTTTTACGTAGGTGCGACAGATTTCTTTCACTCTGTGTACTAGCTTGCGGGGCGGGGTTTCCGCTACATCATCATACTCACCCGCGGTCTCCGCTACATCGTAGTCGTTTGCATCCTCCTCCTCATCATAGTCCTCCTCATAGTCCTCGTCATCTATATCCGCGACTGGATCAGCCTCTGGTTCATACATCGGTCTGGGGATCCGTCGCTGGGGCAGCTATATAGTAGCTTTAAACTGTAGTCTATAGCATGGCCTCTGCAATCTTGAATGCGGGCGTGTTTGCCTTAGTGAACTGGGGACACAGCTTCGCCGACATGAAGGTGGCAGAGGTCAAGCGTGAGCATCATAACCAGGCGATGGAGAAGCTGTCTAAGGAGAAGTTTGAGTACAGCAAAGCACTCGAGCATATGCGCTAGAGGGAGGCACGCCGACGACAACTCCAAGCTCAGGCCAACCAAAGAGGCAGATGAGAGTCTCGATGAGTACTACGATGCTGTAAAGATATCTGAGCCAACGCTCGACTATGAAGCATCGACAGGTCAGAAGACAGCAGAGCTTATAGTAGTGGTGGCAGCTGCAGTGGTGACGACAGGAGTCGTGCTCTACGCATGCTCAAGCTGAATACCTGATGTGTTCGACCTGCATACCTTAGCATAGCCAAACTAAAGTACTGTCACACCTAATGAGCGAGTCCCAGCTATGAGGGTTCTGCTGTTGAAGCTGAGACGGTTGCCCTGATTAGGTGGGATGTCCCTGCCCCCGAGGTGGTGATGGCCCTCGAGTGCCGACTCAAGGTCGTCGCTTCCACTGGTTAGGCGCAGAAGTGCATATGACTTAGTTTTCTGTCTGTAGAGTTGGCAATCAGCCAGCTCACATACCTCGCCAAGAACATTGGTCCCAGCAGCCACAAGCTTGAAGTCGTCTAGCTTATCCACCTGCTGGTTGGCTCCTCCCTTCTGAACCAGGACGGCAACAGCGACACAGTCTGATACACCGCAATGCAATGTCAGCTCTACCCACTGGTTAGCTGTGGCTTGGACCTGCTGGTGTTCTCGCTCCACATGCACGATCCACTGTTTGGAACCCATTTACTTCAGGTCCTGGTCATTCCCGTCATGCCAGACATGAAGTCTTGGAGCATTCATCGTCGCATCTGCGAGCTGCTCAGTGTACACCCGGATTCACGTGTGTTCTCGAGGAGGGTTAAGAGTGGAACTGCCATGTGCTTCTCGACACCTGCCCATAGTTAGAATTCCGTGAACCTCTCATTGCACCCCCACAGACTAGTACCCCTTTCCCTTCGCATAGAAGGTTGGGCCACGAGCCAGCAGACCTAGGACGTGGTACTCATCATTCACATAGGTTGTGTCCACGGTGCTGTTGTTCTGCATGATCTCCCACCTGTTCAGAACCTGCGGGAGCTCTACCGTCTGTTCTATTGTGCTCTGAAGCTTGCACTCGGGTGTCATGCTCTTGATCTCGTGGATCTGTGCCAAGATTGCAATGTCAATGTACTTCCCAGCAGCGGACAATGGGTTCTCATCATGTATACTGGGTCGAATGACCATCAGGCAGTCCTTCTGTGGATCAGTGCGGTGCGATGTTGCAGGTTCAATGGCCCCATCTGGATGTTGCACATACTGCAGCATGTTTAAGGTCTGGGTATATAGAGGGTTGAAACGACTGCCATGTTTGGTAAAGTTCTCCAGCAGATTGTCTATAGGTAGCAGGACAAGTCGGCACGACAGTCAGCATGACAGCCACGGCGTGCACTGTCCCACTGTGACAGGGTCCGAGGACTGCTTCATGACATCAACATTATCCATGAGCGAGCCAAGGTCACACCTCCGTCTGATGCGGAGATATTGGCCGCAATAGAGGAAGGAGCGCCAGCTCGTAGTACAAAAGAACTCCTGACTCGGATACTCTACCGGAAGTTTGACAGTACTCAGGGCAGGACACTCGACCTACCCGTGGCCCCAACCAACAGTCCTGTTATTCTTGCTCTCCAAAAGGCGAGGGTCGACCCCAAAGATCTACTAATGGTCGGGAAGTGGTCTGTCGTATTTAGCCTCCATAGCCAGGAAGAGCGAGATATGCTGGATAGACTCCAGTCTGGAGCAAATAACTACTTCAGGGAGGAGGTCAGTGCCGCTGTAGCAGAGAGCCATGACACCGGTCATGCAGAAGGTACTCAGGAGTGGGTCACTGTTGGCCACAAAGAGGCTGTTGAGCAGATCTTCAACGAAGAAGGGCGTAGGAGATTGGCCAGTAATCTGCCAGAATTTACGAAATTCCCAGATAACTACCAGGACTACCTCATCAAATCTCCTCACAAGTCAGATGCTAAGCGCGGATGGCTAAAGTGGGTCTACCGTGAGAAGAACCAGATGAAGAGAATCCCAAAAGATGACCCTCAGTGGTTAGAGTTTAAGCAACATTATGGACGAAGTAGCTTCTGATGAAGGTTCTCAAGCATCTGACGAGGTATCAGAGACCGCAGACGAAGTAGCGGAGACCGTGCAGCCTTCTGATGAATGAAAAAAGTTGCGGCAGCTGCGACAGTCTGTCAGCGATGACGCGTAGAGCAGGCTAGTTTCATGGCTGGATTCAGCTTGTAGGTGAAGGTCTGCATCTTTTCCAGAGATGGCTTGAAGTGGGACAGCTCACCTGTCTCCTTGTTGCTGAAGATGAAGCGGTAAACCTCAGCTGCCCTCTGTACACCTATGATAAAGTCCCCTTTTGTCTCCTTGAGGGTTAGGCTGTCGTATATGGTCTCGAACAGGGAACGTCCACAGTTGTGAAGAAGCTGAAGTAGAGCAACTGGGCATTGTGGTGGATGTCTGGTGAGATCTCGCGGATGTACTTCTAAAAGAGGATGAAGACTTATCTTTGTGTGCCGGATGCGCCTGGTGATGTTGCTAAGGTAGGTGAGTGTCTTCTGGTCCATTGCAGGGTCATCGATAACTAGAACAAATGGTTCTGTCAGTCGGGCTGCCAGCAGCTTCTCCATCAGTGCTTGCAGGTTCTGCGTCTTGGTGATTGGGCCATTGATCATTACTGTCAACTGCCTCAGCGGCGGAGTCAGACACCAGAACGATGTATTGAGAGTGTAGATGTTCGGCCAGGAGAGCCCGCAGCAAGAGGTTTTTCCCATGTCCTGACGGGGCAATAAACCAGCACCACCTGGCCAGCATCGGCCAGCCTACTGTCGAATGGTACAGACATGCATGCAGAGGATGGTTAGCACTTGGTCGGCGGTAGCCTCGTCTCTGTCTGGGAGACTAAACGGCAGTACTTCCTGCACCAGCTCTTTCGCCTGCAGAGCAGAGCTGGGAATCCTGCACCTCCGGCAGATATGAAGGATGTGATGGAGGCGTCAAGCATGAAATCCCAGCAGCAGCTGAGAAGATAGCGTAGATGGCCTGTGTCAGCACCCACCGTGTCTAGTACATCCAGTATCTGTATGATACATGCACGGGAAGGCATGACTATCCTGTGGTCTTAAACGGCAAATTCAAGAGCCCTGACCCCTTCACCTTTGGTAGCCGGAGGATCATCCTGCACCTCCGGTGGATACAAAGGATACAATGGAGGTGTCAAGCATGAAATCCCAGCAGTAGTTGAGAAGAGAGCATAGAGGGCCTGTGTCAGCACCCACAGTGTCTAGTACATCCAGTATATGTATGATACATGGGAAGCCATGACTATCCTGTGGTCTTACTTAGGCTCCAAATTAAAGAACCATGTCTTCTTCACCTCTGTTAGCCGGAGGCTGTCGATAGCACCTGCACCTGTTTGGCCATCGACAGTGATACTGTTCAGGCAGAGAGTGCCTATCTTGAGCTTCTCTCCATCCTGGATGAATGTGCTCCGTGGTCTCAGGAGATCCTTAACCAGGTCCTGTGCATAGGACTCAGCCATAACCTTGATGGCTCCAGCCTCATCGACTCCGAGCATACCTCGCATTGTTGCCCTCTCCTTGATGCCCATCCCCTTGTCTACAGTCTTGGCCTTGTTAATGGCCAATTGCCCTACCGTATCAGTGATCCCGATGAGATCTAAGGCTGGGATGGTAACTCAGATCTCCAGCGGGCCTCCCTTCTAGGGGCAACAGTGTCCTCTGAACCGAGGCGGGCCTCGCCCAAGTGAGCAAGATCGCCTAGCTCTTTGCTTTCTAGGTTTGTGAGTGACAGAATTATGGTCGTATACAGACGGCTTAAACCTACTAGTCATACCCCCAGTGAAATAGTTGGGCATAGGAGGACCACGCAGTCGGCCAAGAGAATACGTAGCAGTGCTCAGGTACTGGCCCTCTCTGCAGGGGCACACCTTGTGGGCGGTCCACCATTCCCGGACATTGGCAATCCTCAGTCCGCATGCTCGACTATGGGCTACACACCGCCCTCCGGCACACCATGCCTCATATGCTGCAGGGGTCTCGTGATCCATCTCTCACTATTCAGAGGGGTTAAACGTAGGCGACGATGATCTCAGCCATTGCACTCGTTGCTAGCCCTGGAACCGCGGCCTCCATTAGTGTAACACATTCACCCATGATCTTGGCAGCAACAGTATAGGAGGCACCACTTAGGGCGATCTTTGGGATGGGGTGAGTTATTCCGAGACAGTGCCTGGCCACCCCACTCACCACTGTAGCGAGGACAGCTGCAGTGGCGGCAGGAAGAACCTCACTTCCCCCTGTCATCTTCACCACGGCCACATTCGCGGCCACGTTACTGGCGGCATGGACTGCCAGAGGTTTTGCTTTGGTCAGTAACTTCTGTGTCTTGGTTCGCATCAGGTTCTCCACCTTCTGAAGACTCGCTTGGCTCTCGGGCAGTTGCTTCACAATCTGTACCATTGACGTCATTGTTTAAGCACTGAGTATACAACATGGTTAAACGTCTGCATCCCCTGTCGAGAGAGTTAATAAGATCTTCCCAGTCTGCGTCTTCCAGGTAGCCGGGTTGGTACTCAGCAATATTCATCTCTCTATTGAGACATCTTAAACATGTTCGGGCTCACACTATGTGAGAAGTACTATGATGTCTTCCGGAGGAAGTTGAAGGACTACAAGAAGAAGACACCAGATGAGCTCACTCAGCTCTCTGGTGCTGAGCTGACAGAGGAGCTGACAGCTGTGAAGCTCTATCTAGGATTTGGAAAGGGACAGATCTGCTTCCTCGAATACCTTATCATGGGCGGGAGTATCGTCGAGCAGCTCCTGTGAGCTAATGGTTTCTACAAGGATCGGAAGTATCTGTCAGGTGTGTTCCAGCAGTTGCAGACGGCCATGGCCTCACCGGACTCAGAGCTGAACAACGCTCTGCGATACTACAAGCTGGAAAAAGGATGTGCTGCCGAACCGTCCAGCCCTTGGATGTGCATGTTGGCAGCGGGTATAGGGGCTGTAGGGCATGCCAAGCTGGTCCAGTGACTCACCGTGGTCCCCACTGCTACTGTAGAGAGTCAGGATAGACTTATAGCTGATTTGCTAGCGGCGGAGTAGGCTGATCCTGAGTGCCACGATAACTAGGCCTGACACCACACATAGAGCTACCACGGGAAGTGGTGTCGTGTCGACTGGCTGCAGTGTTGGGGTGCCTGGAGCTGCCGTGTCGAATGGCTGTAGTATCAGGGTCGGAACGACTGTATGGCTCGTACTACGTGTATGTGCATTGATGGCAGTGTTGAAGCCGAAGTGGACACCGGGGGAACTCCCCTCAACTATCATGTTGTTATAGCCCCTGACTTTGAGGTCCTCGATGTTCACGATCATGTTGCTCGGAATCAACCGTAGGTGTGGCGAAATAGCAAAGTCATGTTGTGACAGGCCTTCTGCAACCCCTGCTGGAACTTAGCAATAAGACTACTGGGTCTGCCACGGTGATCATATCCTCAACAAGACTGATGAACATGGCCTGGGCCTCTGCTCCGCTGACACCATCCATGGAATGCCACAGCTGGGTCTGTGCCGTAAGGAGGCAGTAGCACAGTGCTTCCAGGGACTGGTTGATCCGAACGATCCCTGCTGGTATGAGGCCTGAGGTGGTGTGTGGGACAAAGTACTTCCACACATCTGGATAGTCCTGCCACAAGCCAGTGATGTGCATATTTTGTACCAGCGCTCCAGGGTTGGAGTCTGGATCAAACGAGAATGTCGCTGTCTTCCGACGGCCTACTTGTCAGGGGTGGGGGGGGGGGGGGGTGGGAGGGGGGGGGGTTCGATATGGGAATCCTGAGTAGTCACGTCTCAGTTCACCGTACATACCCCTAGACTGCTGTTGTCACCACCATGCCACCGATAGTCTGGGTGAGTGCTGAACTCTCTCTATAGTCTGCTGGCTGCTGAGACGCTATGACTGTTGAGCTGTGGGTCGAAGGCATTTGTATCAGGGAGGCTTGCACCCAGCTCATGGAGGATTCGTTGCACCGTGAAGTACACGTGGAATCTGAGACAGCTGGCGATGAGCACAGCTTCAGGAGTACCAGAATAGGAGTGAAGCAGGGTGGAACATACTCCACATCCTGCCGTGGCACACCACATGGCAAAGTTCAGCTGCTGATTCCAGTATGAGAGGCGTGGAGCAGCCATCCAAGTATGAGCTTGCTTTGCATCCTTGATGGTGATGGGGCGGTTGGTCAGCGGTCGTGGGTTGACGGGAGAAGCTGGTTCGGGACTGTCCATCCACTGTGATGGAGAACGATGTTAGCTCTGGCATATCATCCAGTAGACCTCTCAGGCCAGTTAAGGGTGAACCCTTGATAGGCGGCGGGCTCCGGATGACTGTCGTGAGGTTCAGTGGGAAGGCCATCTATACTGGTGTTCTTAAATCTGCCGCAGCACACTATTTGTAGTAATCTCGACTCCAGAAACAAGCAAGGCAACCTCGCCTCTGCTCCGCTGACACCATCCATGGAATGCCACAGCTGGGTCTGTGCCGTAAGGAGGCAGTAGCACAGTGCTTCCAGGGACTGGTTGATCCGAACGATCCCTGCTGGTATGAGGCCTGAGGTGGTGTGTGGGACAAAGTACTTCCACACATCTGGATAGTCCTGCCACAAGCCAGTGATGTGCATATTTTGTACCAGCGCTCCAGGGTTGGAGTCTGGATCAAACGAGAATGTCGCTGTCTTCCGACGGCCTACTTGTCGGGGGTGGGGGGGGGGGGGAGGGGGGGGGGGTTCGATATGGGAATCCTGAGTAGTCACGTCTCAGTTCACCGTACATACCCCTAGACTGCTGTTGTCACCACCATGCCACCGATAGTATGGGTGAGTGCTGAACTCTCTCTATAGTCTGCTGGCTGCTGAGACGCTATGACTGTTGAGCTGTGGGTCGAAGGCATTTGTATCAGGGAGGCTTGCACCCAGCTCATGGAGGATTCGTTGCACCGTGAAGTACACGTGGAATCTGAGACAGCTGGCGATGAGCACAGCTTCAGGAGTACCAGAATAGGAGTGAAGCAGGGTGGAACATACTCCACATCCTGCCGTGGCACACCACATGGCAAAGTTCAGCTGCTGATTCCAGTATGAGAGGCGTGGAGCAGCCATCCAAGTATGAGCTTGCTTTGCATCCTTGATGGTGATGGGGCGGTTGGTCAGCGGTCGTTGGTTGACGGGAGAAGCTGGTTCGGGACTGTCCATCCACTGTGATGGAGAACGATGTTAGCTCTGGCATATCATCCAGTAGACCTCTCAGGCCAGTTAAGGGTGAACCCTTGATAGGCGGCGGGCTCCGGATGACTGTCGTGAGGTTCAGTGGGAAGGCCATCTATACTGGTGTTCTTAAATCTGCCGCAGCACACTATTTGTAGTAATCTCGACTCCAGAAACAAGCAAGGCGACCTCGCCTCTGCTCCGCTGACACCATCCATGGAATGCCACAGCTGGGTCTGTGCCGTAAGGAGGCAGTAGCACAGTGCTTCCAGGGACTGGTTGATCCGAACGATCCCTGCTGGTATGAGGCCTGAGGTGGTGTGTGGGACAAAGTACTTCCACACATCTGGATAGTCCTGCCACAAGCCAGTGATGTGCATATTTTGTACCAGCGCTCCAGGGTTGGAGTCTGGATCAAACGAGAATGTCGCTGTCTTCCGACGGCCTACTTGTCGGGGGTGGGGGGGGGGGGGGAGGGGGGGGTTCGATATGGGAATCCTGAGTAGTCACGTCTCAGTTCACCGTACATACCCCTAGACTGCTGTTGTCACCACCATGCCACCGATAGTATGGGTGAGTGCTGAACTCTCTCTATAGTCTGCTGGCTGCTGAGACGCTATGACTGTTGAGCTGTGGGTCGAAGGCATTTGTATCAGGGAGGCTTGCACCCAGCTCATGGAGGATTCGTTGCACCGTGAAGTACACGTGGAATCTGAGACAGCTGGCGATGAGCACAGCTTCAGGAGTACCAGAATAGGAGTGAAGCAGGGTGGAACATACTCCACATCCTGCCGTGGCACACCACATGGCAAAGTTCAGCTGCTGATTCCAGTATGAGAGGCGTGGAGCAGCCATCCAAGTATGAGCTTGCTTTGCATCCTTGATGGTGATGGGGCGGTTGGTCAGCGGTCGTTGGTTGACGGGAGAAGCTGGTTCGGGACTGTCCATCCACTGTGATGGAGAACGATGTTAGCTCTGGCATATCATCCAGTAGACCTCTCAGGCCAGTTAAGGGTGAACCCTTGATAGGCGGCGGGCTCCGGATGACTGTCGTGAGGTTCAGTGGGAAGGCCATCTATACTGGTGTTCTTAAATCTGCCGCAGCACACTATTTGTAGTAATCTCGACTCCAGAAACAAGCAAGGCGACCTCGCCTCTGCTCCGCTGACACCATCCATGGAATGCCACAGCTGGGTATGTGCCGTAAGGAGGCAGTAGCACAGTGCTTCCAGGGACTGGTTGATCCGAACGATCCCTGCTGGTATGAGGCCTGAGGTGGTGTGTGGGACAAAGTACTTCCACACATCTGGATAGTCCTGCCACAAGCCAGTGATGTGCATATTTTGTACCAGCGCTCCAGGGTTGGAGTCTGGATCAAACGAGAATGTCGCTGTCTTCCGACGGCCTACTTGTCGGGGGTGGGGGGGGGGGGGGTGGGAGGGGGGGGGGGGTTCGATATGGGAATCCTGAGTAGTCACGTCTCAGTTCACCGTACATACCCCTAGACTGCTGTTGTCACCACCATGCCACCGATAGTATGGGTGAGTGCTGAACTCTCTCTATAGTCTGCTGGCTGCTGAGACGCTATGACTGTTGAGCTGTGGGTCGAAGGCATTTGTATCAGGGAGGCTTGCACCCAGCTCATGGAGGATTCGTTGCACCGTGAAGTACACGTGGAATCTGAGACAGCTGGCGATGAGCACAGCTTCAGGAGTACCAGAATAGGAGTGAAGCAGGGTGGAACATACTCCACATCCTGCCGTGGCACACCACATGGCAAAGTTCAGCTGCTGATTCCAGTATGAGAGGCGTGGAGCAGCCATCCAAGTATGAGCTTGCTTTGCATCCTTGATGGTGATGGGGCGGTTGGTCAGCGGTCGTGGGTTGACGGGAGAAGCTGGTTCGGGACTGTCCATCCACTGTGATGGAGAACGATGTTAGCTCTGGTATATCATCCAGTAGACCTCTCAGGCCAGTTAAGGGGGAACCCTTGATAGGCGGCGGGCTCCGGATGACTGTCGTGAGGTTCAGTGGGAAGGCCATCTATACTGGTGTTCTTAAATCTGCCGCAGCACACTATTTGTAGTAATCTCGACTCCAGAAACAAGCAAGGCGACCTCGCCATAACATCTCGTTTTTTTAACTCCTCCATATCAACCCGCCCGCTGGAGTCTTTGAGGTATTGCTGTCGCACTTTAGGTTTCTCCCTGTGGTACAGGGTTTGGACCTTCAATATATGGTGGTATTCTTCATCGGTGACCTGGCCATCCTCGAGAGCTTTGCTGACAGACTCGTCGATAGTCCGTGACATACTCTGTGCCAGTGCCACGTACTTAGCATGCTTCTCCAGCCTCCTTGTGATTTGCCGCTGCCCCAACCCATAGCCCGTGGCCAAGACAGTGGTGGCTAGTTTCACACCACCCAGGAGGATGGCGATGATGGCCCCCACCCCTGTAGCGAGAGTGGCCACAGCTGCCACCCCAGCACTGTCTCCAATCATACCTGCAGCAGTGGTTGTATGCACGAGGACGTTGTAGGCTGTCTTATATCGTCTGTGCGTTCTGCTGTACTTTTCTGCCTCATGGACGAGATTCTGTCTGATGGTATCTATCTGCTGGATTCGCCAGCTGTGTACTGTACCCCCTCGTCAGCAGTCATGGAGGGGTATATTTCTGGTTGCTTCTGCCACTCTGATTTTGCCATAGTATACCTGGAGATCAAACCTGCATCACCTGCAGAATCTGCTGATGAGTCCTAGAAGGGTACATTTTGGAGCGGCTGGGTCGCAACATAGATGGCCACAAGATCATGTTTCGGTATGATATCACGAAGAGGAAGTACATCCTCGAGCCGTTGATTGAGCTCTCGGGTACAGATGTGGCAGACATAAACTCCCTAAATAACAACATCAGCTTTCATCTGGTCAAACCTTATTCGAGCAGTGCCCCACCGATGGCCCATGATGGCCTGCTATTGACCCTGGCAAAAAACCTGCAGTTAATATTTGAGAAGAATGAAGTCTGGTACCGCGCTGGACCCGGGGGTGACTGGCAAACATGGTTGCCCCTATATAGGCCTCCCACAGTCATTGACATAGAGGTTACTCCCCTCTCCACTGTTGTGAAAAAGGATGGGACAGTTCGAAAGCTCTACAATCAGGGATCATCCTTCCTCACCTACATAGGTGAAGGTGTCTCCCTGACGAGGGTGGGTCACTGGATCGGGGTTACAGGTGGAAAGCTCCTGCTGCGTCGTCCATTCGATTGACCAGAAGAAGCTGTTAATCTCCAGGAGGGCACCCTATGGGTAGATGGTGTGTCACATGTCTCCAAAGTCAAGGGTGCTGCTAAACTGCTTCAGCGAGTCAGACTCACTAGCCCGCAAACGACTCATATAGTCCTAGAGCTATGTTTCTTAGCTGGTGGCAGAGTGAAGCAGCTAGCCCCTGCCCCTGAGGGGATGAAGATCACTATCGATCCGGATGGAACAGGGCTCGATCTGGCACAGATATTTCTCAAGGGGTTCACTCTGTTCAGTTTAACTCTTCATATATAGCCATGATTCTCATCATACTGCTTGTGCTGGCGTCTACAGCAGTGGCACAGGGCACTGAGACTGCCATGATATTGGATGCCAAGTGGGCCCACTTCCGGGATGACTCCCAGTACAATCCTTGGATCGACCCCTTGCGGGGAAACATTTATGACTGCTTTCACCAACGTAAAGAGATCGAGTCTTTCTGCCACTTCTATGGGGTGGAGAGGGTAGGCCGTGGTTCTCTGCTGGAGACCCCTGCTCAGCAGCAGATTCTCTGCGTAACATGTGAACATGCAGACTCTGCCATGGTTCACCTGCTAATCACTTTAGCCTCCTCCCAGGTGAGCGTTGTCAAGGTAGATGGAAGCCCCTATCGGTGGTCCCATCATGCCGATGCGACTCTGGCAGAGACTACGTGTTTGTCTGAGCCTACACAGAATAGAGAGAGGCCGGCCCGGTGGTTGATGACGATCAGTGGTGTATATCACTGTGGAGGCTTGTCTCTAAATGGTCGTTCAGCCCCTGGTAGTAGTAGTGTCGGGATGATCCTACCTCCCTGGCAGCTGTTCGGCGATCCATGGTGGCCCCGGCAACCTATGCCTCAGGAATTGAGGGGGCGGTGGGAGCCACAGATCACGGAACGGTTGCCTGTGGAGGGAGGTGGTATTTTTATACTACCGGCTATACTACTCTCTAATCATATTAAACCTATCCCATTGAGCTAAATAGACAGGCTTTTAGTCGGTAGCATGCCGGGCTAAACAGAGTTATAGCATGGACAAGCGACCTCAGTGAAAAATTGTTGGTGGCGGGGGAAAGTGATGTATATATAAATGTTGCTGTATAGTGTTTCCAACGTGCACTGTAGTCCTACGTTTTCTACAAATAAACAAAACATATGAACGAATGGCTGCTCGCCATATATAAAACTAACCAGTACAAGCAATACAATGTGAAATGATTATAATAATACATATCGTACAGGTTGTTGGACCTACTACGGTGCGCTTAGTAATAACACCTTTCAGTAAAATAAGAATAACTATAAACAGATAAAGAAATTATAACTAGCGGTCCGAAGACCGTTTACGGTTCCTTTTTGTCATCGGAACCGTTTACACACATAAAGTATAATCATTACAGTTGTAATTAACGGAATAATTAAATATGTTAAGTATAGTTATGTGAATAGTCGGTAGCCATTCTTAAGGATGGGCTATCGTGTTACTGAAATTGGTACGTCACTGTTGGCATGATGTGAGTTGACGCGTTCTCTGGAAGCTGGAAAGTTCCCGCATGTCAATTCCCGCAAACAGGATTCCCGCATGCAGTCCAGAACAGGAGCAGCGCGAACTCGGGATGGTAATCGCAATGTAAGAATGTCTAATGAACAGTCAGTAAGTTCTACAATAACATTATGGATAGGAAGAAAGTTCCCGTACACTGATGGTACGGATGAGAGTTAAGAACAACCCGTTTATCAGCGGGGGTTGTCGAATACGGATGAAGATGCATAACTAAGATTAATGGTGTGAGGTACGTCAGTTAGCTCTTAAGATGTACCGGGCAAAGTTTACTTGCTGCGGTCGAACAGTTTTAAATAAATCTGCACGACATCAGTGCGGGGGGGGGGGGGGGAGGTTGAGTAACCACTTTTTGGCGTGGCTGGCAGATCCGGCGAGTTATCCACCAAAGAACATCGCTGCCTCTACATCTGTAGAATCACATATTCAGGCCGGGAAAGGCCTCACCGCAAGATTGTGTTCCGAGTTAGTTCTTTATTCAGTCGAGAACAATATTATCCAAAGTTCCGAAAAATGCTCCCGAACAACTGTTCGGGAGTTACAAAATTCTTTTAAGGTGCGGTGGGTTGGGTGGCTGCCACAAGCTACGGGACAGATGCTGACCAAGACCGAAGTGATCTATTTAATACTGTCTTGGCTGATCATAGCTGCCTTTGCAGAGCCAACCTGTTCGGCCCCTGGCCGAGGATGCTCTCGAACTCTGGATTCCATCTCCTTTTATACTACTCGTGAAGTCATAGGCTCAGGCCTCAACCAATCATCGGCCGAACAATAGCCAATCAGCGTGCAGCTAATAATGACGCAGATGAATGTTCTAGAACATTCTAGAACTTCGGCGTACACGTGGTTATGACGTCACAGCAATATTTTGAAGATAATCAAAGGGGGTTTCCGTGGATAACTCAGCCATTTCTTAACCGATTTTGAAATGGTTTACAGATTTGGAAAGCCCGTCGAATTATGGTCTTGATTGATACCAGATTTGGCGGGTACGGGTAATTATAAAGGATTACATTGTACCTTCTCGGTACACTAAAAGTGCTATCCTATCTTGGACGTGATATACGCGCTCTGTCTAAGCAGTGGTAAGCGCGCGCATGCGCGCCACGCGTTTTAACGAACTTCTCCCTCTCATAGGCCAATATACGCTTATAGCTCTACCCAGGGGCTGGGGGGGGGGCCGTTCAGGGAACGAATCCAGGACGGGCTGCGCGTACCCAGCTTAGCTCATACGGCCGGCACCTGACCGGTCGATACGAACTACAGAAGACAATATTGGACAAATTTCGTATTACTGCTTTAGCCACTCATTCACTGTCTGGTTCTCTGTCTCCCTTCTCTCTCCCTATCTATTCTCACGTCTTGGGATGCGTGCATTACATCTACAAGGCACTTGATGGTCGCAGCTCATGTCTCTCCCAAAGGGCATTAGCTGTAGTGGTTCAACTCCACTGGGTGCCAGAAAACAATACATGTTACAGAATACATTCTCTCTCTCCCTCCCTCCCTCCCTCCCCCTCTCTCTCTCCCTCCCTCCCTCCCTCCCTCCCTCCATATATATAGAGAGAGAGAGGGAGAGGGAGGGAGGGAGAGAGAGAGAGAGAGAGAGAGAGAGAGAGAGAGAGAGAGAGAGAGAGAGAGGAGAGAGAGAGAGAGAGAGAGAGAGAGAGAGAGAGAGAGAGAGAGAGAGAGAGAGAGAGAGAGAGAGAGAGAGAGAGAGAGAGAGAGAGAGAGAATGTCTTCTGTAACATGTATTGTTTTTTGGCACCCAGTGGAGTTGAATATATATATATATATATATATATATAATTGCAATTCCCCACCCCCAACATATTACTATAGTTATAATGTAAAATGCGAATGACAGCCTTGCGACATTGTGGTGATGATGTAGTTTGAAAATATAGACAATCTTGGCTGCTAATTCTGACATTTTTCTGTATAATTTTACCATTTTTTAAATGGACACTGATAAAATCTGTCTAGAAATAGGTAAATTAGGTATGGAGAAAGTATGGAATTTTTGCAGAAGGCACATATGAACATCATTCTAGTGAGGAAAGTAGTTTTATATTTAGATTTAGTGTTTTTACTGATGTATCATTATGCTATGACATTAACATAACTACCTCTATGTGTCAATTACTCAATCCATTGCCTCACTCAATCATATGCCGTCAGAATCAACTACGCCACGTGTATGCTGACGTCATACACATGACGTCATGAATGATTTCATTAAGCCCGTCTTTAACGCTTAATAGTCCAACTATTAATTAAAATGGTAAGAATTGTTTTTGCTATTTAAGAAACATGGTGTTGAATATTTAGAAACTAATTTGACTGGGCAGCAACAACACCCAGTCAAATTAGTTTCTAAATGTTCAACAGCGGTGAACGTACAGTTTTCTGGAAATTGATAGTCAGGAAATTTAGAGATCGATCGATCCCAAAGCGAGCGATTGGTGGGTGGAGCTTCGATAGAGATGGGCGGGGCATAGATAAACTGGAAAGGTCCATTACTCAATCGCTAAATAATATTAACAAGAAAATATGACGCAATAAATAAACGATAAATAGGGTCTAATTTTCGAATTAGATGTAGGCCCTATGACTCGCTGCCTTGCAAAGGCCCGCGTTCTGTCTTTATGCCATGTGAAATTAATGGCGCGTAACATTAGACGATATAAAACAAATAGAGATGTATGGCAGGCCCTATATATAGTTTTATGAAGGAGTTTATACAGGCACAATCTTGTAGCATTCCACATATGGGAGGGATCCGGCACGGTTAGGTAATATTTTTGAAAGTAAGTTGCTACCATCTCCCCGTTGTTCAAGTTCTCCCAGGCTATCACCGTAAAGTGAAGAGGGTATTGCAAGCGTGAGTTTGTGCGTGCGTTTTCTTGGCCTGAAAGTAGTCATTCTTTAAGACACACTACAGGCGCCGGTTTTGGCCTTCTTCGCCATGAAAGGGTTAAATGCGGCCTGTCGCGTCTAGTGCAGATGCTATTTATGGAGCACACGCAAGTAGTTACTGTTTAACAAGTGTTAATAAAGGACATTTCCTGTTTTAGCCATGCCCCGCCCGCCTCAAGGTTAAGCTCCACCCACGCCTCACTCGTGTTAGGATGGATCGATCCCTGAACTCCCTTACTATCAATTTCCAGAAAACCATAGAAGCAAGCTGTTGATTATTTTGAAACTAATTGAACTGTGTGCTGATGGCAGCAACACCGCCCAGTCAAATTAGTTTCAAAATATACAACAACATGTTTATTAAATAGTAAAGACATGCAGTTCGTGCAACGTGTCGGACTATTAAGCGTTTAAGACCGACTAAATCGAGTCATTCATGTCGTAATTGATTATTACGTCATCCTGCACGTCACGTAGTTAAATATGACGTCATATGATGGATGGCTATACTGGAAAGGTCCTTGGTTGTGATAGGTGAGTTAGTTTGGTAATAATGATAAGGAATGCTTGACATGGGTGGAGTAAACGAAAGGTAATAATAATAGCCGATGCTTATTGGTGGAGTATATCAGTTGTAATCGTGATTATCGAAGGTGGAGTGACTGATTGATTGGTGGCTGGTCCCGATATGATTGCAGTTGTGACAATCTTTCAAGTATCCTGCTTTACCGAATCAGCGTTGCAGCCTCTTAGTAACACGGTATCAAGATTCCCGATGTCGTCAACTTCTTCTAAGATTTGGTCGCTGAGATGGTGGGAAACCCGTGCAGCACCTTGCGCATGCGTGACGCATCCAGTGTGCAAAGAACATTGTGTACGTGAAATGGTGTCGTTCCATCTGCTGCTTAGATTTGTCTGGCGATTTGTCACTATGAACTGCATGCGACAATGAGTGGCCATTGCCGATAATGAGCATGACTAAATGATGATGATGATGATGATGATGATAATGATGATGATGATGATGATGATGATGATGACGGTGATGATGACGACCATGACGATGGCGATGACAGTGACGATAACGATGACGATGGCGATGGTGATGACGATAGTTATGACTTGAACGTATCAACAACAACAACAGCGACAACGACAACGACAACGACAACGACAACGACGACAACGACGACAACGACGACGACGACCACGACATACTCCCAAATGTTAATAATTTTTCATACCATATCTCCATGCTGTATTTTCCATTTTGATCGTCATTGGTCCGGGACTTATTTCCATAAAATTGTTTCCAAACGGCTCGTTCAAACCATTGCCACACGGACCCTGAAACGAACATGAATATCTTATACAGTTATCTGTTTGTGTAAACCATGTATGTGCAATAATTACCTTTTGCATAATAACTTATGCTTATTTCGAAGATTGTAAAACCTTGATATTTATTTAGAATAGTGAAAGGGACAATATATGGATTCATTTCTAGCTATGCCCAGCACATTTCTAGCTGTACCCTGCTCATTTCTAGCTATGCCCCACCCATTTCTAGTTATGCCCGCTCATTTCTAGCTAAGCTCTACCCACGCTTTGCCAGTGCTGGGATAGATAGAACCCTTAATTACCAGAATCACAATATGAACGAAGCTATAAGGTGATCTTTAGAATATTTTGAAACTAATTTGACTGGGTGCTGTTGCTGCCTATGGTCAAATCCATTTCAAAACAGTTTCAAAATATTCAACAGAATGGTCATTAAATAGTAAATCTATCAAAGACATGAAATTCGTACAGTTGACGGACTATTCGTATGACGGACTATTGTAATTGATTATGACGTCAATACTTGAGTGACAGATCTTTCCGTAATATAGGACACGATGGTCAGTCCGCAATAAGGATGTCCGTATTTAACAGAATGGTCACATGTCCAGGATAGGGTATGGGGGTTGGGGATATTGTGGTGATCATAGCTGTTGGAAATATATAGAAATACTATTCTTGCAAGCTAATACATTTAAATCATGTTATGTGCGGGTTACTGGGCCGATACTGCGCCAATACGGGACAGTATTAGCCAGGTATGGGGTCAGTAGCAGCCCAGTAAGCTGCGTTATAATGGTAAGAGTCTAGACTAACAGAATGTGAGAAGGATATGTGCGTTGTGATTCAGATCCAGATTCTGATTCAGATTCAGATTCAGATTCTTTGTTTACACTCAAGCCGTTTTACACAGCATATGAACAACATATAATATTGTATTTATCTATATAAATAGTAAAAACCTAGTAGTAGTAGTAGTAGTAGTAGTAGTAGTAGTAGTAGTAGTAGTAGTAGTAGTAGTAGTAGTAGTAGTAGTAGTAGTACCAGTGATAGTAGTAGTAGTAGCAGTAGTAGTAGTAGTTGTTGTTGTTGTTGTTGTTGTTGTTGTTGTTGTTGTTGTTTTTGTTGTTATTTAATCAGTGTTGAAAATGTTTTGTAATCTCCGTAACTAAGTGACAAATCTTTGCGAGAAGTTTCTTGTTATGTGTTGAGAAGAGTTGGAGAAATTTGAAGAAATTTGGTCCTTTGCGATAATATTTTGGCAAAATGTTTACTCGCTTGCTTATTTTGAAAGAAGTCGCAAATGAATAAGTAATGCAACTCGTCTCCGGTTTCATTCTTATTACAAAGGTTACAAACGCGTTCTGCTCTGTTAGTTTCATCCCACCGCCCATTTTCTATTGGTAGACAATGGCTGCTTGTTCTAAATCTTGTAAACAGTATTTTGTTTCTAATCGCCAAGTTTTAAGAGATACCCTTCCCTTCCCCAATTTATTTTAAAACTGTTATATATTTTCCCTTTCCATGATCCATTCATTTGTGCGTGCCATGACTGTATAAATTGATCCTCAAGGTTTTTAGTTATTGTTGTTTGTGTTTGGTTAAGTTTATGTATTACTAGGTTTCTCCAGAGGTGGCCGTGTCCTGTGTTATCTAGTATCGTTTTGATAGAGTTTAGTCATCTGTATTGTGCACCGTTTTGTTGTGAGTCTAGTAAAATGTACTTGTATAATTTAGCTGCGAGTTTAGTTTGTTTCCCTGAAATTAGTTTTAGCCAGTATGTTATCATGCGTTGTTGTATCACTATTTGTATCGATATTTCTCCTAACTCACCATATATCATGTATTTTGGTGTACTTTAGGAGATATCTTAAGAAATCTAGACTTGTTTTTTTCTAATAAATTACAGGTTTCTATTCCAATTACTTCACATCCATATAACAGAATTCCATCAGCGATTCGATCATACGATGGTATAACGCCATTAATGGCACGGATGCGGCAGGGCTTTGTCCTATGGAATATACAACATTACTTACTACTATTGGTGACAGACTAAGGCCGTGATCTCACTAGAGACCTAATCAGGAATAACGCCATACTTCAGTATGGCGTTATTCCTGATTAAGGCATGGCCTCTTTCTCATTGCTCTTTCTCATTGCCTAATCCTGTTTAATTATTTTGTGTACTATATAGGTTAATATATAGCATTCATGCAGGTGGAAGATAATCCTGGATTGCGCCGTAGTGCTGCTACCTGGCGGAGAGTGAGATAAATGATGGCCGTGGCGTTACTTGGCGGAAAGTTAGAGAAAATGCAAACGGTAAAGTTACCTGGTAAATTCTGAGGGAATAGGTTGCGCTCACATAGGGAAGCAATAACGATATATTGTGAGATTAATTATCTTAAATAGGTGACGTATTTATTCCTGGACAGGAGGCAGTAGAATGAGAACGCTAGGCGATATACTTGGTATTTACCAAACTAGCGACTCGATGAGAACAAGGCCTTAAGATTGGTTCAAAACATCACCGATTCGTTGCTAAAACCTTAAATAACCGCGTCTCAAATAGTGGAATAGATATCCAGAGAACACAAGACCGTTCTAAGGCAACTCGCAGCAAGAAATTGCTGCAATTACAGCTAGTTTGTTCACACTGATTGTAATGGAATGCAATCTGTGACAAGCAGTACACATCTTGGCTCATCCTCCGGCAAGACAACAATGGAAACCTGAAGTTACCCGTGCTACAAGAATATTTGTTGAGCTGAATGAGTCATTGGCCAACAAATAATCTATGTGTTATCCCAATACAGAATGATGTAAAATTAGCAATCCACACCTCTCATGGAAAGCTTCCGCGCTTTCTCCATCTGATGTAGAAAAAGCAAAAATAAAGACCCTCCTGCTCCTAGGAGTTGAAGACCAACTTCAAGGGCTACAAGTTCGTCTTAATCAGTTAAAAAAATAATGTCTGTCCTCTGTAACCAACGAGGCGAGGATAGGAAACTTTTGATCTCTACCTGCATATCTCAACGATTTTAGCAGAACCATGTGTACTGAATATACAAGAAACGCTCACCCAGAGCAATAAAGCTGAACTGCGGGCTGCAGTAAGCAGAGATTCAGAGATTTTGACTCACCTCGTGCTTGACTACAATCACGTAATTGATGACATTGTTCTACAAACCTCCATTTGAAAAAAGGCAAGTAAAATAAATTAGGATCTTAGTAAAAAGGTCCAATATATCTCATCCATGAAATAATAATGCCCACACTACAAATAGAAAATGAAGTATCATCATTATGCTCAATCAAGTATGGCAACAAATTAGTTTCAAACTCTTCAACCGCTTACATGTATATCTACCGTGATATCGATAATACGGGAATCCAGGGCTCAAGGGGTTAGTAACGACTAAGAATGAATGGGCCTGAAAACAATCTCATTTTTAAAACTAAAATTAAAAGTGTATAATAAGTGCAGAGTGTAGGTATCGGTTGCGTGCGTACGTGCGTGTTTTAACGATTTGTCAGCTGAAGTTAGAGCAGACTACATTTTCAATGAGGTTTAACTCTGGATATGTTGAATATCTTGAAAACAATTTGACTGAAAATTGGTGGTGGCTAATCCACCAATAACTTTCATTCAATTTAAAAAAAAATATTTAACAGGTCCAGCTTTATTGCTCATTGAAATTATTGTCTGGTGTCTCGTAGCAGTTAATATATTAATGTAAATAACCTTCATTTTTCAAAAGGCAACACGTTAGTCAGGAGTTCCCCTCAAGGGCCACGTTGTTGGAGAGACGAAGCTGCTATAAACATCCAAATTTTATTTGTTCACATATATTTGCAAAAATTGCCTTCCTAGGAGGTAGACTTGACAAATGGTTGTACACAGATATTTATAGATTAATTTTCGATGTCAAATGAATTACGAAATCATTGCTGCCCTGTAGGTGGGGCTTAGAATACACCTTCCGTATCCTCTGCGTGTCGTAAGAGGCGACTAAAGAAGGTAAGGGTGAGGTAACCCTGACAGAAACGTCGAGTGCTGAAGACGGAGGTTCCAGGCCGCACGGCGCACTCTAATACACCATGGATCCACGCACTTAACGCTTATGATCATGTCGATAGTCACTTACAGGACTGGCGGTATGATCAGCGAACGAAAAGAAGAAGAAGATTACGCGAGTGGCGCAAACGCAAAATTTGTTCGGGTGGTAGGGTGGTATAAATATATACACCTGTGCAAAAGTTAAGCACCAGCAAAAACAATAGAACGTAGAAACATGATGGTACAACTAGGCTGCCATACTTTTTGTCCCCGCGTTAGCTGACATAATTCCAAGTACGAAATGCACATGCATGCATGACTTCACGCCGCTTGATGTCCGTGCGTGGCGGGAAACAGCACACGTGTTCAGTTATGTAAAAGTCCAGTTTGAGGTGTAGAACATTACATACAGATTTAGGCGACAAGATTAGGAATTTTGTGTTCATGACCGTGGTCTATTTGTACAGAGAGAATTAGCTCTTGATTGCGAACCGCTATGGCAAGACGAAGGTTAAGTGATCGTGTGAAATGGCAAATCATAGGCATGCATACCACTGGTATGTCATGCAGAGAGATTGGCAGACAGCTGAACATTAACCATACTGTAATCAGTCGTTTGATTGCAAAACATGGGCAAACTAACGAGGTGAAGGACAGGCCTAGATCTGGAAGACCGAAGAAGACTACTGCCCGTGATGATCGAGCCCTAGTACGCCTTGTTAGGAGATCTCCATTCACCAACAGCAGAGTGCTCAGCCAGCAATGGGAAACGCGCAATAGAGTGTCAGTGTCTACCGTCAAAAGGAGACTGTATGCTGCTGGCATGAAAGCTAGGAGACCTGTCAGACGTCCGCTCCTCACTGCACACCACAAAGAGGAGCGTCTGAGGTGGTGCAACGAAAGAAGACACTGGAACATGAGATCCTGGAGACGGGTACACTGGTCCGATGAAAGTCGGTTCCTGCTTCATACCACAGATGGTCGAACTCGTGTATGGAGGTCCAGACGCACGGCATACGACCAACGTAACATCATGGAAGAAGTTCCATTTGGTGGAGGTTCCGTTATGATATGGGGGTGCATCTCATTTGATTGTAAGCTGGATCTGTTGACTGTACTTGGAACACTAAATGGACAAAGATATCAAGATTCCATACTGGATAGAGTTGTGGTCCCTCATTTTGTAAATCATGCACCTGGAACCCACCCTATATTCATGGATGACAACGCCCGACCACATCGTGCTAGAGCTGTGTATGAATACCTCCGCCAGAATGCCATCGAAACCCTACCATGGCCAGCAAGGAGCCCTGACATGAACCCTATTGAGCATATCTGGGACATTCTGGGAAACATGGTGAGAAGGAGGGATCCTCCTGTGCAGAACCTACAGGAATTAACAGACGCACTGCATCTTGAATGGCAACGAATACCACAATGGCGTATCAGTCGGTTGGTGACCAGCATGAGACGTCGTGTCCAGGCCGTCATCCAGGCACAAGGTGGATATACCCGGTATTAATAATGACAGTCTCAAACTCGTGCACAGATGTTAAACTTCGTTTTCAGACACCATTAATGACAATCTAGCCACGTGTGTCAACTGTAGGGCAATAGTTGTCAGTTGTGTCAACGTAACCATATTCAGGCCTCGTTTTCAAGTTCAAACAAAAACATACAGTGTTTCCCCACCATCATAATCAGCATTCCTCTAGTTGCATTATTACCTCTTGCACTAAGATGGATGGGTACATAAATGTTTATGCTATTGCTTTCTTCATAGCACATGAATATACCCTCGCATGTGCGTAAAAATAGGGTGGTGCTTAACTTTTGCACAGGTGTATATATGCTTTTTTCCGGGGATAAGGTGGGGGTGGGGGCGGGGGGGGGGGTGTCACATTAGCTAAATTAAGCGGATGTGTGTGGAGGGGTGGGGCTTGGGGTCTCCACCATGAAAAACATAAGCGTTATATACCTAAGAAAAACTTACAAGATTTAATTATTTATTATCATACGTAACCACCATTGTATGTATGTTTCATGTATGTGTGTGTCGTGCACTTCTGAAGAGGTTACCGAATAAACTTGAAATTGAAATTGAAAATTGCAAATGTAGATCATCTCAGAGACTTAGATGATATTACCGACACATTTCATGTAGATATGGATATTTATGTGTTTACTTTACGCTATAAATTGTCAATAACCAACTTAACAAAAATAAATCAGTCAAAATTAGAGATCTAAAGACCTGCACAATTTTTACACTTGGATTTACAAAACTAGCTTTCCGTTGCCCTGAAACTGGACATTACTTATGATATATAGGCCGTTCAAGTTTGGCCGATTTGATCATGAAATAGTTAATGGTCAGGAAAAGTTTTTGCTTAGCCAGTGTCCATTTGTAAGCAGAAATAAGACTATTTTTGGAAATTTACCACTGAAATTACTGGCTCGGTTACCGCATGCAAATGGGCATTGCTCCAGCCCACTGCCGAGGCTGTTTTGGTCAGCTTGACAAACACAGGGTTAAGTTGACACAAGAGGGGATAATGTAGGGTGTCATTAGATTCAGGGGATTGAGTTTTCAAAGTTTCAAATCGATTCCAATACGTGTAAAAGACAACTATGGAGGAAGCGGGCCACTGAGTTCTATTAGGGGAAGCTGGCTGCTATGCCCATTCCAGTGTCGTACCCATGGTGGTGTGAATAAGGTTAGGACACCCAGTGTCGTACCCATGGTGGTGTGAATAAGGTTAGGACACCCAGTTTCGTACCCATGGTGGTGTGAATAAGGTTAGGACACCAAGTTTTGTACCCATGGTGGTGTGATTAAGGTTATGACACCCAGTTTCGTACCCCTGGTGATGTGAATAAGGTTAGGACACCCAGTTTCGTACCCATGGTGGTGTGAATAAGGTTAGAACACCAAGTGCCGTACCCATGGTGCTGTGAATACGGTTAGGATACCCAGTGTCGTACCCATGGTGGTGTGAATAAGGTTAGGACACCCAGTATCGTACCCATGGTGATGTGAATAGGTTTGGGAACCCAGTGTTGTACCCATGGTGGTGTGAATAAGGTTAGGACACCCAGTGTCGTACCCATGGTGATGTGAATAGGGTTAGGACACCCAGTATCGTACCCCTGGTGGTGTGAATAAGGATAGAACACCCAGTGTCGTACCCATGTTGGTGTGAATAAGGTTAGGACACCCAGTTTTGTACCCATGGTGGTGTGAATAATGTTAATACACACAGTTTCGTACCCATGGTGGTGTGAATAAGGTTAGGACACACAGTGTCGTACCCATGGTGGTGTGAATAAGGTTAGGACACCCAGTTTCGTACCAATGGTGGTGTGAATAAGGTTAGTACACCCAGTTTCGTACCCATGGTGGTGTGAATAAGTTTAGGACACCCAATTTCGCACCCATGGTGGTGTGAATAAGGTTAAGACACCCAGTGTCGTACCCATGGTGGTGTGAATAAGGTTAGGACACCCAGTGTCGTACCCATGGTGATGTGAATAGGGTTAGGACACCCAGTGTCGTACCCATGGTGGTGTGAATAAGGTTAGGAACCCAGTTTCGTACCAATGGCGGTGTGAATAATGTTAGTACACACAGTTTCGTACCCATGGTGGTGTAAATAAGGTTAGTACACCCAGTGTCGTACCCATGGTGGTGTGAATAAGGTTAGGACACCAAGTGTCGTACCCATGGTGTGTGAATAAGGTTAGGACATCCAGTTTCGTACCCATGGTGGTGTGAATA
>CM067372.1:82555635-82668135 GCA_034401795.1 Chaetoderma sp. LZ-2023a
AGCAAAGATTGCCCTGTTGTTAAAACTTAAAGGTCTTGTTAGGACTTGCGGTCGATAACGAGTTTCAATTAATTTTATGGTCTACTACACTATTCAAACACAATAGCGTCACTTTGGAGTGAGAAAAATATGTTAGGCAGCCCATATAAAGATACATGTTAATCAATGAAGTCAATCAAAAAGCTATCCCGCCGGCCCGCCCGCCCGCCCGCCCGCCCGCCCGCCCGCCCGCTCGGCCGCCCGCCCGCCTAGGTGTCCGTCCGTATGTCTTGGTGCCCATCCGTCCTACTGTTTAGGCGTCAGTTATACGTCGTCCTCCTACATGGTTCAATAGGGCGCATATCAACGTAACATAATTGAAACATTAAAAAATTGTATTCATAAATGTAGAATAAGTACCTGTTATTTTGGAAATAATATGCTTAATATTTGTATAGGTTTTCAAAAGATATTGAAAAACGGCTTAAACACGGAAGTCGTTTGAATACATTATGGATATATATCCTGTTTGTAACGATGGAAGAGAAATGTTAATTAAAGCAACCCTCATTAAATATTCACCGTAGGTATCGTAAGGGCCTACGGTTCCGATTGCAATTATCCCCATATTAATAACCACGCACGCACTCTCCCGCGTACAGCCATATGCTCACACATGTCCACGCGCAAACGCACAGACTAATGCATTCAGGCACGTTCATTTAGTAGCTTATATACTACTGTAAAGGATTTCTCCAGTTAGACCCCTCGTGTCCAAGAATTCTGCGCGCGCGCGAGCGTGTGTGCACTTTGTGCTTGCGTGCGTGCGTGTGTGGTGGGGTCCGTGGTTGCTGGGTCGCGCTTCTCGTTTCTCTTTCGTTTCTGTTTCGTGTTAGAAACGAGAAGAGAGGACCTGGTGAACGCACCAAGGGGTTGTGAGAATGGGTTGGGTGGGGTATGTTGGGTAAATGATGATGGTAATGATGAAAATGATAATGATAATAATGATGATGACATTGTTGATAATAATAATATTGATGGAAATGATAAACTTATAAACTGATAATAATTGAAAATTATAACAACTAATATTTGTGTTAATTTATGTATATAAGAGTATTTGATTTTAAAATGTTTTATTGCACGAAAATGTACAATAGGATCGGGTACAAGTTCCTCCACTTTAGATAAACCCGCTCCCAACATAATTTTTACTAGACAGCACACACAAATAAAGTGTATATAAGAATTTTATGACATAATGAAAAGAGTAGAAGCATACGAGAATAAAAGCATGGCAAGAAAATGAAGATGATGAGAGATAAAGAGAGATGAGCGGGGGTGGGGGGAGATAGAGAGAGAGAGAGAGAGAGAGAGAGAGAGAGAGAGAGAGAGAGAGAGGAGGAGAGAGAGAGAGAGAGAGAGAGAGAGGAGGGAAGTCAAATGTACATAATTAGTTATTATTATTATTATTATTATTATTATTATTATTATTATTATTAGTATTATTATTATTATTATTATTCTCCATTCATTCATTCGTTCATTCACCTGCGTCATCGTTACGCTTATGCGTTATACGCGTGTGTACATTTTAGCTAGCATTACATCTTTAACCGTTTGATGATAACATTTTATCAAGAACCTCAAAATATTTGCTTATTGAATTGAATGACCATTTACAGACCATGAGAAGCCTCTTTCCGAAAATGTATCACTGGAATGACTGAATTGTTTTCCAGGCTAGTCATTTCAGTGGTAAATACTACAAAATCCTCCTCTCCTGGCCTGCTTCGCCACGAACGGATTAACCTAGTCAACCAAGACAATGCATCATCTATAATTATTGTACTACGAGCACACCCTTCCCGCATTGACAGCGTCCCGCAATGTTCTCAGGGTCAAGTTCGACCCCTAAACGTAGTGAGCTATAGCTAATTAGATTTAGCTAACTAGATTCCCAGTCAAAACTTCAAATAGTTAACTTGCTAGTCAACTATAGTCAACCGAGCACCCGAGCTCGGCTCAGATGGTTAATGCGATATATGCGTAAATTTCAAAATGGCGGACACCGATCGCTTGCCACGAATAGATGCATATAAAAGTGTAAATATTTCACTAAATAACTTAGGTTTGATGAAATTATACTTTCCCACTGTATGTCAATGCTCCCAAGCCACTATTCCTTCCAACTTTATGTCATATGGACGCTTTTTGACATCTTAGCGGACAAAAATAACCCATTCTTGTAGGCCATCAAAACAGACGAGAGAAGGGGTTAATGGAGACTGGTACCCGGCTCCAAATTTTCTCCAATAGATATTCAATGGGGAATCGGGAAAGAACTATAGTTAACTATTTAGCGTCCGACTGGGCAAAGCAACTGAGGATGTACAGCAAACCAGCAACCTGACTATAGTTAGCGAGCCGAACTTGCCCCTGGCTGGTAAAGATTTAGCGTTGCATTGTAGGAATATATTTTTCCAAAAGTAAGTCAATGCAGGGAATGTTGACTTAGTCGTTTGACCTTTGACTTCCGTACTTTAGCAACTATATAGAATGTAATCTGGGCCATACACTCTTCCCCGTACATAGGCGCTTGGCCAAATTAGGATTGCATAGACCAAACAATACATTTCCCTCGATGTAACAGTCGATTCCTAGGTGTGAAATGGATCTCGACCAAACGAGTATAAGACACTCAATAGCACCATCAGCATGTTTAACATACAGAAGTGATCAATGACAATGTTATGGTATAAATATTATATAGCTACTTCTTTACACAGCTTAGACAGTTTAATTAATGTTGACAATAATGGGAGGATGAGCTAAGCCAATGCACTCGAGCATGAAAGGTTACAGGAAAAGCTTTTAACCTGCTCTATAAAAACCGTGTACCTTGTATATTAGTATTGATTAATAGTATTATGCTAATGTCAAACTGTTATGATGATGTAATGTAATGTTATGTAGTCATAGCCTATTCGGTTTATGTCACCATACTTTGTTTATGTCGTCATACTTGCAATGTTATGTTTGATGTGCTGGAGTGAAGGAGGTCGATTGACAAGTTACGTTGATCAAGTTCTATGTATATTTATTAAGCACAAACATACCTGCCTAGGCTTAACCACACGGCCATAACAGGTAAAATACGTCCTATCTGATGTAGGAGTTTGCGCCACAGGAGATGTACCTATAGGCATTGCTGGTGTAAACCCAGGTTCCTGTGCGGTTTCATTGCCTGATGGATCTGCTGCTTCACCGGATGTGAAATTCTCATGGAGCTCTCCTGTCTTCAGTAGATGTCGTCTGTTGCATCTATACTTGCTACTATCTTCTGTTCTAACTATGAAGGACCGTGGAGTGTTTGACGTTTGCTCTACGATAGCTGGCTTCCAAGTTCCTTGCAACTGTCTCATGTGCACATACTCTCCTTCATTCAAAGGCTTGAGTGGGCTTTTGGCTGCATGTTGGTTATAGTACCTTTTTCTGACGGCTCTGTTTTTCTTTGAAATGCTTATTTGCTAGTGACCTGGACACCACTCTAGGTTGCAGCTGGCTCTCTGTTGCTGGTAACACTGCTCTCAACTTGCCACTCATCAGAAGCTGTGCTAGTGATGATAAGTTGTCGATTACACCAGTATTGTTATTCCGGTACTCTAACAGACTGAGGTATGGATCCATGTGATCATATTTTGCTTTACTCAGTAGATCTCTGACTGTTTTCACAGAACGCTCTGCTAATCCATTAGCTCTGAGATAATAGGGGCTCGACGTGGTGTGTTTGAAATCCCATGTTCGGGAAAACTCTCTGTACTCGTGCGAGTCAAACTGCGGACCATTGTCTGAGATCACGGTCTCTGCAATGCCGTGTCTAGCAAAAACAGATTTTGTCTTCGCTACCACCACTGAAGCTTTTGTGGAATGGAGTCGCTCTACTTCCGGATACCGACTGTAATGGTCAACTATGACAAGATAGTCTTCTACATCTAAATGAAATAAGTCGCAGCCAACCATCTGCCAGGGTCTGGTAGGTGTTTCGTGGGACAGCATTGGTTCTTTTAAATTGGATGGACGTCTCTCCAAACATGTGTTGCACATCGCAACTAGCTGTTCAATCTTTGCATTGATGCCAGGCCAACATATTCTGTCTCTGGTTCGCGCTTTGCACTTCTCCATTCCCATGTGCCCTGCATGGATCGTCTGCAGCATCTCAGATCTCAAACTCATTGGTACCACTATGCGGTCACCCTTGAACATCAAGTCACTCATGACAGTTAGTTTATCTATGAAATTCCAGTAGTCTACAGATGTGTTTCTACACTGTTTCCGGTCATCAGGCCAGCCTGACAAAATGACATCTTTTAGTGCTCTCATCTGTACGTCTGCAGCTGTTGCTTCTCTCAACAGTTGTATCTTCTTATCAGCATTTGGCAGAGTGCTCATCACTGCATACACTTGTATCTCATCATCCTTTCCGTGCTCGTTTGTTCGGGACAGATAGTGTCTTGACAACGTGTCTGCCACTGGAATTGTCCTTTCTCGTTTGTAAGTGATCTCTAGATCATATTTCTGAATACGCAACATGAATCTTTGTAGTCTAGCTGGAGCAACTGCTAATGGCTTCTTCTGGATGGCTTCTAAGAGTTAGTTTGTGGTCTGTATGTACTTTCACATGTCTGCCGTACAATTATTGGTGGAAACGTTTGCATCCAAACACAACTGCGTACATCTCCTTCTTTATCTGAGCATACCGTTGCTCTGTTTGATTGAGGGATTTTGATGCATAGACGACGGGCACACCATCTTGCATGAGCGTTGCCCACAGACCACACTGTGATGTATCTAGTACAAACATAGCTTCCTTGTTCACATCAATAAAAGCCAAAACCGTTGCAGTGGAGATTACTTCTTCCATCTGCTGAAATCTTGATTTGCATCCCACTGAAACTGGCTGTCTTTCTTAAGCGGTCCTCTCATTGGTGATGCCACTTTTGCCAAACTTGCTCTTATTTGAGGGCGCATTCATCTCGTGAATTGCCTGCACTTTCGCTGGATCAGGTCGCATGACTTCTGCAGTGATGACATTTCCAAAGTATATCACCTCCGTGATGCCTAGTTCTTTCTTGTCAGGGTTCAGTTTTACCCCTTTCTCCCTGGACTTCTGTAGCATCGCTTGAAGATTTTGGTCATGTTCATGAGCAGTACGACCAAACACAACTATATCATCTACCAGCACCAGTATATCAGAAATATCATCATAGACGTCATCCATCTTTTTCTGGAATACTTCTTGTGCCGAGTGAATTCCAAATGGCAATCTCAGAAATTTGTGTCGACCATATGGAGTATTGAAAGTCATCAGCTTTGTGCTCTCTTCATCCAGCTTGCTTTGCCAGTACCCCGACTGGGCATCCAGTTTGCTGAAATACTTTGCACCTGCAAGCTTATCCGCAACCTCCTCTAGGGTAGAAATTTTGTAGTGCTCTCGCTTGATAGCATTGTTTAGCTCTTTCGTGTCTAAACAAATTCTTATGTCTCCTGATGTTTTTTCTACCAGTACAACGGAACTGACCAATTCTGTCGGTTCATCCACCGTGTTTATTATGCCCATCTCTATCAAGCGATCCATCTCAGCCTTAAGTTTTGCCTTAAGTGCCAAAGGTACTCTCGTGGGAGAATGTATTGCAGGTTCAATGTCAGGTTTTAACCGTATTGTGTGCTCACCTGGAAGCGTACCAATTCCTTTAAAAACATCGGAATACACATTAATACTATTTTCAGCATTTGGATCATTTGACATGTCGGATTTACCTTTGCATCTAGCATTTGAACTGTAAAGTTTACTTGTACATTCAGTATTTGAACTTTCAAATTTACCTATACATTTAGCATTTGAACCGTCAAGTTTACTTGCACATTTAGTATTTGAACTTTCAAGTTTACCTGTACATTTAGCATTTGAACCGTCAAGTTTACTTGCACATTTAGTATTTGAACCGTCAAGTTTACTTGCACATTTAGCATTTGAACCGTCAAGTTTACTTGCACATTTAGTATTTGAACTTTCAAGTTTACCTGTACATTTAGCATTTGAACCGTCAAGTTTACTTGCACATTTAGCATTTGAACCGTCAAGTTTACTTGCACATTTCTCTATGGCTAGCACCAGGTTTATGAGATTCATATCTACACACGATTTGAGACCAATAATCGGGCTTGACTCTGTTTCTACTATGAAGAAATTGATATTTTTCTCGCATTCTTTGTGCACACATTTTATCACACATTTCACTTTGACATTTAACTGGTACCCACCATACCCAACCAGTCTGTTTTTACATTTTTGCAAAGGCATTTCCCTGTTTAGTTGGGACTGGTAGATGTGTAAAGGTAGTGCATTAACTTGTGCTCCGGTACTTAGCTTAAATGTCACTTTCTGTCCCATTTTCCACAGTTTCAGGTCGACGAACATTTGATCAGGTATGTCATTATCAACACCATTCGTGTCCACAGTGTCTATGAAAAATTCATCATTGTCACCATCATCGCCTACACAATGCACAGTTTTCTGTTTGAAATGAAATTGTTCCTTTCCCCTTGTAGACCGACACATCTTGCTGAAGTGATTAGCTTTTCCACATTTGTGACAGGTTTCCCCATTTGCCAGGCATGCATCAGTCATCGAATGTGGTCTGCCGCATCGGCTACTTGGCTATGAATGTTGTCTTTTTCTGCCCAAAACGAGTGTTCATATTTTGTTTCTTACCGTACATTGTATTTTGCTTAGTACCCCGACCACGTCCGACAGAATGCACCTTCAAACTGGGTTCTCCGTTCATTGCTCGAATTTGTTACTGTGCTGCTTCGAATGTCCTGGCGATTTCAATGGCCTTGTGTAGGGTCAGATCTGAACCACAGTTTATTAGTTTTTCTCGAATTTATCCGTGTTAGTGCCGAACACGATACGGTCTCGTACCATGTCATTCGGATCATTAAATCCACAGTCAGCCACTAATAATTTCAAATCCGTGACGAATTGATCAATAGCTTCTGTGATACACTGTATCTTATTGCAGAATTTGTACCTCGCAAACACCTTGTTGGCTTTAGGGGTAACATATTCTTCGAATTTTGTGAAATATGTGTCACGCTTCTTTGCTTGCTCATCAGTCAAATTCCAGGTATTACATATCTCTCTCCCTTCTTACCCATACCAGATAAGCAAATAACTACGCAGTTCTTCCTCCTCTTTTCCTTTCAGAGGACCCGAGAACATCAATTGTGCATATCTCTTGAATTTGCTCCACTTATCTGTAAAGTTTGTTCCTGCCCATTCCATCCTCAGTATATCGACACCTGTGCGCGCCATTGGTTCGTTCTTACACCATGCAATGTTATGTTTGATGTGTTGGGGTGAAGGATGTCGATTGACAAGGTACGTTGATCAAGTTTTATGTATATTTATTTAGCACAAATATCGTGGTAAGCTGACATTGTTCTAGTAAAAATAATACCACTATCTGGAAATTATGCCTTTCGGCTCATGGGAAATTATGGAACGATTAATGAGGATTGTAGGAATACGGACAATATATTACAATACTCAGTTTATGTCGTCATACTCAGTTTATGTCACCCTACTCAGCTTATGCCGCCATACTAAGTTTATGTCGCTATATTCAGTTTATGTCGCTATACTCATTTTATATCGCTATACTCAGTTTATGTCGCTATACTCAGTTTATGCAGTCATACTCAGTTTATGTCACTATACTCAGTTTATGTCGCCCTACTCAGTTTATGCTGCCATACTCAGTTTATGTCGCCCTACTCAGTTTATGTCGCTATATTTAGTTTATGTCACTATACTCAGTTTATATCACTATACTTAGTTTATGTCGCTATACTCAGTTTATGCCATCATACTCAGTTTATGTCGCTATACTCAGTTTATGTCGCTATACTCAGTTTATGTCGCCCTACTCAGTTTATACCACCATACTCAGTTTATGCCGCCATACTCAGTTTATGTCACTATACTCGTTTATGTCACTATACTCGTTTATGTCGCCATACTCAGTTTATGTCTCTATACTCAGTTTATATCGCCATACTCAGTTTATGTCACTATACTCGTTTATGTCGCCATACTCAGTTTATGTCTCTATACTCAGTTTATGTCGCCATACTCAGTTTATGTCGCTATACTCGATCTAGGCGAAACTACATTAACAGTGACAGATCATTAACCTCTAACTCTGAGTCTAAACTGAGATGCTATAAAATACTCAAACAATACTTTGCCATTGAATATTATCATTTTGAAAAGTATTTCACAAAACGCAGATACTTTACAAAACTCAGGGTAAGTGCACACACCTTACAAATTGAGGTAGATAGGCACAAAACACCACCAGTGCCTGCTCATCTACGATTCTGTAAGCTTTGCAACCAGAACCTAATCGAGGGTGAAAAACACCTTATAATGGAATGTCCACATTACGATCAGGAGAGACAATGCGTTACAAATCAATCATGATCATTATCATTATTACCCTCATCTTATATAACACGAAGGTCTATATATTTACAGAGCGTATATCTCAATGCACTGGCTATAAGTGTCGATTCTGCCTAGAAAATACAAGAAAGATCAGCTTAGTCCAGCTCTTTCTAATAATGAAAACTTATTTGCATGATATATAAATATGCCTTGCTTCAAACAATAGAAGAATCTACTTCTAGCTACGCCCCGCCCATTTCTAGATATGCTTCGTCCTCTCTCTACGCGTGTTGGAATCGATTTATATTATTTCGAATCCTGAATTATCAGAATCCTAACAGCACCCAGTAAAATTAATTTCGAAATTTTCAACAAAATGTTTATAGAAACAGTAAATCCACCAAATACATACAATTTGTACACTTGACGGGAATTTCGAGCTTCATGACGGAGTTTTAATACGTCATTGTGGCTGTGATGTCAGCCTACATGCGACGTAATGGATATTTCCAGTTTTAGCTATGCGTTGGGATCGATCGATCCCTGAACTCACTGACTATCAATTTCCAGAAAACTATACAGGTAAGCTGTTGAATATTTTGAAACTGATTTGAATTAAATTAGTCAAATTAGTTTCAAAATATTCATCAGCATCTTTATTAAATAAGTAAAGACAAACAATTCGTACAACAACTCTTAGTCCGTCACTAATTATGCGTTCGTGACGTACCTATCTACGTAATTCATGACGTCATTGATTATGACGTCATCCTACGCGTCACATAGTTGATTATGATATCATGTAATGCGGATGGATAAACTGGAACGGTCCATTTGCTCTGACGTAATACACTTGAATAACAGACCGGATCCCCGTATTGCTATGATATCTTGTTACGCGTTTGTAGTGGTATGTGGTGTTCATATGAGTTTGCGTGGGATGAGATGCTCGCGCTATTGCTGTAGAATACATTATGGGATAAAATGACAGTTTTATTGTTCTCCTGATCAATGAATTCACATATAATAACACAAGGCCAATATAAGTCATTATACATCTTTTTACGTTTGTGCTCATGCCCACAAATAACTATAACTTCAATTGTTATACCTGGCGATCGCTTAATCAATCTTAACACGAACGAGTCAGACTAGTTTATCAACGACCTTATCTTTTAAAATACCAAACTCAGATACACGGAGATTTTAAAACACGAATTCTTTTACATTGTCTACACTGAAAATAGATAAGCTGTTTAATACAATTTTGAGACAAACCTGATTGAAATTAGTCTAAAATAATCTGAATAATGTATTGTAGATAATTTGTAAAAAATGGCATGCTGTGTTGAAAGCGTTAAAAGTTAACAGGCCATCAGCATGAAGAGACCACCTTTATCGGGGACCCAAAAGCTGGTGGTTGTTTACGACAGGTGATCGAGAGGCAACGCGCCTGACTAAACCACAATCTTATGAGCACCCAAAGTGACATTTTCTGCGCTAACTGGCCTCTCTATTAAGCGACAACTGAGTTATGGGACCACTTATCAGAGACATATGGGGCTATCGTTTAAAACGCTTTTGACTGTACATCCGTCAAACACATTACACGTTTAAACCATTATAGACAAAAAAAAAGCCCCGATAAATTCTTTATGATCTGAGGCATATTCTGTTAAACATTTTGAAGTTAATTTGACTGGGAGCCAATGCTGCCTACGGCAGCAACAGCTTCCAGTCGAATTAGTTTTAAAATACTAAACAGATATCCTGTATAGTTGTTTTGAAAAATATACACTGGCATTTCAAGTGTTAAATTATTAAAATAGACTCGTTTTAAGCACACTATACCATTTACATTCTGTAACCTAATTTATAATATACTGTATCAATTATTAACCATTTCCGACCATTTTAGAAACAGAACGACTGAAAGACGTAGACATCAACGACTTTTGGTCAAAGGGTTGTCGAAATATTCAACAACTTTCATTATTTAGACAAACTATCTATCTTTAGAGGGAATTCTGAATGAGTCAGGAGGAAATAGGGCTTTGGCGAATTAAATGAATAGAAAATATGATATTAAGAAGTTGAACATGCATAGCGACAGTATAATTAGCAAAAAAATAAATCAAAATCATATTATTGTTATTTGTGCATTTTGTTTTAGTAATGTGTTTTCGTCTCATACTTCAGAAATTATAGCCTAGTGTGTTAACCCCTCCTGTGTCAACAGCGCATCAAAGCGCTCAAAATGATACTTTTACCAATTAACCCTTTCATTTGTCAAGATTTTAAAAGAAAATTCATAAATTTGTACAGTAAATGACCATTTGCTGGACGAGAGAACTGTTTTTTTTGTTGTAAATTATCACTGGAATTTAGGAAAATATTTTTTTTAAAGTTGGACTTTTGACCGGCTTGGCGATTATAGTGTTAATCGTCTAGGAAATCTAAATTTGTGCTTAGTCAGTGTCCATGTGCAGGTCAAGAGACTATTTTTGAAAATTTACCAATGGAATGACTGGCTCGGTAACCGAGCCAGTCATTCCAGTGGTGAATTTTCAAAAATAGTCTTCTCCTGACCTGCAAATAAACAGACCTCAAGACTACTGCAGAGGCGGTGTTATCATTATAACGACAAGTTGACGCAAGCTCCAAAGCAAAACAATGTTGAACAAAGTAACGAAATCTTCAGTTGAATATTTTGAACAAATTTGGATTGGAAAGCATCGCTTGCAATTCACCTTTCCAGAGTATCCATCTATCATCTGACGTCATATGACATCATAATCAGCTAAGCGGCGTGTAGGATGACGTCATAATCATTACGTCATAAATGATTATATTTGGCCCGTCTTTAACTCTTAATAGTCCGACACGTTGTACGTGTCTCTAATATTTAATAAACATGCTGTTGATTATTTGGAAACTAATTTGACTGGAAAAGTCAAATTAGTTCCAAAATATTCAATAGCTTACTTGTATAGCTTTCTGGAAATTGATAGTCGGGGAGTTCAGAGATCGATCGATCCCAACACGAGCGAGGTGTCAGTGGAGCTTAGCTAGAGATGGGTGGGGCATAGCTAAAAATGGAATGGTCCATTATATTAAAAATATTCAACAGTACGTTTTTAGTCTTGTTTTTGAGACAAGGTAGGTTATTTCTGAGTTGAACTGTACTCCAAAAACTTGTTGTTTTCATTGTCGAACGTACACGACACACTTTTTGAACTTTCAACAAAAACATTGCTTTGCAGGAATACGCAGACGGCTAGCAATGGACCTTCCCATGTTTATCCATCCATCATGTTACGTCATAATCAACTACGTGATGCGTAAGATGACGTCATAATCTTGACGTCATTATTGATTCGATATAGTCCGTCTTTAACGCTTAATAGTCCTACACATTATACGAATTGTATGTCTTTACCATTTAATAAACATTCTGTTGAATATTTTGAATTGACTGGACGCTGTTGCTGACAGCAATTGTGCCCAGTCAAATTAGTTTCAACATATTCAACAGCTTACCTGTACATTTTCTGGAAATTGATGGGTAGGAAGTTCAGAGATCGATCGATTCCAACACGGACGAGGTGTGGGTGGAGCTTAGATAGAGATGGGCGGGGTATAGCCAAAACTGGAGAGGTACATTGTTGGCTGGAAAAAGTCTTCAGCTCCAAACAGAACCACCACTGGCAACGCACTTTCATTTAACTCTTCGCGATTTGGTGCAAAGACACGAGTTTGATCAACGCAGAAAACTGTTTCGCCGTCTCGTTTCGATACGATGCGATTTTATTTACACCTAGATCATTTGCACAATGATATATGGGGAGCATGTATGACATTAATTATGTGCATGTAGAGCAAGCATTATACACATCATTCATTAGCAACAGTAAACATCATACGGTTGTTTTCGTCGTCGTCGTAGTTTTGTTAGTTTTTTAACGCACAAGTGGACGCGATGGCTTCAATTTCCACGCTAACCTCGCCCACGGAATGCACCCATTATTTTAAGTTGTTGATCATCATTTCCCCAGTCAGGGATCGAACCGCCATCCTGCAATTCTACATACCATCAGCAACCAGACATCTTTCCGCTGGACCACCGTGCCAAGACAAAAATCTTGGTTTAGCGGACCAGCTTTCACATGTCGGATATACTGATACACTGGCGAATTACTATGAGACTATCTTTTAGACGCACACCGTATGGTGTGTTTGCCGTGCCCTCACCCGGTCTCCATCGCAACACTGGCAGTAGTAGTTTTGCTTAGTTTTTTAACGCATTGTTAACGTGGTGGCTTCAATTTCCGTGTTAACCCCGGCCGCGGAATGCACCCATTAGTTTAATTTTGTTAGACTCAACTAGTTGGCAACTAGTTGTTTGGAGTTGTAGCGAGTTGTTCCGAATTGTCTGGAGTTGTAACATATGGAATTGTATGGTGTTCACTGGTATACGACCAGTCTCCAAGTTGGCGACTAGTTGCCGAAGATTAAACACGTGTAATATTATCAACTAGTTGGCGACTAGTTGTCAACTCAGTCGTTGCATGTAAGCCGGCCAGTTGCGAGTTGTAAGGAGTTGTTCGGCTATAAACAAACTAGGAGAGCGTATTGAGTCACGTGTTAACACGTAAACAGATGTAAGGATTACAGAAAATAACCTGTTCGTAAATGTGAAGGCATTTTTTCAACCTTCGTCATACAATATCATCAATTTGTATGATGAAAAAAATACCTTCAAACGTTCCATAATGACCATGCACGTTTTAGCACACTCTAACTGTTTTACGAACACCAATCTTATAGAACCACACGCTTGCAGCTACAAAAACTAAATTTATATTGACCACCTGGACGTTAGTGATCAATTTTTGGTGATCAAGAAGGTGTGTTGTTATGCAGCCATCGTATATAGCTATACTGAACCCCATACAAAATATACAATCCACGGTCTGATGTGTTTCCCATCCACGGTATCAATACAAGCCTAAAGAGTTTCATCCTTGTAGGAAACCAGAAACAATGACTTGCCACAAAATTTAATTCCGTGGCGTATGCAAGAATATGTGATGGACGTATATAACTATTAACCACATCCATATTATCTTGCAGTCTTTCACTGCTACTGACTCGCCCTCTCTCGCCTCCCTTTTTCCCTGCCCATCCCCTCCGTTCATCCTTCCTCATCTCTCTCCCTCGCTCCCTCCCCCATCCAACACACACACTCTCTCTCTATATATATATATCTCCCGGCCCCATCCCTCCCTCCCTCACCCCTCACTCTATCCTCTCCTCGCTCCCCATTCCCCTACCGTTCGCCCCCTCTCTCCCCCTCCCGTCATCTCTCTCTCTTTAAAATATCTTTGTTTGCTTTTAGGTAAAAGAACGATAAACTGACACGAAGGAGACAGATAGTCACTACTTATAACAATATTTCCACCAAATAAAATGCCACTCCCTCAGGATTAGCGCAGGTGAATACTTGAAGACTAGCTCAAAAGTCGTAATATGTGCGCTCAAAACACAACTGGTTGGCGATTAGTTGCACAAAAAGTCTTAACCCTTTAACACTTATATCAGCCAAAAACGGCTTCTACATTGGTCTTGAGAAATGTCAATTTGCAGACCAAGAGAATACTATTTTTGAAAATGTACCACTGGAATGACTGGCTCGATAACTGAGCCAGTCATTCCAGTGATAAACTTTCATCAAAAATAGTCTTCTCTTGGTCTGCAAATTGACATTTTCTTTGAAAAAATTGAAATTGTCTTGAACAAATCACGCCGAGCATTAGGTATAGCGTCAAAACTGAATTTTGGTAATCTTTGATAACCAGACGAAGATAATGCGTACTTACCGATTGAATAGCCGAGTCCGGTGTCAGCGGCCTTGGACAGACCAAGCGTATCTCCGCCGATGATGGTGAGACAATGATGCCGAGAAACACGAGCAAACATGTTGCTATTACGCGTTGCATGATGTTGATATGTTTATTATGTTCCTAGATGCACATATATGGTCAGAGTGGCAAGATCTTCCTGAAAGAGTACGGAATAACGAGGGGCTATTTATTATTATTATGCTACTTCCTGCTCATTGAAAAGGATATATTTCTTTTGCGAATCGGCAGATGGGCATATAGTGCCCATTATAAATACGGCGTTGCTAAAATGATATTGCGCTTTGCCACAACAGCTTAATGCAACCTCGTTTTTAAAAATGACTACTAGATATTAGAATAAAACAAGTGCCAACACGCGAAAGCTACAATTTCGTCAACCTTGTCAATATCGTCAAAATTTTGGCAAATCAACGGACCGTGCGACATACCGACCGACAGCCTCAACCTTTTTGTTGTTCGCGACTAAAAACAAGTCAAACGCGCTATAGTTGTGACATAATCAGTTTTTTGACAAAACTGTTTGAGAGAGACAGCCATACCGACGGACAAACCGACTTATACTAGAAGCAATTTGCAACTAAACACTTAATAACGGAAGATCATCTCAGCTTTTCCGCCACGGAGCAAATACTTTTGCAATTAAAGAATTGAATTTTTAAGAACTGCAGTCAAACTCTACAATTGGCATTAACGTGATTAAACAACTAAATAGAAATATTCCGCAAAGATAGGTAATGATTCCAGAATAGCATTTCAGACTAACGTAAGCGCCTCCCTACGGGTTGAACAAACAGATGCACTCTCGGGAGGATACGTCTCGGGGAAATGACGGATGACGAACTCAGTCGAACCGTTATCGTCTCAAAGCGCAAAGTAGAGACGGTCGTACATCTCTCGTCACGCTTGATTGAACAGGTAGCGACGAGATAAGTGAAGCATATATGTGGTTTGTTTTGCGATGATTCAGTGGTCTTTTTTTTTTTTGTAAACATTCAACGGGTGACTTGGAGAATAGTCTGTGAAAGTTTTATTCGTCAACGTAACGGTGATTTGAAAAGGCACACATCAAAGGAGGAGTAGTTATGGATGACATTTACTAATTTTATGTTCGATGATTAATTTGCTACATAAAACGTACTTTTGTGTCACCCCAATGCCACTGCTACAAGTATCTGTATAGTCCTGAAGCCATCCATTATCTGTTTAACCCATCTTGTATCAAATTGTGGTTTATAGTAGTAAAACCAGCCAATACGTCTGCCGCAGCTAGCTGTCTATTTGCAGGACAAGAGAAGAATATTTTTTGAAAATTTACCACTGGAATGACTCGGTTACCGAGCCAGTCACCCCAGTGATAAAATTGTCAAAAATAGTCTTATCTTGGCCTGCAAATGGTCATTCATTAAGCAAAAATCTCAATTTGCTTGTAATTGCTTGACAAATTTAAGGCTTAATTGGTAAAAGTCGCCTTTTGAGCGCTTTGAGGCGTGCTTGACACAAGAGGGGTTAAAATAACTATTTACTTTACTATTGCATTGCAAAGTGGGAAAGAATATTGTCCGACGGTTTTTGGGATGATGTTTAGATGTTAAATTTGTAAACATCTAGCGGTACATTTTCCCAAGATGGACACCCATGACGGAGACTGTATCGACCGCGTGCTGACATGTATGTGCATTTTGATATTAAACACGAACCATGCGCATCTATAACCTATGTGCTGATATTTGAATAACAAACTGGTTTTCACACGCCAACTATAATCTATATTTGGAATAGGAAATACATTTAGATTCACATCGAACTTTATGACCTTACTAACCTTCTGTAAAAGTCAACTATCCCCGGGGCAAATCGATCCTCTTCACAAGACCATGCGCGTGATCGAGATCCATTTCGCTTGACCACGATGGGTGTTGTTATTATTAATTTTACATCCGAATGCACATCTGCTATTATTTATCTTTTGTGTGGCAACTGATGTTAATTTAGAGAAAAATAATAAGTATATAGCAAATAAACACCCCCCCCCCCACCCTCCACCACCTACCCTACAAAAGCAAAATTCAGGAGAAGAACAAGATATAACTGTAGCAATTCTAAATCCATACCAATACCGTATAAACATATTATTTTGAGATTAAATTGACTGAAAGACGTTGCTGTCTATTCGGAAACTTCCAGTTAAACCAGTCTCAAAATATTCAGCAACTTACGTCTGTGGATGAGTTGAAATTTAGACAATGTGATGCCAGGATTGAAATGGTTAACACTCTGGAACATGAATCACCCAAAATCTCAATTTCAAAGTAACTATTCAAGTCAGATGTTGAATATTTTGAAACTAATTTGATAGGAAGCTGTTGCGGAATTTAATAAGTTTGTAGTTGAGATTTTGTATTAGATATGTTGAGTACAAAGCGTTAAAGAGACAATCTCGCACGTATTGACCAGGTTGTAATAGAATAGGATAGGAATCTGGACTAAGCGCTGTGATACTGAAAAATGATAATCCGACGAAAACAGTTTACTAGTCAGATCATCTCAGCTTTCCTGTCAAGCATTCACTCGTCTTCTTTTCACTAATTAATACAGAAACAATCTTGACAATCACACGATTAATAATAAAATGGATAATATCAGTTATAGCCAGGGCGGGATTAAGGTGCGATGGGCCCGGGGGCAAACTGATCCGAATGGATCCATCGCCAAGTTCAAGTTCACATTTTATTCATTCAAGCCTTACAAAGGCATATGATGCATACATAAATGAAATTAAATTTGTTATCGGTAGTGCCTTCACTATATACATCATAACATCTCATCCTAATAGTCCTAATCGCCATGATACGTAGGCACCTAAGCATATGTTGTTCTAAATCTGAAGGGGTGGGTGGGGTGGCGTGGCGTGGGGTGGGGTGGGGTGGGGTGGGGTGGGGGTGGTGGAATGGGCAGTGAGATCAACAAAGAAGCTTTAAAGTGCACCACTACTACTACTACTACTACTACTACTACTACTACTACTACTACTACTACTACTACTACTACTACTACTACTACTACTACTACTACTACTACTACTACTTCTACTACTACTACTACTACTACTACTACTACTACTACTACTACTACTACTACTACTACTACTACCGAAAGCACAAACAGTGGTTATATAACTAGATAAATACCAAAATATGTAATTATGAATTGATATATAATGTCTGATCGCCATAACATTTATAATTTCTGTAAATTCATATTCCCCATATGCCATTATGTGGCCTGGGTGTAAATAAAACAATCTGAAAATCTGTTACGGGATGGACACACTCCATATGCAAGACTATATAAATATATATATATTGCATGTCGAGTGTGTACATCCTGTAACACAAATGCACTTTAAAGCTTAAAAGGAAAAAAATAATGACAAAACATTCTGTTTTGCATATGCAAAAAAGTCCAAATAATAACAATTTTGTTATCTATGCAAATAAATTACCATGGGCGAAATTATCCGTAGTTAATTCTATTAATGTCCAAAAAATGTGTGTAAAGTTAATTTTACTTAGATTTACAGATACCAATTTTGTGAGAATTGTTGTCTTAGTCTTAAACAATCTTGATTTAAAATAGTGATTTGTTATGGTAATGCGATCGCCATTCCAAACTGGCTCAAATAACATTATATTTGGTTTAAACAAAACTAATTTTTTTTGTTCAAATGGGAGCACGATACAATATGTGTCTTATAGCCGTGTCACCCACACGCATAGCTATAGTACAATAAACACACCAAGGTGGCCTATTGTAAATATAATAAATTAACATTTGAACCCTTTAACAATCAAAACCGGCCAACTTCTACAGTAGTCATGAGAAATGTCCATTTGCAAACCAAAAGAAGATCACCCCCAAAATTTACCTCTGAAATGACTGGCTAGTTAATTGACCCAGTCATTACGGTGGCAAAATTCCCAAAGATAATCCTCTCCCGGTCCGCAAACGCACACTCTCCATGAGAACATTGATGTTATTGTAAACAAATTGATTGTTAAAAGGTCAAAGATAAATGAATATGTCACAAATTAAGGAAAACTTATCTCGATTTAAACTCGTTGTTCTGGTTATGCAATTTGCAACACATAAACTGCGAGTGTCATTATAAACATTTCATCGTAGTGCGTGCGTGCGTGCGTGCGTGCGTGCGTGCGTGCGTGCGTGCGTGCGTGCGTGCGTGCGTGCGTGCGTGCGTGCGTGCGTGCGTGCGTGCGTGCGTGCGTGAGTGAGTGAGTGAGTGAGTGAGTGAGTGAGTGAGTGCGTGCGTGCGTGCGTGCGTGCGTGCGTGCGTGCGTGCGTGCGTGCGTGCGTGCGAGAGAGAGAGAGAGGGGTGGGTGGGGTGGGGTGGGAGCAAGGGGGTGGGTGGGGGAGAGATAAGATTATGATAAGTGGATGATGTAGGTGAAAGGTTAGGTTAGAAAATACTAGAATAAAACTCTTCAAGGAAAACACACCTTATCTTATACTAAGCATTCCGGTGATAGAATTTGCCACCCATAATCCGTCCATGACATTTTTAGCCTTTTAGCATGCCGTCAACAAAAGATATTCGGGCTTTAGTACCTAAACATTGATACATTTCTACAGCCTATAATGGCTGTCATGATTTACTTTTCAACCAATCAGAAAAACCCTAGCGTGTCAGCCTCGGTATATACGCTCAGTCATAGATGCGCTATCTATGACTTGGCAATCTGAAATAAAAGCAGCCGTACAGGTAAGCCGTTGAATATTTTAAAACTAATTTGACTGGAAGTTGTTGCTTCCTTCTAGTCAAATTAGTCTCACAATATTCAACAAGATGGTTGTTACGTAATACAGAATATAATTCATTGGCACTTACATGGCATCACACACTATGTCTTGAGGCGACAGCATGGTGTCGATCACTATTCAACTTTTACGCGATATTACAAAGCACATAATTGTGATATGTATAACAGAATGTGAAAGAATATGTTTGATATGGAACCTATAAGCCATAATCTATCGCTGCAAATTAATCTTTGAGATGAGATTAACATCCCTTTATGTTTGGTCGTTCGCGCTTGTAGGTGATGCAACGCGATTCTACTCAATCGAATTTTATACTTTTGTGCAACGATTGGTGGGCCTACTAGACTGTTTATTGCGGGAGCTAGTTCCACTGCTTGGTTATGAGATATATGTGGTCTTATTTAAAGTGATACGTTCTATTTATATATTCACAAAGGCTGGTGCATATTAAGATATTTGTTTGCGCATCCACGTTGTCGTTGCCATATAGGAGTTGCTTGCCTGTTAAAGTCATACGGGTATTATCTTTTAGTGCAAGGCCGTTTTGCAAGGAGTCTCTATGGTAATTGAAAATAGGGCAGTGGAACAGATAGTGGTTTACATATTCTTCTGGGTGTTCACATGAAGGGTTGTCCAACAGAATGTTGTCAAATCGGTATACTTAGGTATATTATATTTGCGTATGTTGGGGGAAAATGTTCGTAACATGAAGGAAATTTGTGTCACATGAGAGACATATTTTTGCATCAGATCTAACTTCCGCACACCGTCTTCTTAATTTTCACGATTCTATTTTGTAACAATGCTATACCATTTCTACAATCGTGACTGTTCAAGTGATCAATTCATTAAACAATTCTGCAGGAGCTATTCAGAAACACAACTATAACTAAACCCCTCCACCATCTGTAACAGGAGGGGCACGACGAACATGAACTAATTAATCTAACACGTTAACTTCCAAACGATAATTTGCATTCGTAATATGAGGTGTCAACAAAATCAGAACTTCAAGTAACATTTTCATTCTGTAACAGCTTCCCAGAGCTTAACTTCAACTTGAAAGTGCGCATCTGAAGCAAACACTTTGCTAAGAGTTGGGATGATTGCTACAACACTATCTTTGTCATACCAGCATTTATCCTTGTCGTTTTGAGGCCATTAGAAATAGTTTTTGTTACCTCTTCATATCCCGCGTATACACTCAGCATACAAATCATAATCATCCACATCCCCCAACAAACACAGGATAAAGTTTTCCTTCATATTTCACAATAACATACTTCTCAACTCATCTGGCAAATGCTGCAACATCTGCCAATATTACCTTCACGCATTGACCACCGATAGCAATAACAGGTATTGCAGTCTGGTCCATGCCATGAACAATTTTCAGATCATCACATTACATGCTAAGAGAAATTGCTGTACCGTCATTTCCAACCATATTACCAACTGCCAAATTATCCCGTTCCATTATATAACTAATCATGCCACTGACAAGCTCATTATCCTGCATGGTTGTATTACTAACACCCAATTCATCTTTTTACGTATTTCTCGCAGCCACGATGAACCTTTCCATTTTATCCATTCATCATATGGCGTCATAATCGACGACGTGACGTGTAGGATGACGTTATAATCAATGACGTCATAAATGACGTAGATAAGTACGTCACGAACGCATAATTGAAGACGGATTAAGCGTTATTGTACGAATTGTATGCCGTTACTATTTAATAACCGTTCTGTTGAATATTTTGAGACTAATTTGACTAGGCACACAGACAAATATGGCAGCAACAGCACACAGTCAAATTAGTTTCAAAATACTCAACAGCTTACCGGTACAGTTTTTTTTAGAAATTGATAGTCGTCTATCCCAACACGGGCGAAGTGTGGGTGGAGCTTAACTAGAGATGGGCGGGGCATAGCTAAACCCCGGAAAGGTCCACTCTCACGCCATGGTGCTCCATTAACCCATGACACCCACAACACCTTGCTCCATCGCATCACTAACAATCACCCAATCTTGTCCCATCAGATCTCTTACAACCACGTCCACTTGCTCATCGTCAACGAGCCTATTGATATGGTCTATCATACGAGCATGTTGCTACGGTCTATCACATCATCAACGCGCATGGTGCTACGGTCTATGACATCATCAACGCGCATGGTACTACGGTCTATCACATCGTCAACGAGCATGTTGCTACGGTCTATTACATCATCAACGCGCATGGTGCTACGGTCTATGACATCATCAACGCCCATGGTACTACGGTCTATCACATCATCAACGAGCATGGTGCTACGGTCTATCGCATCATCAGCGAGCATGTCGCTACGGTCTATCACATTGTCAACGTGCATGGTGCTACGATCTATCACATCATGGAGGAGCATGGTGCTACGGTCTATCACATCATCAACGCGCATAGCATCTTGCTCAATCAGACCACTTGCATTCACGCATACTTTGTCATTTCATCAGCAAATACATGATCTTGCCTCATCATACCACCGGCAACCATCCCATCGTCTCCATATCCCAGACGATCACATCACCTACATCTTCGTCGATCACTTCGCTAACTATCGACCCACTGCTTGGTCAATCATATCACTTAAAAGTTACACCGTTAACAGTCCATGGCTATGTACCTGCTTAAGGAGGAAGATCAGTGATTTCCAGAACACTATCTTTGTCATACCTGCATTTATTGCTTATTTTTCCTTGGCCAATAGCAACAGATTTTGTTCCCTCTGCCTCTGCATTCAACATGCAAACCATGTTCACCCGCATCATTAACCCTTACTACTCTGATCTTTTACTGTATTAATAGCAATGAAACTGGTGTACATTTTTCTACAATTTTGATGGACGATGTTGCTGTCTACGACAGCAACATCTTCCACCAAATTTGTAGAAAAATGAACACCAGTTCATCTTTTTAATTAATTTGAAAATTAAAAACTTTAACATCAGAGTGATAAAGGTTAATGCAGCCAAGATAAAACCTCTTCTCATATTTTACAATGCCATACTTTCCAACAAACAGCGTGTTTCCAACTTATTGTTACAATTGGCAATGCGCTGCCATGGGAGGTATATATGGGTTGAGGAGATATAATTTCAGCATGTTTGCCTGTAATCTATTTCCGAACACCAAGACCACGAGCATCAATCGTTTCATTACTAGACCCTTTGTCACACCTGCCATAATTGATGTTATTTCCAGATGCGTTTACCTGTTTTACCTCTATGAATTGGTTATAGTTATCCTTTAATGCGTGTCCTTTACACTCATGTGGTTGATTGCAATGGCAATTTAAAACTATGTAAGGGATTTTGCCATGGTAACAAATAATTATTTGGTATATTGTCTAACTGGTTGTAATTTAGATTTTTCTCAATTTCGTTGAGCCATGATAATTTCATCCTAGGTTATTACTTTCGTATCGGTTTCATTATTTTTCATTATTTCAATAAATGATTTTGCAGAAAGAATGCCATTGCCATGTTTTACTTTCTGCACTCGGTTCATCTTCATTGCCCCGCCCACAACATCTGGCACCCCTTTCCCACGTCCCACATCGAAAAAATTCCAAAACGGCATGATCAATCCCAATTTATGGATCTCTGTAGCAAGTAAAAAGAAATTAGCATTCTGTCTATATTGGCTTGTAGGACCATCATTAAAAATCGATTCTATGGACCGTAGGCTTAGACTTTCATATATCAGCAAAACTGTTTTCAAATGTGCCCAGAATACTATGTGTAATATGGCAGTAACAGAATCCAGTCAAATTACGTTCAAAATAGTCAACAGCTTTCCTGTAGAGTTGCCTTGAAATTGAGCCACTGGGAATTTAAGGGTTAACCAATGCGATACTTTAACCCTTTGACCCTGAACGGCCAAAACAACAAAATCATTAGCGATTTAATAATTATTCTGTTGAGTATTTTGAGACTAAATTTACGTTTCTGTCAAATTAGTTTTAAGATACTCATAGTCTTGAAATTAAGATTCTGGGAACTTAGGGTTCAAAGCGTTAACAGTTTTGCTGCCTTACAACCCTCTAGACTTTGTTTGATATTTTAATACCTATTAATCTGTACGGTTATCGGCAAATAAAATATATCCCTTGCATGCATAGCTTTTGCGATGTTATCATTGGATGCAACTTAGCATTAACTACGTGCGTGTATGTATAATGCGCACCTATATGTGCATGTGTGCTCTCATGCTTGGGATTTGGGAATAATCAGGTTAACGCTACATGCACATAATAGCATTCTACCAGACGTGTGTCTATCTTGACAAGTAAGTTCCTGAATGACACGGTGTCTGTCTGGCTATGGACGTTGCTGATTTAAACTGGTGTCTACTCGGACAACTAAGTTCCGTATTGAAACTGGTGCTTGTCCTGACAAGGAAGCTCTTGACAGAAACTGGCATCTCTTTGGAAAAGGAAGTTGCTGCTTGAAACTGGTGCCTGTCTGGGCAAAGACGTTCCTGATAGAAACTGATGTATGTCTGGCCATGGAAGTTCCTGATTGAAATTGGTGTCTCTCTGGCCATGGGAGTTCCTGATTAAACTGCTGTCTGTCTGGCCATGGAAATACGTGAGTGAAACCGGTGTCTGTCTGGCCATGGAAGTTCCTGATTGAACTGCTGTCTGTCTGGCCATGGAAGTTTGTGAGTGAAACCGGTGTCTGTCTGGCCATGGAATTTCCTGATTCAAATTGCTGTCTGTCTGGCAATGGAAGTTCCTGTTTAAAACTGGCGCTTGTCTGGACAGGAAGTTCCTGTTTGAAACTGCTGTCTGTCTAAACAAGGACGATCCTGGTTGAACTGCTGTCTGCCTGGCCATGGAGGTTTTTAATTGAAACTTATGCTTGTCCGGATAAGGAAGTTCCTGGTTGAAACTGCTTTCTGCCTGGACAAGGAAGTTCTTGCTTGAAATTGGCGTCTGCCCCGACAAGGAAGTTCTTGACGGAAACTGCCGCCTGTCTGGATAAGCATGTTACTGAAAGCTATCCGTGGACCCACTCTTATACAATCTGTTAACATTGTATCACTGATTCAAATCTCAATTATTTATTAAAACATGCTCACCTTCATTTTAAAATACCGCACTTCTTTCAAGTTGATGCCCTATTATTCGATGTATACGATTCTAAGGTGTACAAAAATCTGCAATAAACTGGTTTTTGGCACCCACCAACAGTGATTGTAGATGAGATGGGAGATGGGTGAGGTGGGTGGCTGGTTGGTTGGGTGGGTGGTGAGTGTCAGAATATGTGCATCTTGTACAAAAATTCGTTTCATAGCAAGCAATTGTCTATTGGTCTTCGCACAATAGCCAAAAAAATCGATAGAGGTATCCGATCTGTCACTCACGTATCACATGTCATAATCAATTACGTCACTAGTGAGCTGACTCTACAATTATGATGACATAGAATCCTCGTCATGAATCTGGAAAGGTCGATCCAGTGTACCAATGGACCTTTCCAGTTTTAGCTATGCCTCGCCCATCTCTAGTTGAGCTCCACCCACACCTTGCTCGTGTTGGAATCGATCGATCTCTGAACTCCCTGACTATCAATCTCCAAAAAACTGCACCGGTAAGGCAGCAACAGCGCCCAGTCAAATTAGTTTTAAAATATTCAACAGTATGTTTATTAAAAAGCAAAGAATAACAAAGATATACAATTCATACAACGTGTCGGACTATTTGAGATTTGATGACGGTCTATATGGAACCCTTTGTGACGTAATGATTGTGACATCATCATACACGCGCGCTGAGCTGATTATGATGTCATACGAGGCCAGATGATGGATGAATACTCTGGAAGGGTGAATTGTATGTCTTTGATGAATTTAGAATGTAATAAACATTCGGTTGAATATGTTGAAACTAATTTGACTGGACGCTGTTGCTACCATACGTAGCAATAACACCCAATCAAATTAGTTTCAAAATATTCAACAGCTTGCATGCATAAGTACCTTCAGATTTGCTATTCTGGTAAATCAGGGTTCAAAGTATATAAATTGATAAGAACACACGTCTAATGTGGGTGATATGGATACCTCTATGGATAAATCCACTTGTAGCTATGCCCCGCCCAACCATAGATAAGCTCCGCCCACACTTGCCCGTGTTGGGATCAATCGAACCCTGAAAAGTCAATTTCCAGAAAAATATACATATAAGCTGTTGAATATTTTGAAACTAATTTGACTTGTATTATTGCTGCCTATATGGCATCAACAGTACCCAGTCAAATTAGTTTAAAATATTCAACAGAATGTTTATTAAATAGTAAAGACATACATTTCATATAACTCAGGGACTTTTAAAAGTTAATGACGGACTTAGCTACCTCAATCATTACGTATTTGATTATGACCTCAGCCTACATTGATTATGACGTCATATAGCTGAGTAATAGATTGGATTCATCAATTGCATTGTAAGCTTCTTCGCTTCTCTGATAAAACTCAGACATGTAACGTATTTTGATTGTGAGCTCAGAATGTTATGTCAGCCGAAGTGACGTCAGGTAGATACTGAGACGGGCTGACAGCTCGCACGCATGCAGCGGTGTAGGGGGCCTACTTGATGACACATCACAGGCCATATTCATGAAGAGTGCCTAACTTACACATCCGCCTGTTTGTATCTGCCCGTGCCTTTAAGAAGATCCAAAAGCTAAATATTTATCAAATCTATGTTAATAGGCCTACATGTTTATGAACTTACGCTTATTTAAGGGATTTTTTTGTACTGATGTGCTTTTCGTGCCTCGTTAGTGGCAAACAATCGATCACGGAGACCAACAATTTATGATGATGATGATGATGATGATGATGATGATGATGATGATGGTGGTGGTGGTGGTGGTGGTGGTGGTGGTGGTGGTGGTGGTGGTGGTGGTGGTGGTCATGAATGATGATGATGACGCTGATGATAATGATGATGATGATGATGATGTGGTAGTGGTTATATGATTAAACGCCTGAGATTTGTTATGCTTGTTTGATAAAGGCGGTATGGCCTATAAAATTTGAATAATATATATCATTCATTTTGAAGGTGGTAGTGATGATGATGATCATGATGATGGTGGTGGTGGTGGTGGTGGTCGTGGTGGAGGTGGCGGCGGTGGTGGTGGTGGTGGTGGTGGTGGTGGTGGTGGTGGTGGTGGTGGTGGTGGTGGTGGTGGTGGTGGTGATGATGATGATGAATGATGATGATGACGCAGATGCATATGATGATGATGATGATGATCATGTGGTGGTGGTGGTGGTAGTGATGATGATGATCATGATGATGGTGGTGGTGGTGGTGGTGGTGGTGGTGATGATGATGATGATGATGATGGTGGTGGTGGTGGTGGTGATGGTGGTGGTAGTCGTAGTGGTGGTGGTGATGGTGGTGATAATGATGATGACGACGACGATCTCCCGTCGCTTCTCCTCAAACCAACACAGCTTCCGTATCTTGAGGGAACTTAACCCAGCAGTAAAGGGGTTAATATATTTAGTCGTTTCATAAGGTTTAACATAGCTAGTCTTTTCATAAACTGACATTGCAATGCGTCGCGCATGACTGAAGTATTCATGATTGTGTTAAATTTATTCAATCCATTATGAAATTTCTGATTCTTATTCGGCGTTTGCTTAAACGAACCATACTCTGTTTTCATAGAAGCAGAAACACACATACCTGAGGGAATATTTCAATATCCGTATAGACTCAGGCTATATTATTAAGCCCACTTGTTTCAGCTTAATCTTATAATGGTTAAACCTGCAAAATGGCACCTGCAGTGCTTTTGCGTGATGTACATTGCAGGCCAAGGGAAGACAATTTTTGAAAATTTATCACTGGAATGACTGGCTCGGTAACCGAGCCAGTCATTCCAGTGGTAAAATTTCAAAAATAGTCTTCTCTTGGCCCGCACATGTACACTGCCAAAGCAAAAAGTAGAATTTTCTTGAATATTAACCATTTAATGATCAAGCTAAAAAAACCGTGTGGCAACAGAGTTACTTTTTTTTAATTTCTATGGAAAATTTACACACATTGTCTTCTCAAAATGGACTTTTACTGAGTGAGAATTGCAATTTTCTTTCAGAGATATCTAGAGTTGTAAAGGGTTAATTGATATAGGTAGCATTTTGAGCGCTTTGAGGCGCTGTTGACATAAGAGGGGTGCTAAGATTGCTAAGATTGCAATAGACTTCACGCATCGCGCATATGAATGACTGACTGCACGCAGAGAAGATGTAGGCATAAAGAAATATTACATCAACATTACACCCAAAACAGCCGGCATATATTGCTAAATAATTTATTTTACTTCGCTACGCATTCCGGAAATGTCAATTCAATCAAATTTAATTGAATTTATTGTACACCCAGACTTATTACAAATATATGGGGAAACATATACATAAATTATACAATATGAGTTGTCAGTGTCATGGTTACCATTATTACCATTATTATGATTATTGTCAGTGTCATCAATGTCTTCATTATCACCATCATCATTATCATTTCCAACATCATCACAATTATTATTATTATTGTTGTTGTTGTTGTTGTTGTTGTTGTTGTTGTTCTTGTTCTTGTTCTTGTTCTTGTTCTTGTTCTTGTTCTTGTTGTTGTTGTTAGTGGTGTGGTGTGGTGTGGTGGTGGTGGTGGTGGTGGTGGTGGCCGAGGTAGCAGTAGCGGTAGTAGTAGTAGTAGTAGTAGTAGTAGTAGTAGTAGTAGTAGTAGTAGTAGTAGTAGTAGGAGTAGCAGTAGCAGAGGCAGAAGCAGTAGAAGTAGTGGTAGTAGTAGCAGCAGCAGCAGCAGCAGCAGCAGCAGCAGCAGCAGCAGCAGCAGCAGCAGCAGCAGTAGTAGTAGTAGTAGTAGCAGCAGCAACAGCAGCAGCAGCAGCTGTACTAGTAGTGGTAGTAAGTAGTAGTAGTAGTAGTAGTAGTAGTAGTAGTAGTAGTAGTAGTAGTAGTAGTAGTAGTAGTAGTAGTAGTAGTAGTAGTAGTAGTAGTAGTAGTAGTAGTAGCAGAAGCAGTATAAGTAGTAGAAGTAGCAGTAGCAGTAGCAGTAGCAGTAGCAGTAGCAGTAGCAGTAGCAGTAGCAGTAGCAGTAGCAGTAGCAGTAGTAGAGCAGTAGATACCAAATTTGATGAAAAATGCACACCAGTTTCCTTGCTGCTGAAGGAGTAAAAGATAGAATAGTGGCATCAGAGTAGTGAGTGTTGAATCGATGCAGGAAAAATGTTAGCTCTCTCTATTGAAATTTGACAGCGAAATATCGTAATGGCATCATATATTTATTGGTTTCAGCCAAGTTAGTTTCAAAATATTCAACACGTTATCAGATGGTTTTATTGAAATTGAATATTATGGATTTGATGCTTCAAAGGGTTAAGTTTATTTCGGAGGTAAAAGTATATTATTCTACTGCATTATGCTGACTGTATGTCTACGTCACCCGTGCAAATCTGCTAATCCATGTATCATTTTGCTATTTTATGTGTATTAGGAAATCAACTTAATAATTTAACAAATAATTTCTCTTATTGCATAGGCAGATGGTCGTTAGACCTGGCTTTTAGGATAATGGTTTTAAAGGTGTTTCGTGCAATCGGGGAACAGGTCATGTGGTCAGCCATTAGGTGTGTAATTTTTTGGACACCCTTTTGGTCGCTAGTCTGGGGCTTTTCCAGGCACCACCTATATGGCTGCGGGTTTTGTCTCTGGTGCTTTTGCACCAGATTCATAAAGCACGCACTGCTTTCCTAAAAAAATGTGACAATGGACATTTCCAAGTTTATCCATCGATCATATGACGTCATAATTAACCAAGTGACGTGTATGCTGACGTCATAATCATGACGTCATGAATGATTCTAAATAGCCCGTCTTTAAACCTTAATAGACAGACACGTTGTATGAATGGTATGTCTTTAGCATTTACTAAACACTCTGTTGAATATTTTGAAACTAATTTGACTGGACGCTGTTGCCGCCATACGCAGCAGAAAACTATACAGGTAAGCGGTTAAATATTTTGAAACTAATTTGACAAGGCGTTGTTGCTGAACTTGATAGTCAGGGAGCTCAGGGATCGATCGATCGCAACACGAGGTGTGGGTGGAGCTTAGCTAGTGATGGGATAAAATTAGCTAAAACGGGAAAGGTCCATTTCGAGTGATCATCTGAAATCTTGTCTTAAGGAAACTAGAATTTTAACTGTATTTATGTATCAATTTATCTAAAATTACCATGTAAGTCAAAATATAACTATATGACGCTATGCGTGTTTCCATAATTCCATACAATATCACCAGCGGGGAAACTGCCTTCTTGAACAAACTTGATGCATGTAAACATCTGCGAGCCATTACAAGTCACCGCTGGCCACACCGTCTAATATCTTGGACCAATAAAGACGATAATAAAGAACCTAAAGGAGCTGAGGACGCTCACAGTGGACAAGACACGGTGGAGAAGGTTGAGGAAAAACGGATTACAGCTGAAATAGTTTTCACTTCTTCAGCTGCATAACACAGTCACTGTTCGTCGTCGTCGTCGTCGTCGTCGTCGTCGTCGTCGTCGTCGTCGTCGTCGTCGTCGTCGTCGTCGTCGTCGTCGTCGCCTCTACAACCACCACCGTCATCATCATCATCACCAGCACCACCACCATGAGCACCACCATACCACCACCACCACCACCACCACCATACCACCACCACAATCACCAAAATCACAACCATCACCACTTCTACGACCATTACTGATTGTACACAGTATGCTCCTGTGACATATACAGTCTACATATAATCGAGCCAGTAATTTCAGTAGTAAAATGTCAAAATGTGTCTTCTCTTGGCTAGCAAATGAGCATATTTTGCGAAGACAACTACAGATGCCATTTTTGGCCGGTTTAGAAATTTATGGATAATATAATGCGAATGCGGATCATCAATCCTACATTCATACTACGTCAAGGGACATAACTATTGAAGGTTTATAAGTATGTTACGAGTGACCACCGATTGAGCACCATGATGCGGGTCTTATTGATTTCAATATATACCTTTGGTGAATGTACAATTTACTATATTGCATATTTTGAGAATAATTTGACGTGGAGCTGTTGTTGCCATTCGCAGCAACAGCTCTCAGTCAAATTAGTTTCACAATATTCAACAGCTTATCTGTATAGTTACCTTAAATTTTGTTTATAAAGTTTATATAAATCGATTTAAATACGCGAACAAATTGAGCAAATCTGAGGTAGAAATGGGCGTGACATAGCTAGAAATGTAGCCTCTTTATGTAGCCACATGGGAATGAGGACTAACGAGCCGATAAGGACGTAGAACATACATGCACGTGACGAACCAGAATGCAATGCCAAACCATAAACCCAGACGTCCCGTCATACATGCCTCGTGAAAGTCACTTACTAAATGTGCAGAAAATCAAAAATTATCTTTTGAAAATGTATCCATATGGATGGGTGGATGAATGTACAGGCAGACCCGAGTGGACGTCCTGATGGACCGTGGGCGGACAGACGGACGAACGGTTTGACAGCGAGACAGCCAACCAGCTAACCAGTCAGACAGACAGATAGACAGACATATTATTTGATAGACAGCAATTTAAATGCGCTCGAAGAGTATCTCTTGCATTTCTTGAGGTAATTATGGACCTTCATTTGTTTGTTAAACTATTTTATTTTTACCCATTTTCTCCCGAAACAAAGTAGCTAGAATCACAGTAGCTGCGGTTTCCTGACTTTTTTTTGATTTTCCGGATATTGGCAGATTTTTTGTCACGGCCAAAGTTGTGAAATCCTAGTCGAGATTATTTATACCATTTGCTCTGTTAAACTTGAGGCAAATCGGACCCTGTAGTTTCCACAGATCCAGAAATTGAACCGATCCGGATCTTTGTTCTTACTCCATTTGCATGTCAAGTTCCTTCGTTGTGTTAAAATGTGAGCCAAATCGGATGTAGTTTTTGAGATACAGCCCGGAATAAGATTTTGTGCTTGACTGACTGACGGCCTGACTGACTGACTAAGGGACATGGCGGTTTAATCAGCTGCTGTACCCGCAGCTAAAAGTCGACACATTATGTCGAGGAAATTATTTCTACCATCAACGTCTGAGTTGTGAGCCCCACACAATACCACCCCCGTGACTGCGACATAGCGCAAGCGCTCGGGTTGATTCCTCTAATCAATTATTTGCAATGATAGTAGGTTAGGCTAAAATATATTCATTATATATATTATTTAGGGGGAAGGTGAGGCAGGCCCTAAATACACCATTTCACCTAACTCCGTTAATACGACGAGGGTATGGCAGCTAGGGCTATTTAAAGGTCCGGTAAATAACATGTTCAGGTTTGATTGGCTTGTACCCGACTCCAAATTCCCTAGCTGGCGATTCTCAGGCTCAGGATATCACTATTGTGATTAAATGAGCAATTGGAGTCGGGTACCAGCTTAACACTCAGATAGCATCATAACGGGTACATGATTATCTAAACTTATGACGTCATATCTTATTATTTACACGGACACACATTCCCATGACGTCATAGAATAAAAGCTAAACGTTGTGCACATTCTCTGATGACGTCATGTTAATCCTTAGCAACTCGTTGCGACTTCAGAAATGAAGACACTCATTTTCACTGAATATTTCAGAGAGAATTAATACAATGCGTATAGAAAAACGGAGAAAATTCCGATTGAAAAATATTCGGCGTCTGTTCTGCTGTTGTGTAAGTACATACAGGAGGTAGAATTTGCTTGCCCGTTGTGCCAATATATATTATATATCCAATGTGCGCATTAGGCCTATATAATAACTTTCTACTTTGGCAGTAGCGGAACAACAACAACGTTGCCACTACAGCCGCCGCCGCTGCCACTACCACTGCCGCCACCCACTTCTGCCCAACCCCGCCGTCTCTACATCTACTGCTGCTGCTGCTGCCATTTGCTGCTATTGCCTTGTACTACTACTACTACTACTACTACTACTACTACTACTACTACTACTACTACTACTACTACTACTACTACTACTCCTACTACTACTACTACTACTACTACTACTACTACTACTACTACTACTACTACTACTACTACTACTACACTGCTCACTGCTGACATTAATATATATTATCTATGTAATTAAGTCTAGGCCTAAATAAATTGAACCTTCTATCTTGAAAAAAATCTGGTGATGAGCGCGGAAAATCGGTAGGTGAGCGGGAATGTGCCGGCTGGCGAGACTACAACATTACCGGCCGATGTATCCGGCCGGCAAAATAAAATCGGCCGGCCAAAAAAATCGCTAGATGGGCAGCCAGCTTAACGTCTAGAGTGGACATTTTATTTCTAATCATTGTATGCTATATTTTTGCAGCTCCCAGTTTCAATTGGCAATTGCAAGGATGCAGTCGATTATTTGATGTTCTGTATTTACAGAGCGCTCGATATCCTGTTGTAATCGTCTTTGTTAAAGCCGCTTGTGTCAATAGCGCATCAAAGCGCGCACAATTCTACTTATATTAATTGACCATTTAATCGTCCCAAATTTTTTCAAGAAAATCTACATTTCTTTCCAGCTAAGGACAACTTTTTCAAATTAATAAACCAAGCAGAACTGGAAGCAGACTTAAACACTGAACACGCCTATGATCACACATAATTACCCAACGACTACAGTCCCCTCAACTTACCAATTACAAGCCAATAAATCTCTAAAGCTACGTGTGAAATTTACCACTGAAATTGACAAAAGTCCGGTATAGCTTTCTGGTATGGACCTTCATCACAAGCACTGCATGTGTCTGTGTTACCGGGCTTGACCACCAAATGGGTAATCGCCAATTTTTTGTCTAATTAATTTCCATTTGCAGGCCAAGAGGCGACTAATTAAAACAAATTAATACTCGAATGACTGGCTCGGTTATCGAGCCAGTCATTCCTGTGGTAAAAATTTCAAAATAGTCTTCTCTTGGACACTCCTCAAGGTCACTACAGAGGTCGTTTTGATGAAGGTGTAAATTGACACAAGAGGAATTAAATTCCGCTAGACCAATATAGTTTTTAATTTATTGTACACTAAAGTTTTGGGAGATCTGTTTGAAGAATATTGAATTGAGCACCGGGTGAGATATATAATTCTTAATCACAGCCTCTACATTTATATATGGTTTGATAAAAATATATGACTTTGTGGAAATCTTAGCTGCTTGCTCATGGAATTGGCATAACTTTCTCATGTCGCTTACGCTCATGGGTTTGGAATGTTTCTCCACCATGATTTTGTATTTTGCAGCAGAGTGCTACACTCGACGAGACAGACAGCGCAGAAGATGTCAAGCCAGCCCAGCAGCCCATTGGGTAAGGATACCACGTGTTTGTTCGTCCAGCCATTACTGTTTTAGTTGTAGGACTATATGACACTGTTGATCGCTCAAGAATGGTATAGTTACGCAGTCATTTTATACGGCTACACCAGCTATGATTTTGAACAGTTGCACGAATATAGGGTATATTATAGATTTCATCATTTTCTTGTAGTAGGCCACATTATAACTCAGCTTAAGCGACCGTCGCATGTGGGGTGAGGGTTGGGGTGGGTGGGGAGCGTGGGGTGGGGTTCAGCTACGGGACGGTCGCTCGCTTGGCGGGTCGGTCAGTCGAGATTATTTTTAAACGTTTTCTAATTATAGATTTGAGGTCCTATCACCAAATGGAAGCTGTGCTGACCTTAAGAGTGAAGCTGGAACTTTAGCGTCAGTTTCCCCAAGCTCTTCAAGGAATTCAAAACACTCATCATCTTCCGGATCTGCGGGGTCATCAGCCTCACCAGGTTCATCAGAGAGCAGCTACGATACAGCTGCCCCTCAACCAGGTACTGAACATACAATTCCGTCACTATCTGCTATCTTCTTCTTCTTCTCCTCCTCCTCCTCCTCCCCTCACCCCTCCTCCTCCTGCTCCTCCTCCTCCTCCTCTTCCTCCTCCTCCTCCTCCTCCTCCACCTCCTCCTCCTCCTCCTCCTCCTCATCATCATCATCATCATCATCATCATCGGTCATCATCATCATCATCATCATCATCATCATCATCATCGTCATCATCATCATCATCATTATTAATAATAATAATAATAATAATAATAATATATTATTATTATTATTATTATTATTATTATTATTATTATTATTTTTATTATTATTATGTAACCACAGTCTATCCTGGCCAGCCATTTGCCCGAGCCAATTTTCACCAGGGTAACGAGAATATCTTTAACTGGGCCGGTTCTCAATGCACATCGATGGCAGCGACGGCAATAGCCCTGGGCGCTGTCATCCCACACTCAGAATGGAACAGTGGTGCCTTGGATCATCTGATGTTATCCGCAGACTCCTTCCATGGCACTCAGCTGACTCGTCTGGGACGGAAGTGTGAAGCACAGCATAGAGTGGGTTTATTTGAAATGGAAAACAAGACCCGCATCATGGTGGCTGTAAGTATACAGGTTAACATAACCAAAAGATCATTTGCATTTCGTGACAGACCATAATGCCACGTTAAGACAAGTCCTTCTTAACCCGGCGTGGGGGTGGGCGTGGAGCTGGGGTGGGGGAGGGGGTGTTGGTGGCGGGTAAAATAATGGCTGAAATGAATAAGGTTGAAAGTACATGTAGTTTATCTTTAAGCAGTCGGCTATGCATTTACTAAAACATATGCCTTGTTAGAACCTCCTGTCTTTAGTTACCACTCTTTGACACACGCTGCGTTGCTGCTCTAAGATATACTTTGCTCTCCCTGCCGGAGTTGTTGCCATTATATAACGTCTGTTTCTGTCTACAGGACCAATATGTCTCCCTGACACAGCGCGATGCCTACCACGGAGTCATCAATCCCACCGCTGATGTGGACCTGGCGTCATTCGGAGCCCACACGCTCCTTGCCGCTCTGGAGAATGCGACCGAGGCCCCCGCCTCTGGGGTTGTCCTAACAGTTGGTGATTACAGCACCAGTATCATGAGAATTGAGGTAATAGATGAATGAATCCAGTCTGTTAGTCAAGTATATGACGTCGCAATCAATTACGTCACATGTAGGTTGACGTCACAATCAATTACGTAATGAATGACGCATTTAAGTCCGTCATGGACGCTTAATAAGGTAATAGTCCTCAAGTTGTACGATTTATACGTCTTGACTATTTAATAAACATTCTGTTGAATATTTTGAAACTAATTTGACTGGATGATCTTGCTGAGCACCAGGCCAAATTAGGTTCAAAATATTTAACAGCTCACCTGTATAGTTACCGTGAAAATGTAAAAACAGGATTCAAAGTATATTGATCGATCCCAACACGAGCAAAGCGTCGACGGAGCTTACATAGAAATGGGCGAGGCATATCTGAAAGTGGATTCATGCATACATTCTATATTTCATGAAAAACGTTTGTTTAATCGCTCGGTTTGTGCGTGCATTTCCGTAGTTCATTTGCTAATACAGGGATCCATTTCTAACTAACTTGGATGAACTCGATACAGTGAAAGTAGCTAACTATAAAGTTATTCAAAAGAACCGAAGAGGAGCACGACGTAAATCTGGATGTCTTGCTCTGCTACTTGAGAATAAGATAGCCAATTCACCCAACAACTACACACGGATAGCGAGTACGCCCTATAGGCATCTGTATCTAAAACATTCACAAAATTAGATAACGATATTATAATTGGCTTCACCCATACATTCCCTCTATATTGCCCCAGGAAACTCATTGTATTCCTCAGTAGAAGCCTTCGATGAACTAGAACGGGATATCATTAACTGTGCATCGAGATCTAAACTTTTATTACTATTGGGCGACCTAAACGCAAACACTGGACACCTAAACGATTGTATCAAAACTGACGAAACATTGTTAAAATTCGCAGAAAATGGCATAGTTACTAACCCACAACAAAAGATTCAAAACCGCGTATCATAGGACAAATAACTACGGCTACAGACTGCTTGATTTATGCAAATATAATAACCTGTATATACTAAACGGTAGAATAGGTTCTGACTCGTATCGGTAAACTAACAAGTCGTAACAGTAGCATGATTGACTATGGGCTATCTACACCATCTTTTCAAACTCATATCTGAATTCGAAGTCTTCGATTACTGCGCTATTCTCTCCGATAGACACTGCGCACCACAACTATCGCTAGCACAAACGTCGCAAGGAAATACGATCAATGTGTAGCTGGACGCCTAAAGCTTATTGGAAACTTATTAAAGAGAATAGCGCACACGATACATCAACTATAAGTATAGACAAAATGTACAACTTTGTCAAATTAATAAACCAAGCAGAATATAGAACGAGTATAACACATCAACAGAACATATTATTTAATAAAGAACTAGATTCTGCAATAATCCCTGATCCCGGGACAGAAGGTATCATTATACCTATTTACAAACGGAGGGGTGCCATGAATGAACCCTAAATTATTGACCAATTACTCTACTCATGTGCCTAGGTAAGCTTTTCACGGCCATACTAAGTAACAGAATAAATTAATTCCTGCAAAATAGTAACAAATTATCTGAAAACCAAGCTAGATTTGGAAGGAAATATTCCACTATTGACCACATCTTCACACGCTACACTATTGTAGAAATATTAAAAAACAAACGGAAATGACTGTTCTGCTGTTTCGTCGATTTTGAACAAGCTTTTGATTCAGTGTGGCGCAACGGTCTTTGGATAAAACTTGACCAACTCAGTATTACTGGTAAAATTCTTAATGTAATTAAAAGTATGTATAATAATATAAAACCAACTGTTAAAGTAAATAACTGTCTCTCACACCCTTTTATGTATACACGAGGAGTTCGCCAAGGACAAAACCTCTCACCAATTCTCTTCCCAACATATTTAAACGATCTAGAAAATTGTCTGCAAAATGGAAATTGTAAGAGAATTTAGCTAATTAATGATGAAGACGAATTATCCACCATCGTTAACTTGTTATTGCTCCGGTATGCTGATGACACAGCCATATTATCACACAAATCACGACATCAAAACCCTCAATGTTTTTGACTAATATTGCGAACAATGGACACTTAAAATTAACGTAGACAAAACAAAAGTAAGTAGTGAAGGGGCCCGCTGTAAGCTATTGCTACGCAAATGAGTTCTTGAGCTATTTAAATACTGCGTTCTGATTGGTTGTTCTGAATGAGTTGGTAGACGCTATTGTTCTAAATGAGCGGGTGGATGAAGTGTGCTATTGTTCTAAATGAGCGGTGGACGCTGTGTGCTATTGTTCTAAATGTCCGGCTACACGTTATTGTCTGTTCGCTAAATGACATACGTGTGTTAATGCATGGATTAATGTGTTTTTTTAAATAGGTATTGGCATGCATGTGTAATGATGAGCGTGTTCTGGCTGATCGTGTTTAACGTATTAATTAGGTGGGTGGCGGCGTCCCCCCCACCCCCCCCCCCCCTCGTGGTTGAATTAAAAAGTAGAATATCTTGAAACTAAGTGGCTTCCTATGTTATCGAACATTACTTTTGAATAATGGTATACAGAACGCAGCGGTCACATATGAATTGCAGGTGATCAGCTGTCCGCTATTGTTTCCCTGTCAAAATGATTAATGCAACATTTGATCCTATCTTGACCAATCAGGATTTAGAACAATAGCATCCAGCAGCCACCTGCATGAACAATAGCACACAGCTATGTCATTTAGAATGATAGCGCACATCGCCCACTTATGAACAATAGTGCACAGCCAACACTTATGAACTATAGCAGACACCTGCATGAACAATAGCATGTGTCGGCCACCTGCATGAACAAAATGGGTTCTAGTTAGTATAAAAGCAATATGATTTAACATAAACGCATGTATCGACCGCTGCATGCTATAAAATTGATTGAAGACATGAATAGAATTGTGTTAAAATAAATAATGAGAGTTTAATGTGTAAAGAAGTTGTCAATATATAGCAAACCTATTCTCTCGATAGTAATCTTGTTTCTTAAAGCAAGTAGATATTTGACCATTTAGCATTAGGATATTGATTTATTTACACAATTATGGATGAAAAACTAAACGAACAAGAGAATGCTATTAATGTGATCTTACAGCAGATGGCCGACGAGGATCGCATGGCATTAAACAATGACACAACACAACGTGTGTTTCGGACACCATGTGAAAACATACTTGACCATGCTTATCAAGTACCTATCTTAGATCAAACAGAACAGCGTGTTACACAAAATAAGACTAGTGACTACGTGGATGAACTTTATGCGGCAAATATCATCGTGTATTCTGCTTACTAATGATGATCTTAATCAATATTTGCAGCATGTTGACCCTGAACTATTGAGCAATAATGAACAATTTCTATTAGATCTGTTGGATAATGACAGTGTACCAACTTCTACTGCCATTGCAATGGATGCGAATATTATGTGGCAAATATCTGACTGTTTCCCGCACGCTGCTGTACCTTCTTCTAGCCAGTCTCAGTACGACGGTGTATTGGAATATGGTAACTATATAAATGAGCCGACACGACAAGTATCTATCTTCGATTAAACACGTCAGTGAATCGCTCAAAATGAAACTTGCGACGACGTGGAGAACATTATGTGGCAAATATCTGCAAGCATTCCGCTTACTAATGACGATCTTAATCAATATTTGCAACATGTTGACACTGAGCTAATGAGCAATAATGATCAATTTCTAACTGATTATTTAGATAGTGGTATCGTACCTGCTTCTAACGACAATGCAGTGGATGCGAATATTATGCAGCAAATATCTGACTGTTTACCACACGCTGATGTACCGTCTTCTACTCAACCTCAGTTCATTGATGAATTAGATGTAAATGTACCTACACGACAAGTGTCTATCTTCGATCAAACTGAACAGCGAATCACACAAAATGTGACTAGCACCAACGTAATGAACATTATTCATCAAATATCTGCACGCATTCCACTCACTAATAATGATCTTAATCAATATTTGTTACGTGATGACCATGATCCATCGATCAACAATGATAAATTCCTCTTATATAATGATGTTGCATATGCTCCTATCCAACCTCAGGTAGGTGGTGGTCTGATCGATTATTCAGACTATATATGTCGAAGACTATACATGAGTTCTGTAGTAAAAACTATCATATTGATGGTACTGAATATAGCGTATCATTTAAGAAATATCCTATTGCCGATTCGCCATTAACTCATTCAGAGTTTATATAAAGCATGGTTAAACTCTGCTCGATACTTATAGCACCTATAGCAATGTTCAATCAAATGACCATGTAAGAATTGAGATCATTCAATCGGCATTGGATATGCCTATCACGATGGATTTTATGACGTGGAATAAAATTACAGCGGATCAATATTTGGATTCAATTGAAAAAGTAATTAAGTCAAACACTAAATGCAAGCTATCAGTTGGCTTTGAGTTTCATGTGTTTCGCTTTGAGTACTATAACTCTGGCAGTCGGCATGATATTCACCATGGTGCGATCCATCATAAGCATTTAAATCTGCTAAATATACATTGCGATGATAAAGACGAGTACAAGCATGTCAAAAAATGTATTATACCTGTCCGTGCAGAATATCCATTCATTTTCGCAGCCGGTATAGATTTAGGTATAAAATTTAGGTATAAAATTTATCGAGAAAACAAAAATCAGATCACTAAACATGAATGGAACAATTTGATTCATAATAAAACATACAAGATGCATATGGCGCATGAGTATCATGCAACATGTTGTATTCCTGAATGCGAGATTAATAGTACTGACTGATTGTAATTTCAACAACATTTCAGCAACGAATTTAGTATCCGCGTCTACATGAGCCAACGCACGAATGTCTATTCGGTAGTGCCTCTACTACTATACCACCAATATGTCTTTTACATTCGGAACGAGATAATCATATTTCATTAATAACGTCTATCGCAGCATTTCTTATGGTGCACAATTACTGTCCCTATTGCAACGTATCATATAGTAATACTCACGGTTGCATAGCACTTTGTCGCCGATGTTTTTCTGCTAAATCAGGTATTGATGCATTTAATTCTACAGCCACATCGCATATGATAATGTGTAATGATTGTCATCATAAGTTTTATAATGAGCGATGTATGACAAATCATCGCGCAAATGGTACATCCAAAATCATAAAGGCCTGTCCCCTCTGCTTCATACATGTACCTAAATGGGGTGGCGAATGCGTATGTGGAATGACTAAATGACAAACATGTAAAGAGAAGTTTAATGTTAATGAGGAACATATTTGTTTTCATAAAGTAATTGAAGAAACTGCTATGTCATTATCGCATGCGCGTGCCATGGAAATGGGTGATGAGGATCTAACATACAAATCTTATCAAAAATACATCACTTATGATACTGAAACATATTTAGAACCCGTTAACAATACCAACACTAATATTGTCGACGAGCATAAAGTTAATCTTGTGGTCGCGAATGTATGCTGTGACACGTGCATTGAGCAGCCACTCGAAGCTGATGGACATGTTCGCTTTCACGGGTTAGGTGCTATGGATCAGTTTGTTACATGGTTAATGCTCATACAATCTAAGTGTGGTAATAAATATGTCCTGCGAAAATATGTTTTCTCTGACCACCTCGTTATTGCATTTAATGCGCATGCATATGATTCACTTTTAGTCCTTCAATGTGTATGTAAGCACATTAACCTTCATCTAAAACCCACAAACATCATCATGTCTGGCCATTCAGTTCTCTCATTTGAAATAGGAACAATTTGTTTCATCAATTCCATTAACTTTTTTCCTCTTTCATTACATAAGGTCGGCGATGCTTTTAATCTTCCTGTGCACAAGGGAATATTTCCCCATCAGCTGAACTCACCTCAGTATTGGGGTAAGGTAATATCCTTTCCCGAGAGGGAGGTATTCGGCGTAAAAAATATGAAAGTGAATGAACTGCTCAAATTTGATCAATTGTACAATGAGCAGATATCTAGAGTTGCACGCTACGATGTTGATAAAAATCTCATCGAATATTGTAATGATGATGCAACCGTCTTACATTTAGCCGTGTTTAGATTTAAGTCCTTATTTTCTGAATCAACGGATGGACAAAATCCATTTGTATCAGGGATAACGTTAACAGGTGCTTGTAATGTAGCATATCGCACTTTATGTCTACGGCCTGATAGCATTCAGACTTTACCCGACTACTCGGTAAGAGCAAACCATCCACATAGCATGATCGCTGTTGAATGGATGGAATGGGTTAAGTTAAGTGAGGGTTACCAAATCTTACACACGCTAAACCAGGGTGAGCAAAATGTTTGCAGGCATTATGTAGATGGTTTCGCTTCACACGACGAAAATATTATTTTCGAGTTTTGCGGGTATAAATTTCACGGGCATGAGTCTGATTGCTGTGGCAATAAACGTGAGCAGCTATATACACCATACAGTGGCCAAACATCGCTAATACTGATGAACTAAATGATTTTATCACCAAATTGGACTTAGCACATCCCCTAGCTCCGCATGACATGCTATTTGATGGCCGTACATCTGCAATTCGATTATTTCTGGAAATAATGATGAACATACTAAGCCAGAATATTTAGACTGCATTTCCATGTACCCATCAGTGATGAAACAATGTTGTTTTCCAGAAGGTGCATACGAGGTAGTAAGAGGTGATGATTTGAATGATAAGATGGTGCATGACTTCTTCGGTCTTATTAAATGCAAAGTTCTCCCTCCTCATGATTTATATTTTCCAGTATTACCTACTAGAATAAGTAAGCGGCTCATGTTTGTACTATGCACTGAATGCGCAAGAATCGGTCAATCTACCGTATGCGACCATGCAGAAGAGCAATGTTCCTTATGCAGGAAGTGGACCACTCCTGAGCTTCAGTTAGCTATTCACCATGGTTATATCATTAAAATGATGTACCAAGTCTGGCATTATCCGCTTCCTCAAAATTAAGCAGGAAACTAGTGGGTATCCAGACTGGGTCTGTAGTGAAAGTGATAAAGAGCACTATATAAAGAGTACTATGTGCATGAGGCTATACAACTCGACCCAGCGAAAATATCAAATAATCTGGCTCTATGTTTTGTAGCCAAATCCGGATTGAATATTTTGTGGGGCCGTTTTTCGCTACGTGATCACACCAAGAATAAGATGGTATCAACACGAAAGGAGCTACTAGAGCTTTTGAGGGATAAAAGTAAATCTGTCAGCAGCATTTCATTCCTCAATGATAATCGTTTAATGGTGGCGTACTTAGTCAATGAAGACTACGTTGAGTCCCCATTAAATACCAACTGTATTCTTGCACCTTTCGTGAAGGCTTATGGGCGAGTAAAACTGTATGAAGTCGTGTCCTTACTCGGTCGTCATATAGCCTATCATGATTTGAATTCTGGGGTATTTAGTTCCCTTGAAGGTGAGCCGACCATTCAAGATCAAAGTGGGTATCTAGGTTCTTGGATGAGTTAAATCCCCTCCGACTATGAGTTAACAAGATTTTGTGCACTCAGTCCAAAAAACTATAGTTTTGAAATGAAGCATCACGATGATCCATCGATTGTTAAAGAGGTATCAAAGGTTAAAGGTTTAATGCTGGGTACTGAACAATCAAAATAAGTAAATTTAGATGTGATGAAAAATTCCATCGATCAAATTATAAAGGATGGTGAAATTACAGATAATAATAGCATACTACTAAGATCACACGCGCATCTCAATTTAGAATTCTTTCAGTCAATAGTAGTAAGATCATCAGACGCGTCTTTAAAAAGCGAATTTTGAAACTGGGTGATTTATTTTCAGTTCCATATGGTTACACTAGCGTAGTATAAATATAAATAGTAAAAGTGTACTTTATCAGTCAGTTCGTAAACAATATCAGGGTTAGCCATAGATGACAAAGCCACACTCGCTGCCCACTCTATGTTAGCATATGCCGCTAGTCAGTGTGACGATGATACGGATAAGATGCATGTATTGATTATGAGGAGTATGCGATGGGTTTTAAATGATGGTATAATTAACTATGGGAGGATTTTGATCATGACTCAAATTAGTAGATTGTTATTAATGGAATATGGAATAGACATTGACAATGGCTGCGAGTATTATTACTACAAAACCTCATTAGAAACTTCATTAGAAACCTTGTTAGTTAACAAGTTCTAATATTTGTGATATCATCTTCATAATGTCCTACTGAACCGTGGTCACTATCATCAACATGGACGTCATTCTCAGACACGTGAGAACATTGGTACACATCTGCCATGTTCATGCAGGTTCACGCTACTGTACATAAGAGTACACTGCATGCTATTGTTCATGCAGATGGCCTCTGGATGCTATTGTTCATGTGGGTAGTTGCTATTGTTCATGGGTGTCAGCTACACGATAATGTTCTAAATGTGTGCTATTGTTCTAAATGGTCGGCTGTGTGCTATTGTTCATGCAGGTGGCCACTGGACTCTATTGTTTCCAATGTAATATAAATGACGTGATCTTGCATGTCACATCTATCACTGTCAATCATTCATAATGTTGACTGATCAATGTTCGAAGTATTTAAAGCAATCATAATATTGGTGCGATCTCGGAAATTTGTGTAAAGCGAGAACGATTCAATTTCGTGAAAAGTGGTGTATCGATCTGCGACAATTTCATCTTGATGGGTATCCTACTAAACGTGGTGTATATAAGCCATGAAAAAGTTTAGACAACTGGTGCATATCTTCCTGATCTTGAAGAGAAAGTACGTCATGTGCGCAAAAAGGAGGGCGTACAATTTACATATTCGCTGGACTCTTCTGTTTGCATATCTATCAGCGAAGATTTTCCATGTATTGACATACACTACTTTTTCTGCTCTGACCTAGCTTCGTGAGCTATGCGTAACAGATTGTACCTGTCAGACGCTGAGTGGGAACCTTTGAAACTGAACGCTGACTCGCTGTTATCTGCATTACCTACCTTTAATGGTAAAACAGAATAGAACTCCACAAAGCTGTTTTCCGCATTACCTCCCAGCTTTTACAGTATACAGTAATCTGAACATGTCTGATATTCTACCTACTAGGTCAACTAGTGATACTGATGATCCAATTTTGTCAATGGACGTTTCGCCGGATACTATAGATGCTGTATACCTCAACGACATGTGTGTCGATGATGAACTAAATCATGATGAAATGAAATTATGCCAGAATTGTAAGAGTATGCATCGCGCATGGCATTATTGCCCTTCGCCTAATGAGCACGAGAACAGCCAGAGATTATTTGCGTATATGTTGTCTACAAAGATACAAAAGCTAGCGGTACAAAATTGTTATGATTGCAGTGTGACTCATCCGAGTCAGTGTTAACATTCGTGTTTAGGTATTGATTTTAACTTTAATCGGATTGACAATCTCGAACTGTATATTGAAGATGCATTACAAGAAATGTGCGAAAATGAATATCATTACGAACTTAACAAACATTACGATTTAAATGAATATAGTTCCGATCTGTACCGTTTGTGTATGACATCATGATTATGGTACATCATTGATATAATATATGATAAACAACTGTTAATGCCATGATATCGATGCCTTTAATTAATATATTGGGATTAACCCTTTAATGGAGAAACCATCCATAGCCGCCCTCCTTAGCGGTCTGTCAACTATATATCTATGCTGATGAATATTACAATGCTAACATGAATGCGAGTTTGTAGCTTCCTGTGTCAACGCCCAGTCAAATTAGTTTCAAAATATTCATCAGACTTAAATAACCATTACTCCACGATTTAGATACCTGTGACAGTCATTCTGGTGGTAATTTTCAAAATTAGTCTTCTCTTGGTCTGCAAATGTGTCTTCCTCTAGTCCACTAAGGAGAACGGCTATATACGTTTTCGCCATTAAAGGGTTAAGCCCAATATATTAATTTTCAGGAACAAATTTAGTCACTAAAGAGTTAAGTACCGATTTGTACTGGTTGTGTATGACGTCATGGTCTAGACGCATCACCGATGTAATATATGTTAATCAACTGATAATGCCATAATATCATTGCCTTTAATTAATATATTGTCTTAATATTGCAATATTATTAAACATATCACAGTTTGATGTTGCGTACTAAAATCATATCGATGTAATCATATATTGTGTCGTTTATGATGTCAGTATTAATAAAAGTTTAAAATGATTTAATTTGTTTAATTGTTGTTAATCATGCCGTTGAATGGTGCACCCAACACCCCCACACTCTATTGGCAATGTGCATCGGTATGTTAATGCAGCACTTCAAAACACATCTGCACTCTCCAAAAAATACACATCAAAATGCAGCTGAATAGCATGCGGCTTCCGCGATCACACAAAAACATAGCTGAAGCACACAGCACTTTACAACACATGCCATCGGCATTTTGATCTTCAGCAAATAATGACTGGTGAGTGTGCATTATTTATGGAGTAACGGTTCACAGATTAGCGCATTTGCATGCATTTCAGACAGTCATGTCTCGTAAATGCGAACATGCGTCATTATGTCATATCACGTCATCATGCTTCTGATAGGGTCACTACCAATATATATATACATCGGCAATTACTCCCCCCTCCACAGAGGATCGTCTACTGCTATGGCATGTGGCAAGATGGATATAATGATTTAGCGCAAGAAGTAAAATTTAAAGAGGGGGTAAATGTTGAATTAGACAGAAGTTTTAGGACATTGGTGATACTGGATGATTTGATGAATAAATGCGATGAAAATGTGGCTGACTTATTTACAAAATGTTCTCATCATGGGAACTGTAGCGTTATCTTTGTAGCACAAAATCTTTTTTACAAGCCGTGTAATTAGCACGACTTACCAGCTACCTGTCACTACATGGTATTGTTTAAGAATCCACGCGATGCATCCTCTATACGGTCTTTATCCAATCAGATATACCCTTGTAATACAAAGTATTTGATATAAGCATATAATGATGCTACACACACACACACCTCACTCATATCTACTTTTGGATTTGAAACAGTCAACACCAGACAATAATAGACTCCGTTCAAATGTTCATCCAAAGAACATCTGTTACGTGTACATACCAAAGAAGTGAAAAAATGGCACCATGTCATATAGGTCACGTAAAAGACGTTTGTTACAGACAGGTGGACTTTTAGTAGCCATATTACCTGCAGTGATTGACACACTAGCGCCATTAATTGGTAAACTGTTCACGTGAGAAGATGGAAAATGTACGTAAAATGGCTTTGGTACCACATGAATTGATAGGCAATTTAAATGAACAGAGTAAAATATCTCTGCTACAGACAGACCCAGCAATATGTAAAGCTATTAGTCTCGGCAATATATTAGCATGACACAATATGTCTGAGCATGAAAAGTCGACATCGTATTCACAAGTATTGGATAAATATAGGCGCTACTATCAGCAATCAATAGGGCAGCAATACCACATGCAACTCTTCAATGCATACCTACATCAGATGCACTGCCTACACAAATACTTGATCGTACAATGAGGGAAATACCAAAGCCATATAAGACAAAAGTCAGCGGAATAATTGATATTTTGCACTCAGTTCCTGAACATTTTAATGTTAATGATCTAGGCGAAGTAACAACAGAGGGTATGTTTTACCCAAAAAGTAATGTACTCGATCTGCTTATAAACGTTGTTGCTCATGGACACACACCTTGACATAGCGGTATGCTCGATGTCGCAGAGGGCAAGTTTCGTAATCTGCTACGCATCTTAAACATACCACGCAGATGTGTCTGACAAGTGAAAACATTGCAGCAGATATGTAATGTCAATGATAACGATGATGGCATCAGTGAGTACACACCTGCCGTGAGTAAAAGGATCCATAGAAAAAGTACAGGTACACCATCTGTTAGTGAGTACAGACCTTCTCTAGCGGGTAACAGGAAGAAAAAGAGCAATGCAAAGAGATATATTACACCTGTGTGGGTGAATTTAGTGAAGTAATGAATGATGCTAAATTGGCGGAAGTATATTATGATCCGAAACTTTCTGCCTTCTTAGGTGGAAGGGAAAAGCTATACAATGCATTTAAAGGTAAAATACCACGTGTTTATATTGAAGAATGGTTAAAGAATGAGGATGTATACGCCATTCACAAACCATGGAGAACAAAGTTTACCAGACGTAAGATAATAGTAATGGCTGTCGACGAGTTATGGCAGGCAGATCTGTGCTCAATGGGAATGCTAGCAAAGGAGAACGATGCTGTGTTATACCTATTCTGCATTGTTGATGCGCTCTTGAAGTATGCGTGGGTGGAAAATCTGCATAGCAAAATGTCTGCATCAGTCAAGAAAGGATTAGAAGCTATCCTGTCACATACTGAATGATGCCCACACGCTATTCAAACCGACAAAAGTTTGTCAATGGAGTAGTCAAGAAATATTTGACTGAGAATGGAATACATTTCTCTACCTCACAGAATGAGCTGCATGCTGCTATGGTGGAACATTTTTAGCGGACGTTAAAGGGTCGAATATATAGATCCATCACTCATAAGAATACGAGATGGTATATCAATGTATTACCTAGTTTAGTCACATCGTACAATAAAACTGTACACACCAGCACACATATGCCACCGATACATGTTGATCACAGTACTGAGCTGATCGCATGGAGAAATATATATGCATGGAAGAACAAGAAGAAGAAACCTAAACTAAAGAAAAATACACCAAAATGTGGTGATCATGTGAGCATCTCGCAAGGAAGAATGCCATTTGAGAAGGCGTATCGTGGGCAGTGGAGCTGTGAATTGTTCTTCTTCTTCTTCTTTTCGATCGCTGGTAACACACTTGGAGAGCCGTTCTCATGATGAAATCCGTGGTTTTCTGCAGTTCTTCCACAAGACCATACAGCTTTTCAAGAAAAGAATTGACAAAGGCCAGATCTCTTCTCTCAGCAACTGATACGTACTGCAACATTGAAGTATGTGCTCTGTGGTCTGTGCTGCTTCTCCACAAGGACAAGCGGCCGATGTCGTAAGGTGGAACCGCCTGTACATGTGTTGGTTTAGTCTGTTATGTCCAGTTCTGAGACGAAAAATGGTCACTTGCTCTGGCCTCGAGAGATGATGGTAGGCATCTTCTGATTGAGGTGTTCTATAGAGTGACTTGATGATAGTCTTCATCTCTGTATGCGTAACCATGTTTTCTGTCTGATTCTCTTCTGCACCCACCTTTGCCATCTTGTCTGCTTCCTCATTTCCTTGGACTCCACAGTGTGAGGAGATCCACTGCACTGCTATCTGAAAGCATTTGATGGTTTGTAGTGCTTCTTAAAGTTGTGGCAGCTTACCTTTGGTGATAGCCTCAAGTACGGAGCGGGCATCAGATAAAAAGACAATCTGTGCAATAGGGTCTGCTGTTCTGCTGATGGTATTAGCTGCATGGACCAGTGCTTCGACTTCAGCTCTATAGTTTGTGCAGTGTTTGCCTGTCGGTATTGCAGCTGACTCATGTTGTCCGTTTGGATACTGTATGTGCAGTCCGGCACCTCCGCTCCTAATTGCATCTTTGGCTGATCCATCTGTGTAGATCCTTATCCATGTCTCCTGAGGGTACATTTCTTCCAGCATGGCTAGGGTCAGGGCCTTCTTGCTCCCATCACTGTGTTCATCTTTGGTTGTGAGATGAGGTACTGTTGTGCGAATAGCTATGCTCTCTAGTTTGTTTTCCCAGGGTGGAGGATCAAGGGTGTGGTTTGGGTCTTCTATTTGTGCTGGCAACATTTCTTGGTGTTTCCTTTGAAGTGCTTTTGTCTCTTTCACAAAACTTGATCTTTTAAGTCTTCCTGATGACAGCTGTGCTTGCCTGATCTTCATCGGGTGGTTGTTGAACGATTTGAACTTTGCAGCTTGGATCAGTGCTTTGCATTCCCTTCCTTTGCTAAGTGGGGGGATGCCTGCTGTCTGCTCCATTTTTTCTATTGGTGTTGATCTCATTCCACCAGTGATGATGCGCAGTGCCTGGTTTTGTACTCTGTCGAGGTTCTGTTGAAGAGATTTAGCTGCTGTCATCCATGAGCTGGATCCATACTCAAGGTGTGGTCGTACGACACCTTGGTAGATGGTCTTGAGGGGCCTTTCATTGGCACCCCACTTTGTTCCTGTCAGCTTCCTAATGATGTTTAGCCTTCTTCTGGCCTTTGCCTCTGCGTTCTGGATGGGCTCCTTCCATGTTAATCTTCTGTCATAGGTGACTCCCAGGTATGTCTGCTGGTCCTCGTACTCGAGTGGTGTACCGCCCAGTGTCAGATTTCCAACCTTGGTTTTGGTGGACAGTGAGAATAGCATGGCTGATGATTTTTCTTTGTTGATGGTAATACACCATCGATTGGCCCAAGCTGTAATTCTGTCCAAGGCAAGCTGCATTCTGTACGTGGCAGTCGTTGTGTACTCCTCGGTGCACCAGAGTACGAGGTCATCTGCATAGAGGGCTGCTTGGATCCCATTGGGCAGCTCTGCTACAATGTCATTAATGAAGAGTATGAACAGAGTTGGTGATAATACTCCGCCTTGTGGTACCCCTTGTCTCAGCAATACATTCTGTCCAGATTGTCCATCCACCAGCACCCTGACTCTGCGATTGTGTAGGTATGACTTGGTCCATCGGAACATGTTGCCACCGATGCCTGTGCGCCGGAGCTTCACGAGGATGCCATCCTTCCACACCTTGTCAAATGCCTTCTGCAGATCAGTAAAGGCGACTAGCATCACCTTCTTGGCTTGAAAAGTGTCCTCTATGACCTGTGCAAGATGTGTTGTTTGACTTCTGTGCTCCTGTATCTTCTGAAGCCTTCTGAAACTATAGTGTTCTTCGACTCCAGGTACCACTGCAACCGCTGGTTGATGATCCGCTCCATGGTCTTGCATATGCAGCTTGTAAGACTGATGAGATGGTAGCTCAGCACTTTCGTCTTGTTCTTCCATTTTTCAGAATAGGAGTCATTCTGGCTTCCTTCCAGCACTGAGGAACCTCTCCATTGGTCCAACTGAGATTAAAGATATCTAGCAACTTGCGGAGAGATGCATAACCAAGATGTTGGATCATTTCATTCGTAATGCCATCTGGCCCAGGAGATTTCTTCTTCTTCAATTGGCGGATAGACTTCTTCAGTTCTGCTAAACTAATGTCAACTTTCATTGCACATTGAGTGTTGGTGTCTGTTCTTTCCTTTTGCTCTTTTCTAACCTCTTTTAGATGCATTCGTGGTATAGAAATGTTGCTTTCCTTTGCATATGCCTTCGCAAAGGCATCTGCAGCCATCTTTCCTGACAGTGTTTGTCCATCTTCCTCAAGAGTAATCTTCTCTCCCCCGACACCCTCATCATTCAGTGCTTTAGTCAGTCTCCATAGCTTTGCTGTGTCTCTCTCTAAATTAAACCCTGCTGTCTTTTCCCTCCAGCTTCTTCTTTTGGCCTCCAGCTTGGTCTTTAGATACCTGGCTTTAGTTTGTTGTAGCGTGAAGTGGTTTTTATGACAGGGATTACCCTCTGCATCTTCTCTGGCCTTGTCTAGTTTATCATGTGCTGCTTGCAGTTCTGTTGTCCAGTAGGGGTGGTACTTTTTCCTGAACCATCGAGGAATCGCTTCGATGGCAGCCTTGAGGATACTTGAATTAAATTCCTTGACCGCATTGTTGATGTTTCTCCCTTCTACTGCTATATTTTGGGTAAGCTCATTGGAACGAATGCTGAACAGACTCCAATTTGCCTTTTTGTAGTTCCACCTTGGATTTTGAGGTGAACTTGGTGAAATACTTCCAGAAAGAGAGAGGAGGACTGGGCGGTGGTCGCTTCCTCCTAACTGCGATCCGACCACTCTAGTGAGGTTTCTGTAAATGTCTTCTGTACAAAATGCCAAGTCCGGCATTGTTGTCGCGTGCCACCGGCGCGAGTAGAAGGTAGGCTGATCTGTGGGATCGTTGACAAGTAAAAGGTGCTTTTCATCTTGCCATGCTTCAATGTCTTCTCCTCGTTTATCAAGTGTTCTGTATCCCCAGCTCTGAGACTGGCTATTAAAGTCTCCCGCAATGAGGAAGTGGCAGTCCGGGACCTGGATTGTGTCAAGTGAGAGATTCTTGTCATTAGGGCAGTAATAATTGACAATGTCAATCACAGAGTTGCTGGTTGTTACCTTGATCCTGATATATTCTGTCTCTTCCATAAAGGTTTTGATCTGGCTGGCGTTCACGCTGTTTCGGACCAAGGTGATCACCCCGCCTTTCTTTCTTCCTCTTCGATCACACCGGAAAATCTGGTAACCTCTGATCTTAAATGGTTTTCCTTCTTGCAGGTGTGTCTCTTGGATGCAGCAGATATCAATGTTGTTTTCGTACAGGAACTGTTCGAGCTCTGATTTCTTGTTGGTAACCCCTTCTGCGTTTTAAATTCCTTGTCCTCGGAAACCACTAAGTGGATTTTAATTATATTTTGCAGAAAGCATCATTATCTAATAGAGATTTGATTTTGTTCAAACAATGCTGGTCGGCCTATCAGGGCAGTGGCCATTTTGGATTTTGTAGTATTTCGGGAAATGTATTTTAAAATCTTCTCCTCCGAAAGCACTTGGCGGATTGATTCAAAACTCATGAAATATCATCTAGGGCATCCGCTGAACCAAGTTTGTTCAAGGGTATTTGATTGACCAAAATTTCGGTGGCCATCTTGAATGACCTAATTTTCGTGAAAACGAGTTCTTCTCCAGAACCGCTGAACGGATCGGGCCGAAATTTGGCTGGTATGATTATGGACAGAGAGCCATTACAGGTTGTTCAAGAGAAATTGATATGTAAAAAAAACATGGCTGCCATCAACCAATCAAAATGCAGCATGATTGGCGGCCATTTTTGAATTTTCTATTTGTGGAAATTTGAAGCCGAAATTGGTTTTACATAGGTTGTTGGGTCTTCTGATTCCAATTTACCATTTTCAATACTGTTGGACGAACGGTTTGATGGTCATCTTGGATCGTTTCCCCACCAAAATTGCCAATTGTTGACACACGATTGTTTGTCTTTCAAAACTACATTCAATGATGTGGTGGACCGGGCGGCTAAAGAAGATTCCTACTGTAAACTTCTCACATAATTTTAATAAAATTGACAGCATTAATCCAACTTGATCAAATCTAAGAGGCTATTTAGGCTCTAAGCCACTTATAAGAGCTAGCTCAGATAAGGTTCTCGTCTTAGCGACAGGAATGCTAGCCACTTGACCCCCCCCCCCCCCCCCCCCGCTTTGCATCGCAGCTTGCAGCTATATATTATTATTATTATTATTATTATTATTATTATTATTATTATTATTGTTATTATTCAGATTCCTGATGAGTTCGATGAATATTTGCTGTTTGATAGCCATTGTCGAAATGCTCACGGTTTTCCGTCTGAGGACGGCACAGCTGTGGTCGTCAAGTTCGACACCCTCTCAGAAGTAGCTGAGCATGTGGAAATCATCGCTCATGGAGTAGACATCGAATACAACTTAATCAGTTTCGATGCACAGCTGGAACCCGCGACCACTGATGGTAAGCAAGCTATCATTATGTGTACTTAGGAACATTTGTTGTTACACACTTAGCTGTCTTACTGCTGCAAGCCACCAGGCAATAATTTCAATGGATAATAACTCGGGACCTGCTTAGTATGTTGAAAACAATTGGACTGAAAGTTGTTGGTGGCATTACATTTACCACTGGAATGACTGTCACTCCAGTGGTACATTTTAAATATAGACTTTACTTGGCCTGCAAATGGACATTCCCAAGACCACCACAGAGGCCGCTTTTGGCCGGCTTCGTCGTGAAAGGGTTAAACTTAGTTTCGTTCTCAGGTGCTAAAGGTAGTGAGCGAGTCTGACCTTTGAGCGTGTGACTTCAATCCCGTCATGCGGTTGGTTTTCATATAGCTAAGCATGTTTTTATGTCTGAATGTAATTAAGGGACTCCGTCTGTCACTCAAGTATCCAACGTCATAATCAATGGAGGATTCAAGTTTATCCATCATTCATATGACGTCATAATCAACTAAGCGACGTGTAGACTTACGTCATAATCAACTACGTCACGAATAACGTAGCTAAGTTCGCTACGAACGATTAATTGATGACGGACCAAGTGTTGTTGTACGAATTGTGTCTTTACTATTTAATAAACATGCCATAGTTAGCAACAGCACTCAGTCAAATTAGTTTCAAAATCTTTAACAGCTTACTCTAGAGTATAGCTAAACTGGATTCCTCCATTACTTCACATGTTAGCTGACGTCACAGTCACAATGATGTTTGTCACGTTTGACCATGACAATCAAACGTCATGAAAGTGTTTAAATTGTATACCGTTGATGAGATTAAAATTTTTGATAAACATTTTGAAAAAAGTGCGCGCTTCATCATAATAGGTTAAATCAACCCTGAGAAAGAAGACATTATGTAGAGATCAGTCAATGCTTTCATACCGCGTCCTTGCCAGCACTTCATCATAATATGTTAAATCAACCCTGAGAAAGAAAACAGAAAGAAGACATTATATAGAGATCATTCAATGCTTTCATACCACGTCCTTGCGAGCGATTCATCATAATATGTTAAATCAACCCTGAGAAAGAAGACATTATGTAGAGATCAGTCAATGCTTTCATACCGCGTCCTTGCAGCACTTCATCATAATATGTTCAATCAACCCTGTCAAAGAAGACATTATGTAGAGATCAGTCAATGCTTTCGCACTGCGTCCTTGCGGATGCTTCATCATAATATGTTCAATCAACCCTGAGAAAAAAGACATTATGTAGAGATCAGTCAATGCTTTCATACCACGTCCTTGCCAGCACTTCATCATAATATGTTAAATCAACCCTGAGAAAGAAGACATTATGTAGAGATCAGTCAATGCTTTCGCACCGCGTCCTTGCGAGCGCTTCATCATAATATGCTAAATCAATCTTGTGATAGAAGACATTATGTAGAGATCAGTCAATGCTTTCGTACTGCGTCCTTATGAGCACTTCATCATAATATGTTAAATTAACCCTGTGAAAGAAGACATTATCAGTCAATGCTTAGCCACCACTGGCAATGACGTCATCATAAACAAACTCTCAGAGCATATGGGAGAATACATTTTTAACTATGCCCCACCATTTCTAGCTTTGGGATCGATTTTTTATGCTTTGACTCCTGAATTCTCTGAATCCAATCCCAATCTCATGATAACTATACAGCTAACCTGTTGAATTCAGCAGAATGGTTAGTAAATGATAAATACATACAATTCGTACAACTGACGGATATTCTAGATTCATGACTGGCATAGGCCGTGCTCTCACTGGAGACTTAACCGGCGTAGACCGACGTCTATTGATTATGACGTCAAACCTTGCCTGGCAGATTGGATTCCTCTATTCTTGTTTTATTTTCCCAAAATAATAATCCGGTAAGAAATTTTAATCGCAAATATATTGCACGTGAGTGCCAATTCTTTGTAAGATTTATGAGAAAACACTGGCTCTGGTATGTAGATGAATAACATTTGTTTGGCAGTTGACTACCATATGGATGATAATGGAAGTGAAATTTTTTTTTATCTAATTTAAAGAATGTGTGAGTGAATAGGATTCTTAGATTAAGTATCGCTGGAGAGACGTTAGACTGAAAATCGATCGATGCGCTTTGTGGTCCCACGCCTCCCGCCCATCAGAAGATTTAGTTGATAAAGTTGGTTTTACTTTATTCTTATATTCTTCTTATGATCAACGGATAAACTTGGAAAGGTCCATTCTCTCAGCCTATAATAATTATTTATATTTTGTCATGCCTATATGCGTGAATATATATGACAAAATTACTGTAATTTATATTGATTGTCTCATGTAATGTATGCTGATTAGCCAGGCAAAAAGCAAATAAATATCTATCTATCTTTTTCAGACGATGCCTATTTAATCCAGTGTAACGATGAAAACATCGTGTTCAGTCCCTGTGTAGCACCTGCTTTGTATCAACAGATCACAGAGGACGACGATTCAAGCGATTATGGATCATGCCTGGCCGTTTGCGTTGTTGGAGAAAAGCCAGCTGACATGGCCCCGTTGGATGTTGGAGAAAAGCCAGACGACAGGAGCGAGTTTAGTTTATGCTGCAGTTTCTATGACGATACAACTTCTCCCGGCATGCCTGCAGTCAATAACTAAACAACAGATCATTCTGCATCTATTGATATAGGTACGCTGTGCTGTATCTGTTTGCGCGGAAGAGCTAAACCTAGGTGATGCACGCTGTTCCGTCATGGAGGCCTGCTAGGAGGAGTTCAACAGGGAAACCCTGCAAGCCATGTTAGTTTTTGCATAGCAGCAACCTGCGACAAAAGGCACAGCACAAACATAGCATGGCAGTTCGTCTTCTACATGGTTATTGCTTTGTGTTGAAGATCAGAATGCAGATAGAACAAATCAAGTCAGCTGCAACATGGCGGCTCTGTATTGCCAATCAGAAGACAAACCGATGCAAGCCAGTCTCTCTTCTCCCCATAGAGGCTCTCTGTTAGGCAGAGCAGAATACTATGCAACCCAGATCAACTCCTGTATCATGGCATGCTACCAAAGCGACCTCAAGGCAGATGCTACTACCAGTTCGTCCTCTGCATTGCGAATCACTATGAGGAAGATCGATTAATGAAAGCCATTTATATTTTGCGTGGTGGCTTTCAGCGAGAAAAACAGAAGAGGGTTGAGACCAGCCCGCTATTCCTTGTATTGCCGCCTATAATGATAATCCAAGGACAGCGAACAAAGGTAAGCCTAAACCTATGCATGTTTTCGTGGGGACGCCTCACTAGTCCGACAGCCCAATAGCCCGACAATTATACCCAGTAGTCTGACATCCCAACAGTCTAACACGGCAGAAAATGTACAAACTCAGTGGTCCGACAACTCAATAGTCCGACAGTAGTAGCCTACTAGAAGGTGCAATTGTTTCAAAACCACGCAGATGTTGAAGTAGGATAAGATGGGCACGTCGTCATCGGAAATGCCTAAAAAAAATTACCGGCCTAGAGTAAATATGGGGTATATTGCGCACAAAGACACAATATAACCCCACGATCGTTTTTCATATTTTGACTAATGCAATAAAACTATAACTTTGTGGAGCAACAGTTGGACATTTTGTAGTGTTTAAGCTATAATATACAACGATTGTTTTACTCACATGGACTCACCTTTTTGGAAATGAGACCCGGAGTAATGCCACAAAATATGGGCTTATATATTGCGCAGATCAGTCTTGATTCGCACACTGCGACAGGGTAATATCGCGCACGCACATCCTATTGCATTATACTTACCCGGTTATGTAATGCTGTTCTGAGTTAGAAATAAATGAAGTCAATATTTTCCTGTGATATAATAATATATTTATTATTATATTCGCAGGGCAAAAACATCAACATATCATTTGCATACACACTGCACCAATTAGTAATAAATTATCCTTGTGTAATATCGCGCATAAAGTCGCTATATCCAGCGCGATATAAGCCCATGAAAACATCAAATTTTGTGTTCTCTTAAAATTTAATTTTATATGGCAATAGCTATGTAACGTGCGTTGGTATACTACCCAATAAAATGTGTATATATAGGTGTATATACGGGAAAAGAGGGCCCCAAGATATTTCTAAATTGAACACAAATACGCGCGATATACCTCTAAATATATGTGCGCTATAAGGCATGATGCGCGATATTACCAGAATGACTCATGGATACATTGCGAGAACTTGTATGCAACAGCAAAAAGCATGTGGTTCATATTGGCTCCATACATATTCTCGGAAGACAGCGAATAAAAATTGTTTAAATCTTGATGTCTTCCTACACTAGCAAGCATAGTTAATACATTTTTTTTGTGAAAATGTCGAACATACCATTTATTACAATGTATGTACAAATTCACGTTGAGAGACCTTGGACACATAGGCCTACGTGTAGGCGGGATTTATAATACAAGGTATTTAGAATACCTCGCCAGTTCATGTGTGGCATAGGTTTTGATGACATGTTTCACAGCTCTCTTGCAAAACACTGCACGATATAACCCATGTGCGCGATATTTGCCTATTACTGTAGCCTATATCAGATAAAGCAGTCTTGGTCGCTATGCAAACGAGTGAATCGCATGCAAACAATAACAGCAATAGATCCAGAATTTAATCCGATCATGATTTGGTTTTTATCCGCGTTAGGGCCAAAAGGCTGGAAATCCTAGTTCAAAACAAAATTGGACCAGCAGGGTTTGTCTTTTTAAAAATACATCCCTGCACAGCAATATACAGACACGTACATATGTGACGTTTGAAATTTGTGTTCTGAAAACTAAAAAATATACAAATGTAATTTTATTGTTTTAATTCGTATCCTGTTGGTTCATTTCGCAAAAAAATTCATACGATTATTTGTGTTAAATAAATGCACTTTAGAATGTCGTTTACAACTTTGTTGTAAAACAGCTATTTAGGAAACTTTCATATTGTAAATATTGTGGACAGTCTGACGTCGGTCGGTCGGTCGGTCGGTCGGTCGGTCGGTCGGTCGGTCGGTCGGTCGGTCGGTCGGTCGGTCGGTCGGTCGGTCGGTCGGTTATTCACTTTAAATCGATTCCCATCAAAGGCTATTTATTTTGGCGCCAAATTACTCTGTTGCCGATTTCCCGCCAAAACGGTAATCTGATTACGACGTTAAACCGACCGGTCGCTACTAGAGGTGGGCTGGTGATGTAGCTGCAACTACGCTTGCTTCTAATGGCGGACGAAGATGATAGTCGACTCACCTCTTTCAAGCGGTAAACACTGAAGAATATTTATATTGACTGTCTGGGCCTGCCTAACCTATCTGACTCATCCAAGTTTGGGAGTGGGTGGGGGGGGTGTAGTTCCCCTCTGACGACAACTAAAACAATCAACGCTTAACTTGATTAAATATATATACTTTTATTACGCTACTATAGGATAAGAATTTCAAGGCAAAATCGACATCAAATAATACTCCATACAAAATGTACAGATACTTTTCTAAGTCCTCCTATTCAAATAATCATACCAGCAATCTAACAAATCCTATTCAATTTAACACGAGCTACCTCACGTCTGTACTCGCGGATGAAAGTTGGTCAAATCATGTCTTTACTGCCCCACAGCAGCTTATATACAATTTCCCAGCTGCTCATGCGTACAAATCATACTCTCATCTAGTTGACTACGTCACAGTCACGCATACCCATTTGACTGGTCCCCCCTGGGAACTCTATTTTGATTGTTCCCCCTGGGAACTCTATGCATATTTCCCGGGGAACTGTATGCATATTTTCATTCTCTCGTTCGTACACATCATGCCCTCATCTAGTTGACTATGTCACAGTCACGCATACCTATTTGATTGGTCCCCCAGGGAACTGTATGCATATTTTCTCGTGCGTTAGCGCGAGATTCTATCTCGGGTCCGAGCACCCCTAATTTGTGTGTGAATAGGTCTGTGAATTGTATGTGTTTTCTACCTCTATTCTGACGCGAACGTACTTGGTCGCATCGTACTAACATACGCCCACTCACACCGCTCCGCTCTTTGTGGCCGTACTTGCACACCTTTGATCTCTTGCTATGTGAACTAACATTACACTGGCGGGTAGGCGTGTAGACAATCAGGTCATCAGTATTTCTTATCTAGCAATTTCATTGACTGTGACCCACAGTTCATTTATATTTAGGACGTTTCGTTAACTTAGCATATACATCATAGCGTGCAAGCACGGTCCTCGATACGGGAGCAGAACGGGAGGGCGAGACCGTGCAATACTACGATGACTTGGTCGTGGTTAGCTACGTAACTGTCCGCATATTACACCATTAAAATCTCTTAGTTGACGATTTGTATAATATTTCACATCCATTCCACGCAAACACGCTGGCTTGTAGCCTACTGCTCTGTACCAGCACCTGATGACCTTATTTGATTAAATCCTGAGTGTCAATCATGTCTGACTCAGATCCCTTATACATGGAGGGGATTTCCATTGCTATTGTAACTGGCTAGTTCCAAGGTCTATCGTCTGCCTGTCCTTACATTATACTAATATCATGTCTGGCTTATTGGTATGCCACATATATTTAACCCATTCCATTCTAGTACTAAATGTACACTCTGAATTATCGAACCAACAGCGTTTATAAATCTCAGATATATATTTCAATATGTTGGGAAGAGAATTGGTGGGAGGTTTTGTCCTTGGCGAACTCCTCGTGTATACATAAAAGGGTGTGAGAGACAGTTATTTACTTTAACAGTTGGTTTTATATTATTATACATACTTTTAATTACATTAAGAATTTTACCAGTAATACTGAGTTGGTCAAGTTTTATCCAAAGACCGTTGCGCCACACTCAATCAAAAGCTTGTTCAAAATCGACGAAACAGCAGAACAGTCATTTCCGTTTGTTTTTTAATATTTCTACAATAGTGTAGCGTGTGAAGATGTGGTCAATAGTGGAATATTTCCTTCCAAATCTAGCTTGGTTTTCAGATAATTTGTTACTATTTTGCAGGAATTAATTTATTCTGTTACTTAGTATGGCCGTGAAAAGCTTACCTAGGCACATGAGTAGAGTAATTGGTCAATAATTTAGGGTTCATTCATGTCACCCTTCCGTTTGTAAATAGGTATAATGATACCTTCTGTCCCGAGATCATGGATTATTGCAGAATCTAGTACTTTATTAAATAAAATTAATATTATATATATATATATATATATATATATATATATATATATATATATATATATATATATAGGACGTCTATGAGCGTTGCTACATAACTGCTGCTATCATTCTATACTGATGTATGACGTCCTCACATTATTTACGGCGGAAAACTGTATGCCGTGTTCGTGTCCCTTTATTAAATCATTCCTAACTATGTAATGACTCTATAGGTATATGGCCTACATCGCCTTTATTTAGCATAGTACAAGCGGATTGGCATTGGGCATGTATCAGCCCTGTCCTGACTAGCCCTGGTGCTGGCCCCGTTATAGCTCAGTCTGAATAAAATCATCTTACTATATAGTCATACATTACTGTGTGCTAGTTATATATTATAGAAGACCGAGCCCAAACAGTTCATGGTGTCAGGATTTTCAGTTAAAAAGTTGTTAAAAGTTTGTTTTAAAGTTAGTGGTAGGCATGGATCAGTTACAGCCACCGTCAAGCTTAAATTTAAATGGAAATATAAGTGAAAGTTGGAGGCGTCGTTTTAAACAATCGCCTACCCGCCAGTGTAATGTTAGTTCACATAGCAAGAGAGCAAAGGTATGCAAGTACGGCCACAAAGAGCGGAGCGGTGTGAGTGGGCGTATGTTAGTACGATGCGACCAAGTACGTATATATATATGGCCGCCAGTGGTATAAAATCCAAAGACCCGGAGATCAACGCAATGACACTACTACACATAATTGGATCAGATGCGGTGGAGATATACAACACATTTGCGTGGGATAGGGATGCCGACAGGACAGACCTCGCAAAAATCCTAGAACAATTTGATGCTTATGTCACACAGGTTGAATGTTGTTTGGATGTTTGAGTTTCAGAGACCAGTCATTGCGATAAGCAGAAATCCCCTTAATCTATAACTTGTAATTCATCCGGAGAACTTTAATGAGTTGGTCATGACACCTGCATGTGGGTCTATGCTGGTGCTCTGAACAACATCTGATAGTCTCATAATTAATGCCTGTATGAGGTTATAGGTCAGACCACTGCTTGCCATGCAAATCGGATGGTTTGATATTAGCTATATAGGATACCAACACCTAGATACGAGGGGTGGGGGTGGGTGGTGGTGTGTGGTGTGTGGGGTGGAGTACTGTGAGATTTTTAGGAACGTGTTGTGTGAAATGGTGTTAGATTAATATGATTAGTGAATGAGCTGAAGTGAGTATATTAATAGTTGCAGTGTGTATTTATATGGTACCGGTGGTTGTTCAGACGGGTGGCCCGGTTGGTGGTTCTTATGGGGATTTAGCTCGCCACCGTCTTAACCCGCGTACCGACCGGGATCTTCCTTCTAGCGGAGATGGGTGGAATGGATGACACAATGCTGTATTCTATTAATGATGACTCGTTTACGGAACTTTCTTAATCCTATAGTTTACACATATAATTCCAACTTCTAGTCACGTGTCGTTTACCTATTCTAAACCTATTCTACTTAACTACAATCGATTCCTAAGAGAGAAGTATTATAATCAAATATAACAAAGTTAACCTTAAGTACGTCTCTGTAACTGACCACTCAGCTAACCACATAGCTGACAATCTCACTACTCACTACCCGTCACTAGCGGTCAGAGACCACTGTGGAAGTCCGTCCTAGTCTGTAACTCTCACTGTCTAACTTTAACTCTAACTCCTGTCGTCAACATTCGTCCCCTCTTAAATATGATGTTGTCGTTATGTCAACAAATGTGTGTGTATTAAGTGATGGCGGGCATGTATGCGCGTGAATGTGTCCTATGAGTATAATTAACTAATTTGAATAATACTAATTAACGTATATAATACAATCGTAAAGCAGCATGTTAAAACATGGTTACATTGAATTGCAAGAGTTATACTCTGCCAGTGTCCATTCCAATTAATAACTGATTGTTCCATGTAGGGCGTGTCGATTAATAATCTATGCATATATTTGTCCATTTATTGCTGTAAGGCTCGTGGTCTGTCCGTTCTATGTTGTCACGTGTTACTGGGCGTGTCATTCAGCGTAGTCCGGAGTTGTGTCGTCGCGTGCGCGTGTCTGGGCGTGCCTATTGCCAAGCGTATGCGTGCGTTCGTGTGTGCGCATCCTTGATGCCAATGCGTCCGTGTGTGCGTGTCCTATGCCCGTCCATATGTGTTGGTGTGTCCATGTGGCTATATCCCTGTACCATATTTACCTGAACTATATTATTCTTATATTTAAAGGTATAGTTGCTTGTTAATTTGTAGTACAGTTTAATTGCGTCATGGTGGCATTACACCATTATATAACGCTAACGGCGGCGACGCCCACGCTGCGCTGTAAAGGGTCGGCCCGCGTTACATGGTAGCAGAGCGTGGTTGTACTCGATTTGAAAACGGGTTCACCGTACAATTGTTGTGTTTAATTTGAAAACGTTTTTAACTGTGTAATTGTAGTGTTTAATTTGAAAACGTTTTTACTGCGCGGTTGTTTATTCAGTTTTAGAACATGAGTATGTCTGTCAGGAAAGTCTGTTAGTGTTTGGACAATTAGTAAAATATGTTTCAGTATGGATAGTAGTATAGAATAAGTTTTTAGAAAAGAGTGACATCAGTAAGTTGCTTAAAGTTGTTGTTTTGTTAAGAAACATTAGATTGCAGATTTTAAGTGTTGTTAATAAAAGTGTGTATGCTCAGTATTAATGCAAGTGTTAGTTTGTTAATTACATAAAAACGTGAATAAACTTATTTCTATGTTCTGTTACTTAACCTGGTCAGCTTAAGTGATTGGATGTGGCTAAACTAATTTTATGTGTTTATCTTCTGAGAAGTGCGGCTGTATCATAGATATAGCTTAGATGCGCTCAGAATAAGTCTGCTCTTGTACGTCTTTTGTCAGTGACATTAACTCATAAGTTATTCAAGGCAAATGCATAGTTTCATAAAGTTTAGAGATAATATAATTTATTCTGAAGAAAGTCTTGTTTAGTTTGAGTAAGTAAAGTACTAAATAAGCAGTGATAATATCAAAGTTAATTAAAGCAGTTTAAATAATGTGTTAGTTGCGTACGGTGTGATGCCCGTAACTAGATCGTATGAAGAGATAATGTCGCAAGGTTTAGAAACTCGTGTTAAGACCATGGAACGGAAATTTAAGAATAATGTATTTGTAGACATGTCATATTTTGATGGTGATTATGATACTGATTGGGAAGAGTGGCTTTTCCAATACAATGGACTAGCCTCGTCACTAGAATGGGATGATGAAGAAAAAGGACGGAAATTACGGTGCCAGTTATAGGACTATGCAGCAAAGGTATGGGATTCCTAGAGTGATGCAGAGAAGAAAGACTTCAACTCTGTTGTTAGTGCATTCAACAAACGTTTCGCAACTGAGATTTCATCACGTAAGGTGAAAGTACAGTTTTATGATTTGGGACATGGACGGAGTGAACCGGTTCATGTTTTTTCCCAGCATGTGCGTGAGTTTGGCAAACAAGCGTTTTCCAAATCCTCAGGATTTATTGTGTGATCGTTTCATTTTTGGACTGCATACACCATCAGGGAAATTAGTCGACCGGGAAATGCGAAAACAAAGGAAACACTCATTATCTGATGCTGAAGACATTGCGAAAGACATTGACAAATGGGATCTGGATTATGTCAGTGACGAGCAACACTATCACTCAAAAGACAGATATGTTAAACATAGCCTTAAGAAAAATGTTAAACATACAGTATATGAAAATGATGAACATATTGTGAAGCAGGTATTGACTTATTAGAAGCAAAGCTAAAGAGTATGGTGGTAACACAAGAGCAACGTTTTCAGAGACTTGCAAAACTCTTAAATGATGTAGTTCAAAATCAAGCAGCCCCTCTACCACAATACAGAGCAGCAGAACCATTCGCAGCATCAGCATCAAACCGATTTCAAAGACCATCTTGACACCATGATGGTAGGCCAATATGTTTTCGGTGGTCACGTGTTGGTCATACCCAGTATAATAGCCACAGAATAACCGCACACATATGCGTGGAGCAATGTCATCTACACAATGGAATGAAAGACAGGGCTATGAAGGAGGCAGAATGCAAGACTCGATACATAATACTATACTGACAATGAGTGAATCAGAGAGTAATATTCATACATCAGATTTCAGTGCCACTCATGATGATTATGTGACTACCCTTGAACACCAGTTAGAAGCAGAGAGAGAGAGAGAAAGTCAATGAATACCGGAGACAATTTACAGTAACAGAAGCCGTAAATAATAACTTAGTAGGGACAATAGAGCAAAATGAACCACACTCCAACGGATTTTCCCATGCTGTTATCGATGGAAAAATAGAAGACCGTCCAGTAAAAATGCTTGTAGACACAGGTGCATCAGTTACCTTAGTCAGTGAACAGTTTACTAAGAATTTACCAGTAGCTGACAAGCGACGCTTTGATCGGTCACATGTTAAAGGAATTTCTACTGTTTGTGGAATTACTGGTGCAGGAATGCCAGTATCCGGAAAGATAAGCCTGCCTTTTGACATTGGAGGACGATTCGTGTGTTACACATCAATAATAATCAAAGACTGTCCTTATGATACCAACTTGGGCAATACAATTCTATACCCACTCAGTGCAGTTGCTGACTATCAGAAGCATGATCTTCGAATAAATATATGTGAACATGATATTTCTGTGCCATTGCAAAGTATGAACTTTGCTGCTGGTCGACCACACCTAAACATGTGTGATGTTTCCTGGTTAAGGACATATGTATTAATTCGTGGACTGAAGTAGACATAGAATGATGTGGAGCAAACTGGCCAACTAATAGAAATGGAATATTTGATTCAAAGAACTTGAGTAGTGTCGTGTCTAAGGATGAACCTTTAGTAGACCGTGTCTATGACAATAAAATGGAATCTGGTATAATCGTGCATTCGGAGAATGGAAAATTACGAAGTAGATTTTCGAATTGTAAGAATGATCTTGTTATGCTGCAACATGAAAACATAATGGAAACCTTACAGACACTTAATCATGCAGATATGATATTTCCTGCTTCTTGTCAAACACATGATATTACTGTCTCCCTGCCATGTGTCAATAACAATACAGGATTATATAAACAGTTTAAAACCGTACTACAGGGCAGTGTCTCTTTGGAAAATGATAAAATCGCAGCTCAGATAGTATTAGAAAGGAACAGTGATGTGTTTGAAGAAGATAAGTTTGACTATGGATGTACGACCTTGGTCAAACAACAAATAGGAACTAACAATTCATCACCTATAAGACGGAAAGCTTGGCGCCTGCCATTTAGTTATCATAAACCAGTGGAAGACAAATTGCAGGACATGTTAAGTTGTAGATGAATTCGTGAATCGTGGATGCCTTATAGGTCACCAAGTGTGTGTGTTAAAAAGAAGGGCTCAGACTCTATCCAGCTGTATGACTGGAGAGTTAGGGATAAAGGTTATATCATAAGGGGCATAGTGTTATTGAAAGTAGAGAAGGTTCCAATAGGGAAGATTAAGAAACTGTTCCATCAATGGCACGACCCCTATCGTAACATAGAATTCATATAACAGTTTCGATTCTGAATGCATATACCCGCATATATCCATATAAACTCTTTATCACATTAATTTTGATATAACACATAATCACTTACTATTTACTTTAATTATAATAGCATTGGTATATTGATAGTATTGATTAGATGTTATGATATGAGTATATGGTGAATAGTAACGTTGATGGTGATGACTGTGAGTAGTGAATGTAGAGTATGAGGTTGGGTTTTAGATACACTCAGGTGAGGGTTCATTTTTTTGTAGGGGAGGGATGTCACATGGGTTGAATGTTGTTTGGATATTTGAGTTTCAGAGACCACTCATTGCGATAAGCAGAAATCCCCTTAAACTATAACTTGTAATTAATCCGGAGAACTTTAATGAGTTGGTCATGGCATCTGCATGTGGGTCTATGCTGGTGCTCTGAACACCATCTGATAGCTTCATAATTAATGTCTGTATGAGGTTATAGGTCAGACCACTGCCTGCCATGCAAATCGAGTAGTTTGATATTAACTATATAGGAGAACAACACCTAGATACGGGGGCCCAGTACTGTGAGATTTTGAGGAACGCGTTTTATGAAACGGTGTTAGATTAATATGATTAGTGAATGAGCAGAAGTGTGGCGAGTATATTAGTAGTTGCAGTGTGTATTTCCATGAACTATATTATTCTTATATTAAGTAGTGTAGTTGCTTTTCAAAAAATGTGTAGTACAGTTTAATTGCGTCATGTTGGCATCACACAATTATATAACGTTAATGGCACCGACGCTTACGCTGCGTTACACTTACTGCAACTAGCGAAAAGACGCGACAATACAAGCGTCATGTTTTCGACAAGCGCAGCCAGGCACACGGGGAAAGCATAGATGCTTATGTTACGGAGCTACGGCCGAAAGCCAAATCGTGCGAGTTCGGTGACCAGGTTCTAAGCAGACTGTTACGGGACTCGGATCTCACGTTACAGAGAGCGGTAGATATTTGCCGAGCGGCGGAGGCGAGTGAATACCAAATGAAAACATTAACAGAGGCTGACAGCCATTCAGTAAATGCGGTCAAACAGAGACCTGTTCAGAACCGACCACCTGTACGCACACCTGGTTACCATAGCAACAAAAGCTACGATCAGCGAGATACATGTTTTAAATGCGGTAGAAACCACTCACCTAAGAAATCGCAAGCTTTTGGACAGACATGTTATCGTTGTAAGGGTAACAATAATTGTTCCTAAATGTGTAAAACACGGACTGCTCAAGCGACTGGAAATAAAGTAAACATGGGTCTAGGACAAACTACGGACTGTGCTACATGATTTAATAACGACGACTCCGATAATGAATTATATATTGATATGGTACAGCGCACTGGAATTAATAAAGACACTTGGGATGTTGATTTAAAAATTAAACATGAAACTGTCAGATTCAAAATCGACACAGGCAATATACACTAACCCTGCAACATAATGTCAAAGAAATATTACGACACAATTAGCAACGATCTGTTAGACAGATCACGAACGAAATTGGTATCGTATTCGGGGCATCAAATTGAAACGCTAGGGAAGGCTACGTTTACAGTGTCGTACCAGGACAAATATTACGTCATTGACTTTTACATAGTGGATTGTGACGTCACACCAGTGTTAGGCCTACAAGCATGCGATGAACTAAACTTAATTAAACGGATTTATGCAATCAATCGGGATACATCAAAATCTCCACAACATATCATTTTAGATGAATATCAGGATGTATTTAAAGGTATCGGACGCCTAGAGAAAAAAGCACCATAATAAACTTGATAACAGTGTAATGCCAGTAATACACCCACCTCGGAAAATTTAAAGCAGAACTAGATAAAATGGAAAAGGAATCAATAGTGGAAAAAGTTACCGAACCTACCGACTGGGTAAACTCTATGGTAGTTGTGGAAAAAAGGCAACAAAGTAAGAATTTGCTTGGATCCACATGACCTCAATAAAGCAATAAAACGAGAACATTAGCCAATGAAAACTGTTGAGGAAGTCGCCACTAAAGTTTCAGGAGCACAACTATTTAGTGAGTTAGACGCGTCATCAGGATTTTGGCAAATAAAATTCGATGAACAAAATTCTAAACTTGTGACATGTAATTCAAGTTTTGGAAGATACAGATTTGTTAGATTGCCATTTGGTATTTCTTCTGCCCCCGAGGTATTCCTAAGAACTATTTCACCATTATTTGATGACGTACAAGGTGTAGACGTAGTGGTAGACGACACACTAATATGGGGATGTGACAAAAATTAACACAATGAATGTCTTAGAGAAGTATTAGACAGAGCTCGCAAAGCTAATCTTAGGCTCAATAAAGCAAAGTGTAAGATTGCCGTAGATGAGGTTACATACATTGGACACATATTTGGCAAAGATGGTATAAAAGCTATGGACGAACGGATTCAGGGAATTGTACAAATGACAGTATTGGATTTACAGAGCTTCATGGGAATGGTCAATTATGTAGCTAAATTCATCCCAAATTTGTCTACGATCGACAAACCACTACGAATCCTGCTGGAGGACAACGTTGAGTGGCACTGGGATACAGAACAGCAAAATTGTTTCACAATCTTGAAGGAAGCTATTACGAAAGAGCCACCTCTGAAATCTTTTGATCCAAATGGAAAAATTACAGTATCAGCTGATTCATCAAAAGACGGACTCGGTGAATGTATACTACAAAGTAACCAACCAGTCGCCTATGCTTCAAGGTTGTTGACAACATCCGAAAAACAATATGCATAAATAGAGAAAGAACTATTAGCCATAGTATTCGGTTGTAATAAGTTCCACCAGTATATTTATGCAGCCATAGAAACAGATCACAAGCCATTGGAGAGCTTATTCATCAAGCCACTAGCAAACCCACCACCAAGGATTCAACGCTTGATGTTGAAGCTGCAGAAATATCGGCTTAATGTTAAATATAAATGTGGCAAGGACTTGCATATAGCAAACACGTTAAGCCGTGCGCCTAGCCCATTGACAGAGCAAACTAGAACAGAGGAATTTGAAGTCCATGCCATTCAGAATCTACCCGTAAGTGACAGTAAATTGGCAGAATTTAGAGCAGAAACGGTTAAGACGGTGCACTGCACAAACTCAAAGCCTTGGTAATGACAGGATGGCCAGAAACAAAACTACAACTTGACTTGGATTTATATAGCTACTGGGATATTCGCATGGAAATAAGTGAACATGACAGACTCTTATTGAAAGGAGAACGCCTAATCATACCTTGTTCATTGCAGCAAACAGTACTAGAGAAGATCCACAGCAGTCACTTAGGCATTGAAAAATGTAAACGGCGTGCACGTGATATGTTATATTGGCCAGGTATGAACAATCAGATCGCAGATCTTGTTTCGAAATGCGGTACTTGCAACATGAACAAAAATAATCAGCAGAAAGAACCAATGATCGGACATGACATTAGTGATAGACCTTGGCAAAAAGATGGAGTTGACTTGTTTGACTTCGATAAGGAGACATACTTAGTTACATCTGATTATCACTCAAAGTTTTTTGAAGTTGATAAATGTACCAAAACTAAAAGCAGTGGAATAACAGAACTGTTAAAACCACATTTTGCCCGTTACGGAATACCAGACATACTAATAAGTGATAATGGTACGAAGTTTGACAGTTTTGAGTTCAAACGATTTGCTAAAATGTATGAGTTTAAGCATATTACGTCGGTCCATAATAGTGATATGAAGTGACCTCGTTCCAGATTCTATATATATATAGCAATAGTAGTGAGCGTTTTATATTGTATTAGTTGGTATGATGTACTATCTACATATTTACCCATATTGGATGTATAGGCAACACACAACGGATTATAAGTGTTATTCGAGTACCAAGCATGTGAGTACGTTTAAATTATATTCCGAAAGGACCATGTGAGTACATTTATTGTCTTGGCATGTGGGCATTGCTTTTCCGTTAAATTCACCTAAATGGAGAACTCCCAAATAGTTTTGAAATTTCAAATAACTATTATGACAGAAACACTTTATGAATCACACTGTATCGACAGTAATATTTAGTTTGAACCTGAAGTGCCGTACTTGTTTCAATCATTAATATACATAACTACATGTTTATATCATCACACAATCATGGACAGACCGATGTTGCTTCCGAAAAGATTTTACTACATCTTGCTAGACAAATTGACAAGGTGCTAGTCACCTCGAGATTTCGCGTGCACAAGGGTTAACTATTATCAGGCCATAAATGAATGCGTCAGTCAGTTAATCAGACCAGCTCATCCAAATCCACAATATGAAGAAAACTATCATACAGCTGTTTCCAGAATGGGCCTAAATAACCCTGTGCACTTCAACCTGTCAAGATATTTTGCCTTTATGATGTTCACCTGCAAAACATCAATCTAAAAATAGAGGCGTGGCTTCTACGAGAATACACACTTCTAATGTATTTACCAGCCATCTTATTACATCATCAGAACGACTAGACTGTTACACACACTCAACTTCGGCGACCAGACAGATCAGGGCCCAGCCCATCTCCGTAGCGGACTGTAAAAGGAACACCATGGGTCGTGTTGATTTTGGTATCATCTTAACCTCTAGCTTAATACAGACATTGAAATGGGCTTGATCCACCCAGTGGTTCATGTGATATCAATATTCATGCAACGTCAGCAAGTTCTTGACCTCGTTTTGTGTGCGACAGACGTGCGACAGATTTGAATTTTACGATGAATTCGGAAGGACTATTTTTCTGTTAACTACTTGTCATACAGACTACTATAGGCTTTATATCATCTCGTTTTACGTGAATTAATATTGTCTGGTATGAGGTGGGTAGCGCTCGTGTCATTTTAATTTCAATTCTCTCTACCACCATATTCTGGTGGAAATCACTACTCCAATGGCTACTCGATACATACGAGATACTTTTCTCGATCTCGAATCGAAGGAGATCTCGCGAGATACGAATGGCAAAACATAATAAATATAGCTGTAAATGTCCTAAGTTATGTCAACTTCCTCGACAACCCTGCATTATCAAAGGACAACATAGCATCTTTGATGTAATTATCACACTGCTTCTGTTTACTAAAGAAAATCCTAGGCTCTAACTAATATATCTCATTTGATCTGTTAACCAATCAACTGACTGACTGACCGACCGACCGACCGACCGACCGACCGACCGACCGACCGACCGACCGATAACACCTGCATCATGGCTCCACCGATATATATCTCGCAAAGCAGGATGTGGTAGGTGGTTTTGATTGATTGATTGATTGATTGATTGATTGATTGATTGATTGATAGATCCATCGATCAATCGATCGATCCATCGAGCAATCAATTGATCGATAAATCTATCGATCCATCGATCGAATGATTGATTGATAGATCCATCGATCAATCGATCGATCCATCGAGCAATCAATTGATCGATAAATCTATCGATCCATCGATCGAATGATTGATTGATTTTCTTGTTGATGGATGGCTGGCCGGATGGATGGATGGGTGGATGGATGAATGGTCGGATAGAAGGAGTGAGGGAGGGAAGGAGGAAGGGTGGGCTACAGCTTACAACAATATCAATCGGAGAATGCAGACCCATTTTTGGATTTTTCGAAAATTTTCCTGAAATACTTTAAAACCCATCTCCTAAACAACTTCGCAAATTTTAATCAAATTTTGGTGGAAGGACCTTATTGCGGTAGGCTCTATAACTTCTATTCAGAATTCTGATTGGTCGATGTTTCCCGCGAGAATCTTAAACCAATTTATCGACTATTACATTTCTATTATTGGACTATTGGGTTGTCGGGATACGGGGTTTTGTAAATTCGCTGCCCTGTCGGACTACTGGGTTGTCGGACTACTGGGCTGTCGGACTACTGACGTTACCCCGTTTTTGTTACGACTATCCCCTTATTGTGACCACATATCTAGTTCGCTTGGTCTCGCTGTCTGTTTGCTCACGGTCTTGTGTGCTTTGCTGCTCGCGCGTCGATCTGTCATTGTCAGCGTATGTAGGGATCACGGTTCGCATGCCTGTTCCTCGATATATCGGGCTACGGAAGATACATTTCCTGTTGGTTGCCACACCTCGACCTGTTGATTGATCACGGCATCTGCCAATACACCTGTCTGCCTGTCTCTGTAAGTATGTATTTCTGGCCTACATGCATTACAGCGACGCACTTATTTACGCCCTTCGTGAATACAGCGTAGCTATGAGGCGTAACTCTAGGGCGTAAGTTATGCAAGGCGTAATTTACGCCCTCTTTGTGAATACGGGCCGTGGCTAATCAGCTGTGGGGGGCCCCTTATCCGGTACTACTACTACTACTACTACTACTACTACTACTACTACTACTACTACTACTACTACTACTACTACTACTACTACTACTACTCCTCAAATAAAATAAATTTATTACGTAAAAGTGAGATCGTGGTATCATAGGTTCAAATGGGTAAAATGTGATAATTGTTTTTGATTTAGGACCCCTTAGTTTTCGGGGCTCCGGGGCTGTTCCCCAGTTACCCTTTGTCTCGATCAGGCTCTGAACGAAGCGACACAGAAATAGACAGCTGAAAAAAGAAATATAAGATAAAACAATTCGAACGTACGCAGGGAAAGTAAGAAAGAAATGAGATGGGATGAAGAAAGAAACAATTTTAGAGATCACAAAGTCTCGTCCTGTGCAGAATAAATACGTTTGCGTTTTATTATAGCGAATATCCAATCCATTTTAACGTGGCAACCGATCCATTGAACCTGGCCTGGCCTTTGCTGTCTGAATAGCCTTTCTCGTCCATGATATACGACCTTTATCGACCTGTATCGGCAACACAGATGAGTCATTGACATGATATAATGAATATATATATATATATATATATATATATATATATATATATATATATATATATATATATATATATATATATATATATATATATATATATATATATAAATATATATAAAATGAATGTCAATGACGTTGATATAATGCAATGCCCTAGTCACGTTTTACTTATCCAACTCGCCATCCTTATGTTAAACAGAGACGTGTTTGCTGAGAGCGTTCGTGTCCAGCACGATTGACGCAGTGGAGAAGAAAATTTCCGAAAATATAAACCAACTCTGCATAAAGGTGAGTAGAAGGATAGCTAAATATAATAGTGTTTCGAAACGACAACTGCACCAAGCAGAAACACAGTAAGATATCAAAACAACAACAGCAACAACAACAACAACAACGACGACGACGACGACGACGACAACAACAACAAAAAACGGCAACAACAACAACAACAACAACAACAACAACAACAAGTTCGGATGTGACAGCACCAATACCTTTTAAAACCGCATTAATTATCCATGGTCTACAGCACAGCTAATAAATAAGTTAACATGTTTCCACAACAAAAACAGAAACATGTCAGTTAGTACAATTCTGTACACGATGTAAGAAATGTTCTGCTAACTACTTTGAACATAGGTGCTTTGAAAGACATTGCAGTCTTAGGAAGTAATGTCTTCCTATCCAGTTATGTTCAATATATTCAACAGCACGTTTTATTTTGTTTTGGAAACATGTTATTTCTGAGCTGTACTGTATCTATTCTACGTCGTGTTTAACCCAGATCTATACAAACCACTACAAACCCATTTAAACTACACCATGATACCAGGTTATTGGGCCGGTACCGGGGCAATACCGGGTCGTATTGGCCAAGTATTGGACAAGGACTGGTCAAGTACCGGTCCAGTAACCTGCATTATCAGTGCAGGTATAGCGCAGGACAAAAAATGCGCAGATGCGCTGAAGTTGGGGCATAGGAAGCATTGACAAAATTGTCAAAATTTTAACAGACAGACAGACCGGCAGGTAGGCAAGAGGCTGGCTTATACTCGCGAGTAAAAAACGACTGCCCATTCTATATTGTGGCGTCCCGCCTGATGAGATTATACATAGCTTGAAAGGAATTGAAGAACTTCCTACCCCCAAAGGATTCATGACCTAATTGTAATGTTAATAGAGAAACTGACAGTGAAATGGACATTGTACAGGTCAAGTGTGCATTGCACAGTTAACTGTTAGTGGCCGACTTATGTGTCTTTTGCCTGAGCGCATGCGTATAACGACTGTTTGTCCAATCAGTTGTATATGAGAGTATATAAAACAACTTTCAAGCTACATTTCAAGTAACTGTTTAATTCAACCAGCGGAAGTTACGTATGTTTGCCTGAACATGATATATAATTAGATACACGTTTTGGTGAGTATTCACAAAACTATGATGCCTACTTCAGCACGCGAGAGTGAATTTTTGGTTTTAGGGGCCTAGTATGCGCAGTTCCTCAGCAGGCATGTCGAAAGAGAAAGATGCGCATGCGTGTTCGAAGGATCACATTTATTACGGGCATGTCTGACTTAAAAGACCACTTCATGCAATTACCAAATCAAATTATGGAAGATATTTGAACATCTATTATGTAACAAATTGTTTTAAGAGATCGGCTTCGATCCAGGAGTCTCATTATAGATATTTGACTTGACATGGGCGGCTTAGAAAATGTTATATGCGCATATAGCGATGATGTTGCTATTGACTTTTTAATAATAATAATAATAATAATAATAATAATAATAATAATAATAATAATAACAACAAAAATGAAGTTTGCTTGATGCCTGTGTCCTGCAAAAGCATGTGACCAAATCATCTCTTTTGATTGGTAATAAATAAACAAATCCTTACAGCTCACAACTTACCAATGTACATATAAGGACTGAGTCGACGACTAGTCGCCAACTAGTCGTTAACATTAAACATGCTTAATCTGAACAACTGGTTCACAACAAGTCGCCAACTAGACTGTCTAGCTTGGATCAAACGACCCAACTTCTTACAACTCAGACCAACTCAATACAACTCATTACAACTAGCTACGACTAGTCGCCGACTAGCTTAGCCCTTGTATGTATGCCATGCATTAGGATTGAGTCTGAAAAGTGCAGTCTGCTGACATTCAGTGAAGTGTAGCGCCGGATGGGTACGGACTGTCCCAGCTAGGCTGGATGCGGGACGACCGTTCCGGATACGTTCCAAGCACGACCCCCCCCCCACCCCCCTGGGTAGGATAGTACGCGTGTATAAAGCCTTATGAGAGAGGTTTCGTTAAAACAACGGGTCAGAGCTTCCCTGGCAACACGTGTCAGTATTGGGAGAGAGTGTAGACTTATAGTGTACCGAGTTGGTACTGGTGATTTCTTAAATCACCCCATTCTCGTCATTCCTGGTACGGATCAGGATAAAAATGAAACGAGGATTTCAAAACCTTTTACCGTTTTAAAATCGGACCAGAAATGGCCGAATTATCGTCAAGTGGCTCACTTAAATTATTTTCAAAATATTGCTTGAACGTCATAATCGCGTGTATGTATTAAGTGAATGGGGAATGCGACGATGACGTGATCGCCACGTCGCCCTTTCTAGCTGCACGCTGATTGGCTACTGCTCGCCCACTGATTGGCTGGGGCGTTCTGCCTCTGACGTCACGAGTAGTATAAAACGAGCCAGAAAACAAGAATCGAGAGCACTTCGACGTGGAAGCCGACACGACAGCAAGGTTGCTGGACCAGCGCGGTGCTAGACATGGCATAACGCCTAACTGACTGTGGTACCTACACCGCAGCTGTGCCCTTCAGAATTCAGATCTCCTGCGCCGGTGAGCAGCCTTGAACATCCATAATCACGAATTTTGTAAGCTCTCGCACGGCCATCCGAATGCAAATTAATTAAATAGAAGAACTCCCTTTCCGGAACACTCACAGAGGAGCTTCTCTGTGGATGGGCCTTGCGGGCCCGATGTAATTCTACATGATGTAGAGCTGAGGTGATTCTTTGTGGATAACTCGCCGGATCTTCCTGACCATGCTGAAAAGTGGTATCAAACTTCCGCGCAGCATGTCGTGTCTTTTTAATGAACTTTTAAACCACAGTCTGGTGGGACTCTGCCCATGCATATTTAATTACCACTGTGGCTCTCCTTATTAATGGGCAACTTTCAAACTACCGTCGCCGGATGGACACTTTCCAATTTACTGTGTAAATTTATGTATCAGTTATTGTGACTATCTAATGGACATCTTTCCACAACTGTTCTCCTTCGCCGTCTTGAGAGTGAGCCGCATCAACAGTCTGCTTGCAGAAATCTTCCCTGCAACATCAGAATCGTGCCACCTCGCGCTACTCAACTGTAGCGTATCAATTCCCATGTTTATGAACTGTTACTGTACCGTTGACCAATTAATGACTATTGTACTGTTCATTATTTCAGTAATAGGTACTGATGACTAAAAGGTGCTTTCCCGGTCTTAGAGACCGCATTTTTATATTTTCTGTTTCATGTTGTGTACACTATCTTCATTTCCGTGTGCTTACAACTAACGAGCAATGTAAGGTCCTATGACCCGATATACTGTTAGCACTGTACTAGTTAGTTATGTATATGGCAAGTAGCCATCCTAGTTATTTTGTTTTGTTTATATAAAAACTCTAGGACGCAGTACGCTAGGCAATACTATACAGCAACATTATATCCGCATCACAACTACCCCCAGCATCAATTTTTCACTGAGGTCACTAATCATGCTCCCCATGCTCGAACCTGACATGTGACGGACTAAACCTGGCTATTCTAGCTAGATAGGATAGGTTTAAAGTAGTTAGGAACAATCTCTCCATAAGAGACACATTGTGTACGCCTCTTTTCCGGCTGTGGTGGCTATGTAACCCCAGCACACTGGCTAGATTGTATAAATTGGCCAATTACCTTAGGGACTCTTGTTAATATTGAGTGATTGACTCTTTCTGCGCTCCTCCAGCCACAAGGCTTACTAATTGTCTGGACTCCCAATCGACACGTTGGCAGGATCCGACTCTGGGAAACTATTGGTGTTTCCGAGCGGTGATAGCTAAAGTGCCGATTTCACACACACTTCCCTTGTATCTTCAAATACCAGTTAGTTTAGATACCCCCGCCAATGTAGGAAGCACTGCAAAAGCGAATTATATTGGGTAACACCGGCCTGCAGTGCATCTCTTGGCATACTGGAACTTAACCCTAATGACAGGTAAAATGTTGGTTCCGTAACACACGGGTGACGAATGAGATGCTGATCTCCATCCATCTCTGTATGGTGACTGGGTGCAGTCTTAGAACCGACCACGCCCTCATGGGATGGTCACTAATGATGGATATCTGCCTCTTACTCCCCGCCATAAATACTATTGCGCTTTCTAAATTGCTTATGTGAACTGTAACCCATCCTAGTGATGTTATAGGTGGTTGCGGGGCGAGGGTGACCAGATCATCATATGATTCAGGAGTTGTCGCTCCGTAACATGTACGCATGCTGTCTTTCTGATGAAGATGCTATGCGGGGGCGACCATCAGGAAGCTGGGCATCTTCGCCAATTAGACTTATGTGTCTAAAGATAGGTAGGAATCCCTGCCACTTGCGGCCAAAACCTGGAAACATATCTAACAACTAAAGGGTAGGTTAGACTTTAGCAGAAGGCCAGCATACAGAAAGGCGGCAACTACCAATGCAGTATCTTTGGACCTACATAAGACGGTGACCTACGAATTCTTCGGAAATCATCTGACCCGCCTTCACATAAACCAGCGTGCATCACATTAATTATAGTTTCACTAGGATTGACCACTGCACATAGCTTTTTGTTGAACAAAAGAGTGGCCCTTTTTGCCAGCTCTTTTCCTCCGCTTCGGCATTGAAGGCATTTTCCTGTGACAGAGGCCTGCGCGACGGACTTTCCTCTCACAACAATAATATTTTGTATGTGTTAGGGGTATAATTGGTTTAAATTAAACTATTCAAGTAGCCTCGTTGCGATGCTCCCTTGCAGGGATACCTCTGTGGATTTACGAATCTGTGAGATACCATCGGCGAGCCCACGTAGAAAGAACACCAGTTGGTTCTATGTACTGTATAATATTTGCTCATTCACTAGCACATGAGTACGATTGTTTGTATGGTTGTTATTCTTCTAATTATTATTATCATGTCCGGACTTTTAATCTAGTTAATGGACCGACATACTGGTGACATGAACAGTTGGGATGAAACTATGAGGTTCTATCTTGGTGGCAATGGTTGCATGGCCCCACTGGACGTTGTCATTCCACCAGCTCTAGAAGTCGGTCTTTGTATCTTCTGGAGAGTCGCAATACAGGATCCGTATCCCTGAGAAAAGTAGCTAACCAGCCCTCCTGCGCATTCTGTAAATGTGGTGCAATGGAGTGGAGCAACATAGCAGACCAGCGCATAGTGGCACCTGATGTGGGGCCTGAACGAGAAGCAAACCCACGCCAATACTCAACTCACCCGCGTTTCAGTCTCCTTCATTTGACAGTCAGCATTCTCTCGATTTGGAGGTAACATCATATGACGGGAGAACAGCACACATGCTCACCGACTATGCCAGAAATTTCCCCAGTGCAGAACAACAAGCACTGCCTTTACACAAGTTTTCGCCGATCACTCCGTGATGCCTCGCAGGTGGGAACTCAATATATATCACTGTCAGATATCCGCGATATGCACTCAACATCTACACCAGATCGCGGTCGACTACGACACACACCCCTACGGGGGCATACTATTCCTTCACAACCGTTATGTTCGCCAGCGTCATCACAGGGAGACCAATGGCCGGAACCTCATGTACCATATCCCACATCTCCACCGGTACATACATTGTCGCCATATTATCCATCAGTACCATGATATGAGCTGGGAGATGTGGCCCATTGACACTGGAGCTTCCATCACTGTCTTTAACAAGCGCTTATATGAGAGCATCCCATCTCATAAGAAGCCACCCCTTAGGCCTACAAACATATTTTTGTAAACAGCTACGGGAGCCGATGTCCTCGTGGCTGGTAAAGTAAACCTTGTAATACAGATGGCGGAAATGCAATTCATACAGTGAGTTGTCATTGCCTCTATTCAAAACGATGTCCTGCTTGGTTCTGATTTCCTCAGTGCCATCGAAGCCATTATACATTGCAGACAGCAGGACTTAGACATACACAGTCGGCGTATGCCCCTTGGACCGGAATCATCACTGTATGACACTTGCCACGATTTTGGCATCAACAGCCACAGTTGAGCCGGGACAGGAGAAAATATTATGGGCCACTGCACCACAGTTAGGAAACAACACACACATAGCTATGCTGGAACCTGACCCTGAATATATAATCGCCTCGCAATGCGCCAGTCCCTAGATGATCGTGGACACCACCAACAAGGATCATATACCCTTCTCGGTATTCAATGGCACGACGGACCCCATAACTCTTGAACCAGGATTTTGTTGTGACCATCTGGTGGATGTGATATCACTGGAGACACCCCCTACTGCACCCACACCAGCAACATCTTCTGATGATTTACCGGAACACGTGCATGACATATATTTACACGCCACAGTTGGATTGGCGTGATCTCATACACGTGACGTACGAAAATTATTATATAAATATCGCGACAGTTTCTGGGCTGGAGATATGGACCAGGAAGAAACTCATCTCATTTGATAATGCATCAGCCCTAGAAACAACCGACCCGTTAGACAACCCATTCGATGTCTTACCATTCACAAGGAGGTGGAGGCACATCAACAAGTAAATGACATGCTGCGGACAGTCATTATAGAATCATCAGCATCCCCCTGGGCCAGTCCCATTGTACTAGCAGGCAAAAAGGACTTTTTGCGGTTTTGTATAGACTACTGCTGCCTTAATGATCTTGGTATCAAAGACGCGTATCCATTACCTAGGATAGATCAGGCCTTAGGTTCCTTGTCTGGAGCCAAGTGGCTTTGTACCCTTGATTTAGCTAGTGGGTACTGGCAGGTAGCCATGGATGATGTTGACAGGGAGAAGACCACGTTTGTGTGTAGAGATGGTCTTTTCCAGTTCCACAAGATGCCCTATGGATTGTGCAATGCCCCTGGAATGTTCGAGCATCTAATTCAGCAGGTATTGACTACCCTGCAATGGGAGATCTGTCTCTGTTAGATCGACGACGTAATCGTCTTTGGCTCCTCGTTTGAGCAGACTCTGTACAACTTGGACAAAGTCTTAATGCACTTTCCCAATGCCAATCTAAAGCCCAAACCCAAAAAGTGTCATCTTTTTAGACAGAGCGTCGAGTTCCTGGGACACGTCATATCCAGCGATGGAGTGGCTACTCAACCTTCAAAAACGAAAGCAGTAGCGGAGTAGCAACACCCCCCCCCCCCCCACCACAGTCACGAATACCCAGAGTTTCCTCGGTCTCTGCCAGTACTATCGTCGCTACATCCATCACTTTAGCGAGATTGCATCACCCTTATTTAGGATCACCAGAAAAGATCGACCATTCGAGTGGACAAGTGAGTTTGAAGGTTCCTTCAGGGTGCTGAAGGAACTCTTGACGACCGCCCCAATCCTTGCTCATTCTAACCCTAACCTCGATTTCATCTTAGACACTGATGCATCAGCTTTTGCCATTGGTGCAGTTCTATCTCAGGTCACAGAAGATGGAACAGAGCATGTACTGTGTAACGGTTCGAGTACTCTAACCAAGACAGAGAAACATTACGTGACCACTAAGAGGGAATTGTTAGCTGTGGTGCATTTCGTCAAATACTACAAACACTTTCTGTACATGCGCCCATTTACCCTATGTACAAATCATGCCTCCCTATGCTAGCTCAGAAACCTAAGAAATCCGGAAGACCATGTAGTGAGGTGATAGAAATCCCTGCAGGCCTTTAACTTCAACGTTGTTCATAGACCCGGCAAAATGCATGGAAATGCTGATGCCTTGAGTAGAATCGGACTCGAGGATGAACAAGAAGTGGCCACCACCATGACACATACTACACAGCCATCTCCGGTGTTCCCCGAATTGTGGTGCGCAGAGTGGAACACGGAGACAGTTGCTCACAAACACGAAACATATATGCGTGGATCCAGGAGGGGTTACATCCTCATAAGGAATCTGTTACACCACTTTCTGCGACAGCAAAATACTACTATCAAAGGTTTGGAGAGTGTCATATGCAGGATGACATCCTCTACATTAATAACCAGATAGTGATCCCTGAGCGTCATATCATTATACTACAACAGCTTCAGGATAACGCTGGACACCTGGCCGTCGAACGAACGATTGCATGAGTCAAACAGAAATTTCATTGGATCGGGATACGTGATAGTGTAAAGGCATGGGCCGCCTAATGTGTCCCATGCCAAAGACGTGCTGTTGGCCAGCACCATTCCGCACCCTTACAAGTTAAAATTGTTGGTGCACCATGGGAGCGAGTGCCTATTGATATGCTCGGACCCTTGAATACGACGGATGAAGGAAACACGTACATCCTTGTATTACAAGATTATTTTACGAAGTGAGTAGAAGCATTTGCTCTGCCGGACCAAGAGGCATCCACAGTAGCGGAGGTCCTGACAAGCAATGTGTTCTGCCGATTCGGTATGCCTTATGAACTGCACTCTCTATGTAGAGCTCATGCGACAGCGTATAGAACAGACCCATGAGCTGGTGAGAGCAACATTATCCACTGCACACTGGCGTCAGAAAACGTGGCATGACCGGCGAGTGCATGGAGACCCGTATGAGGCAGGAAATATGGTTTTGATTCATGATATGTGACCTTCTGCAAACGTGCCAAGTAAACTGAGTTACCAGTGGAAAGGCCCCTATGTGATAGTAGGTAAGAAGTCAGACATGACCTACCATTTCTATGCCTTGGATGGCCTGACCTCAGTCACCCACTTTGATTGACTTAAACCTTGTGTCAGTGATGACCCAGTGCCAGAGCTCGGACTGGGTGTTGCACGTGACACTGGTACATAGACAGATGTCTCTATGGAGCCAAGTATTCCCCGTTAGTCCAGAGCACAGCGGTGCCAGTTCAACCCCTCTCCTAACAAGCCAGGAGTCCGGTGACCATATGACTAATGCTGAGAATAATGACGGGATACGTACTCGCCCTCTCCCTCCTCAGAGGGGGTCTACAAGATCTGGGAAGTCGCATCTGAAGACTTTCTCGTTTGTGCTGTTAAAGGGGAAGGACGGAAAAGTTGTTCCACTGACCACTTCCCATTCCCACCCACTTCATGCTATTACCCCAATTACAGAGTTACCACAAGCGGAAGATGAGGCTGCCCCATGCCATGCTTCCTGTGGAAGTGAAGAGGCTTCATGATGCCTTGGCTTGTTTTGAAAACAGCAAAACCGCACAACTCGGTGTACCACTCCAAGCCCTAAAATCTCCAGACCACCCCACTCCAAGGTGCAACCCGCCCATTAGCACCACCATCCCAACTCCAACTGGCGTCTCTAGTCTATGCACCAAGTTCGGACATCACCTGTCCTGTCCATTTAACACTCCACTCGTCGTCTGTTGACTGTCAATCAGAGGAGGTGGCATCCCACACCACAGCACCCCCACCTCGCTGGTGGTGGGCAGGGAAGCAGCCTGTTCAGCAGACTCTCGGTTCGAATATTCCCAGTACTTAGAAACTATGACAAAGTACCAACCATCGTGTAATGAGAGATGACCCTCCCCATCAAAAGGGCATCCCTGACCACAACCACCCTATCAAGCCACCCATGAGCAGTCAGAACATCACACCAGGACACAGAAAGCCATGAGCATACAGAACACACTTGCCCGCTAGGCTGGATACGTCAATTCATCATTGTGCGAACATTACATACTTACCCGGTTATATAAAAAGTATAATGGAGACATTCAACATCATCAACAACATCATTAGCATGCACCTAGCTTTTGTAACAGAAAAAGGCAGACACCTTTTCTACAACAGTCCCTCCCGCACGAATATGGGGAGTTCATCACTTCCCACAACCCGACCTTTCCGCAACAGCAACAGAATCGGCATTCCCCAGCTTGGAGACCTGGATATGTCCACTTCGCATTATGCCAGTGTCACACAGCAAGCCCGACTTCCCTATAACAGAACACCACCATCATCAACACGAGTCAACATTTTCTGCAAACACCTCCTTATCCGGTTTGCAGAAAACTGATCATACGGAAAGGAGGAACAACACCGCTGCCATCTACACTACGCGTTACAGGGGATCCCCCCACTCCCCCCCCCCCCGGAAACATCGTAGGAAAACAGCTAAACTGTCACACTTCAATCACACGTAATAACAGTCAATATTGTTAAGAGAGCAAGATGCCCGCAGTCTGTCTTCGGTATCGAGTAGGATTTTGTTACCGAAAGCCAATTCGATGATGGATTGGTTCAAGTTACAACAGCCCCCTTCTTGGTCATCCGCACTCTAAAGTAATTCTGTCCCATCTCTGGACTCGGCCATTACAAAGTGAAATACATCATGTTCGATAAAGTTGACACCACAAACACGCAGTATTCCCCCTCCCACTGCCATAAAAACGTCACACTTCGCGACAGCGCAAGAATCATCCGCAGATGAGCAGCCACATGTATCAATCAAATTCACCTACATGACAGAGACACAGACACTCAGGATGACTGTATTCACAATCTCCATACTACGGTAATGTAAATTGTAAACTGAGGCACGCATTTTCCGAGCTGTACTGTGATAATTAAGTTTGGTCTAGGTGAGGTGAGACTAGTCCTACCCACAGAGGAGGATGGTTGGCAGTTCACCCACCTGGTAAATACAGTCCAGCTTCGTGGGGTCAGTAGACTTGGCTTCCACAAGACACGGAGCTGTTTAAACAAAACAGTAAGTTACAGTCAGCTATACTGTTCTAATTTTGATTATGAACACGACTGTTCTACCATGTATACAAATCATTAGCACGCGGGCTGATGAAGCAGCATCAAAACCTCGACAGTATAATCACCATAGAGAATTTCAAATATTCTCTTACCTACATATTCCAGCCACTAATCAACATGGGCTGGAATAAATTTACAACACACCAGAAGTGGCTCATGTATAAGATCACGCGCATATAAAGGGATGCTGTTCTGTGGACAGAATAATGAAAACATATATTTCCATTTTTCACATCAACTATGCATAATCACCATATCAAATCTCCACCATCCATATACAGGTTGCCTAAGTTTCTGATCAACCACGTGCTTTCAAATTCAGAATCATGTGATCAACACTTCTATTTTCCGGTAAATTGGATCAAAGGCTATAAACACAAGAACCGCCCTACACATGACTACCGCAGTGTGATGGAGGAGGGGAGAGGTGGTGAGTCCGGGCGTCATCACGCTCTCCCACACCCCATCGGGCGTTCCAGCCTGAAATTTGAACAGTTGAGTTTCACGCTAATTAAAAGGTGAGCGTCCACAGAATAAATAGTTCCAGATTTTAATGTTGATTGGAGACTCGATTCCCGCCGAGTGGGGATGAAAGCGCCTATCCTACCTTCTTATATTTATATTTGCCTTCGTTTTACGAAGAGGATATATAATCCGACTCCAGGAAAATAAAAGTTAAATATTTCCATATTTGGCAGAACCGACTCAACCTAAAACTTTCGGGTGTGGTCATCCACCCTCTTGTGATGTCACCAAAAAGTAAGGAGGAAAGTGTGCACTGACATTTCATCTTCCCGTCAAACTTGACACTAGGGAAGATCGAGCATTAGGCTACTTTCGTGTCGCAAACGAAATTCTGCTGTTTTCTTCTTATTATTTTATTATTATATGTTATATTGGCCAGGAGAGTTATGAAGAGTTAGGAAAGTTTAATTAGGTTAGTGCAGTTCCGCAAATAACCATCATGCGGGAATAGTATGTCTCTTGCAGAAGACCTCGCCTTGTCCGACAGCTCGGAAGAATCGGCACCTGCTCACATTGGAAAGAGGTATCCATGTACTGCTTTATCATACGATGGACAGCCGTGCAAGCATGCATTTTCCAGAAACTCGACTTGAAGCTTCACATCAGTCGCGACCATCTACTACAGAGAGCATTCTGTGTGGATGGCAAGTACCTGTATTCAGCCACTCGGTATGGTGTAACACACACATTATCATTTAAACATCGTGTATTAGTTGTGACATTAAGCCTGGTGAACAAAATGAGGACATAGATATCCCCGCTCCACGTTTCACAAATAGACTTCCAGTTACCGTGCTTCCAATACGAAAAATGGCCAAATGAATCGCACCAAATGATGACAAACTGACTTTCCACAATTAGTTAGACCATCAGCCTCCGCAACACAGCCAGCCAGCACCAGCACTCCAGTACCCATTACCACAGCACCAGCAGCACCCATAAGAACAGCACCGACAGCACCTGCAGCATCGGTATTCACACTAACTGTAGTATCTGCACTGACAGCACCAATAGCACACAGCACTACAACATCATCCGCATCCGTCATAGGACAGCCAATATTGGTAGTGATAACAACTCCTGTGAAAATCCACGATCCAGTTTTACAAGACATTTCTGACCATTCAATGTCTCTGTGCAGTTTAGTTATCGACGAGGAGATAAGCCTCACGGAAGCCATCATCACCACCACCGCACTGCAGACCAGCACACTGACATCCACGCGCAGCATCATCCTTCCCATAGATCCTGCTGCTAGAAAGACTACTACGCTGGACTGACCATATGCGGGAAAGTGCAGAATAGCCCATCAACCTGAGATTCCCCAGAACGTCCATGAGTAAGCTGATCAAGGCTGTTAAAATAATAAAGTTATCCGCAATTTCTGCAGCAACATCGACACCCAGCATCATCGCATCATTCAGCCAACCTTCAGCCAGCACCACCACCCCTACCGCCATGACAACAATGGTGTCAGCAATCTCGGAGTCTACACCAGTCAGAACCATGCCTATCATCATCACCACCACTACTAGTGCATCCGTAAATTCACCCACAGCTTCTTCGAACTTAAGTGCCACCGACATTAGTAACATAAGTAATGAAATACCCACCATGGGCTTCCAGCACGAGTCGTGGGACCCAAACTCGTTGGAGAAATTTCTCAGTGGTCGTTTGTGGACATTGGATGCAGCAGAATGTGTGAATGGGTGTGTGGAAAATGGAACTATTATTATTTTATTTTTGATATTTTTTCTTAGTATTATATGTTTTTAAAATTGAAACCCCATCCCTTGGCTAACTACGGTCATCCTACACAGCTACGCAAAATTCTTGTATAGCTGTGTCTCACTAAAATAATCGCTGTGGATACTTGTGTTGTAAACACGTCATGCGCGACGTAGGTACACAACACACCGCAGCGAATATGCCTTTACTCCCGTCATGCCTTCCCAGCTTTTGCTCGGCCTGCCTGATGAACCAGTTTTTACCTTATTATTAAATATTATTTCTCTTATTATTTTTCTTCTTGCGTCAGAACATCAAGACATATTGTGGATAGTGAGAGCTATCCATGCGGACCCGCCAAAACGGGCCACACTGTATGCATACCTGCATATACTCGGTATGCATATGTAATTACATATCACTGTGATATTACTACTGTGTTTTAAAATATATATATATGTCTTTTATTATATTTTAAAAATTTAATTTGATTTAGGTACGTTGGAGCCTGGGCGTTCTCGGCGGAAATTTAATTATCCGTCACCGAGAGAACACCCATACAAGCTATTGTTTTAGCCAAATCAGGGTATTAAAATAATAAAGTGCATGCACCACGAATGCTACGCATCTCTCGCATCACTACTCTTCTCAGCTATGCACCTACTCGAGAAGTCTATAATTCTTGCCTAGCGTGCTCCTGTGTTTTCGATCTGCAGTGCGTTGATCGTTTGTCATGATTGTCAAACTAGGAGGGGGTGGTGTAGCGCGGATCGGCCGGACGGGTACAGACCCTCCCAGCTAGAATGGGTGTGGGACGACCGTTCCGGCTACGTTCCAAGCACGCCCCCTGGGTAGGATAGTACGCATGTATAAAGCCTTATAAGAGAGGTTTAGTTAAAATGGCTAAGTCTGTAAGAATGCATAGCGCGCATGCACGTGCATCAGAGCTTTCCTGGCAACATCTGTCAGTATTGGGAGCGAGTGTATGCTTATAGTGTACCGAGTTGGTACTGGTGATTTCTTTAAATCACTCCATTCTCGTAGTTCTTGGTACGGCTCAGGACCAGAATGAAACAAGGATTTCAGAACTTTTTACCTTTTTAAAATCAGCCGAGTTATCGTCAAATGGCTTACTTAAAAAATTATTTTCAAAATATTGCTTGAACGTCGTAATCGCGTGTATGTAATAAGTGAACGGGGTATGCGCTGATCACGTGATCACCACGTCGCCCTTTCTAGCTGCACGCTGATTGGCTACTTCTCACCCGCTGATTGGCTGGGGAATTCTGCCTTTGACGTCACGAGTCACGTCACTATTGCGCTTTCTAAATTGCTTATGTGAACTGTAACCTGTCCTAGTGATGTTATATGTGGTTGCGGGGTGAGGGTGACCGGATCGTCATATTATTCGGGAGCTGTCGCTCCGTAACATGTACGCATGCTGTCTTTTTGAGGAAGATGCTACGAGGGCGATCATCAGGAAGCTGGGCATCTTCGCCAGTTAGACTTATGTGTCTAAAGATAGGTAGGAATCCCTGCCACTTGCGGCCAAAGCTTGGAATCGTATCTAACAACTAAAGGATAGGTTAGACTTTAGAAGAAGGCCCACATAAATAAAAGCAGCAACTACCAATGCAGTATCTTTGGACCAACATAAGACGGTGACCTATGAATTCTTCGGAAATCGTCCGACCCGCCTTCACGTAAACCAGCATGTATCACATTAATTATGGTTTCACTAGGATTGATCACTGCACATAGCTTTTTGTTTAAACAAAATAGTGGCCCTTTTTGCCAGCTCTTTTCCTCTGCTTCGGCGTTGAAGGCATTTCCCTGTGACTGAGGCCCACGCGAGGCACTTTCCTCTCGCAACAATAATATTTGGTATGTGTTAGGGGTATAATTGGTTTATATTAAACTATTCAAGTAGACTCGTTGCGATGCTCCCTTGCGGGGATACCTCTGCGGATTTACAAATCTGTGAGGTACCTTCGGCGAGCCCACATAGAAAAACCACCAGTTGGTTCTATGTACTGTATTATTTTGCACATTCACTATCAAACCATTACCATCGTTTGTATAGTTGTTATTCTTTTAATTATTATTATCATGTCCGCACTTTTAATCTAGTTAATGGATCGACATACTGGTGACATGAACAGTTGGAATGAAACTGTGAGGTTCAATCGTGGCGGCAATGGTCACATGGCCACACTGGAACATTATCGTTCCACCGGCTCTAGAAGTCGGTCTTTGTATCTTCTAGAGAGACGCGATACAGGATCCATAACCCCGAGAACCGTAGCTAACCAGCCAACATGCGGTGCAATGGAGTGGAACAACATAGCGGACCAGCGTGTACACCCGCGAGCTACAGAAGCACATGTCTCCGCCCAGAAGATAATAGAATTGCCACTTAGCCTGTTCGAAACAGATTGCATGCCGATGGCTTGATGGCCCACAACCCTGCTGTGAGGGTACCCTTTATTTAGACTCATGGTCAAGCGAGACTGGAATGAAGTTGAGAACATCTCAACTGGACTCCTGATCAATGAACTGTTGCCTTGTTCACAGACGAGTCGCAATTCTGCTTGGACTTTCATAATGGACGTGGAAATGAAGCATTTGTTGATGCCGTGCTGGTGGAACATGGCCGTTATGGTGGAGGTTCAGTCATGGTGTGTGGTGGCATACAGTGCTGGTGGCGATACAGAGCTGTGCTACATCTTGAATGACTCTCTGACTGGTGTGAATTTCTCCATCCCATTATCCGGCTTTTATATATGCTGGTGCAATATGGCAAAGGTTCATTCTGGTGGATGATAATGCACCCCAGACTAAGGGTGGTTAACTTCTAGTTGGAAAACGAAGGTATCGAACGAATGGAGTGGCCAACTCGGTCTCCAGACATGAATCCCATTGACCATGCTTGAGACCTGCAAACATCTTTTTCAGCTCGATCATTCAAATCCACCAATCTCCAGGAGCTTGGGCAGGCCTGAGCAGAGAATTTCGGTTCCGATCTTTTATTAACAGCATGCAAAGAATGTGCCAGGCTGTTATCACTAGTAGGGGTTTCTGTATGCGGTACTGAGTAGTCACGAAACCCTGACTTTGGCACTTGACAGACTTACCCGTACATGAATTTAGTTTCTCCACAGTATGTTGTATGGCAATATATGTCACTGCGCGTGTTGTCATAGGTTGCACAATACCAGATATTGCGTATATCTGGTGACAACCCTCCCCCTTCTCTCATAAAAAAACAACCCGACCCCACCCACCACCCCAAAAATCTGCTCCCAACTTTGACGTGCGATTTCTAAAAAAAATGTAATGGACTTTAATGAAATTTGCCCATTCTTGAGGTATCTCTCCATTCTGTGGACATTGAAAATTTAAACTTTCTACGTTGGTTATTTTGCATGGTGACAAAAAGCAGAAATCTTTAACAAAACGTGGCATGCCAGAGTCAGACATGTCTGGGATGCAAGCACGTGTTTGTGGTGTGGCGCTATAATGTTTGAGTCTCACTGTCACCTGTAAAGACAATGGCTGCATATACATCAACGGCTCGAACAAAGGGAGTCAAGAGAGAAACTGGTACAATAGCAGAATGCCTTTGTCTTCAACTGCTGTCATGATACGTGCAACCCTTGCACACATTCTGGGATCTCCTTGTCAACTGATCTTGCATTAGGTTACATCATCCAATGGTTATATTGTATGTATTGTTTGAATTCCGTTCAATGGCAGTTCCCTTCGTGCAGGATTGAGTAAAGAGGATACATGGTCTCTAAAGTTACCAGCGCATACATAGTAAAACTGCTGATGAAATAAGAAACTTATGCTATCTCTTCTTCTGCTCCGATGGTGAATGTAGCAATCTTGTGCATGACAGTGACTATTAATGTTGATATCTTTATTTATGTTTAGGATTTTACGAGACACAATGATCTGGGTAAGGAAGAAGCACCAGTGCTTGTTGTATGCGACTGTCCTGGTGTCCACTGCTGCATGGAAACTCGCCAAGCAATACGGAGACACAGATAGTGGACCATTTCATGAAAGAGTAATTGAAATCGTTCGATGACAGAAATTGAAAGGTACGTTTACGGCCACGCTCGACAGATAGACAATAGTTAGCTATAGTCCCTTTGTTATTCATATGGCATATGTGCAGAAACTGTCCCACTGCGGAAAGCCACCGAACAATAATTTCAGTGAGTAAAATCGTTTAACTCTCTATTCCATGGATTATGGACTGTCTCAATATTTTGAGAATAATTTGACTGACCGTTGTTGGCGGCTTAGCCACCAACAACGTTTGGTCAAACGGTTTTCAAAATATTTAGCAGGTCAATAGATATAACCCCAGGAATGTGTCGTCGAAGAATTCTGACACAGATCCTTTTGAGGGTATATACCCCAGAAATACAACTTGGACCCCGCCACCCCCGCCCCCCCCGAAGTAGTGGCAGTGGGTCATATTGGACCCCTTAAACCTTGTATGATCATTAAATATTAATTGGTTGTAGTTTTTAGCACAAAAATACCCATAAAATCTAGCATGGAATACCCATAATTCATAGCGGTGAATCCGTGGTACCTTCTATTTATGGATGAGAAAATCTGCATTGGAACCCCAGTTTTTCAGCTTAGGACCCCTGGGCCTGAGTTTTGGACCCACTCTTCAGAGTGTCGGGTCCCTGGGACCTCCAAAATTTAGATACCATGAGAAAAACTGGTGTCGCCTGCAAAAACTCAGCAGTCAGATGATTAACAGAACTTTGAGCGACTCTCCGTGTTCCAGGTCATCATTGATAATTTTTTTAAATCGATTCCAACGCGTGTAAATCTCGGTACATACAATGCAACAAGTTTACCCTGTTGCACGCGACTTGTTCCATCGTGTGAGGCGATATTATCATTATCTAACTGAACCTGGACGTAAACTGTATCCATGAACTATGTTACATGACACCACGCTAGAAGGATTCATTTCTAGATATGCCCCGCCCATTTCTAGCTAAGATCCGCCCACTTTTAAGCATGTTGGAATTAATTCGAAACAGAATCGCATTTTCAAGGTAACTATACAGGTAAGTTGAGTAATATTTTGAAGCTAAACAGCTGCCAGTGAAATTTGTTTCAAAATCTTCAACAGAATGTTTATTAAATTGTGGAAACATCTCAGAGACCTAGAATTCGTACACTTGATGGACATTTCAACATCCATGACGGAGCTAGATACCACATTATGTATTGCGAGGTCATTCTAAGTTTGAATTTGCAATTATTTTTCAGATACTCTGCGGATATGTTTGTGGTTAGCGTTAGGTTCTGCCATGTATGATATGTTTCGGCGTGGTCCTGCGGACAGCCATTCATGGTTATCCCTGATAAAACAATATCTCTCAAACAATTTTCAAGTGCTCGTTAGCGGTATGAGCGGAAAGCGAATGATGACCAATTGCAAGAATGTCGATCAATCACAACACGAAGTACTCATGGTGATATTGGCAAGAGGCAAATTGACGGCATATGGGAAAGAACATAAACTTGATGGAGTTGAAACCGTTGAACATTTTATTAAAATCCATTCTATAACGGACCATGCACACTATAAATCGTATGTGGACCAGGCTATTGGTGGGGAGGAGAATGTCATGTTCTCAGAGCCTGTTGGGTTCATTGTTGCCACTAGCGGTATCACCTCTGGGAAAAGTAAGTTGTTCCCGTTGTCCCTGAAGCTCGCGATGAAGATGTACTCCAGGGAGCGTCTAGCGTGTATCTGGTATATATTCACCGCACCAGGAGCCAGTAAACTGAAGCGGCGTCTCGTCATCAACTTGAAATCTAAAACAACCAAGACGTTGCAAGTTGTACCACTTGGCCGCCTCACTGCATCGAATAAGATATCCGACCCTGCGGCGACTACGCCTCTTGACGCAGGAAGTCAGATTTCTGGCCTAGAGGAAGCATTGTACATTCGTATACTCTTTGCCCTCAAGGTCAGCGATATAGGGGTGATAATGGCGCCTCTCCTCTCACATGGTCAACTTTTTCTGGTTATCGGAGGAGAAATGGGATGACATCTGCCTTGATATTCAACTGGGCAGGATAAATTCACAAGTTGACATTCCATCGGACATTCGAATGAAGCTTGAATGCATTTTACGAGCAGATAGAAGTCGCGCGATATAATTGCGGCGAGAGTTTCGTCGCGGATTTAAAGATATAGTACCAAGAATTTGGCCAGACTCTGTCCTGGTCTAGTGTATTGCATCAGGGCCATTTCTACCGTACACAGAGTTATTACGACAAATATCTGGGTAGTGTCCCTGTGTATTCAGTTGTGCATGTGGTACAGAGCGGTCACATGGTATCAACATGTGTCCAGATCGAAGGAGTGTGTCTATACTATTCACCCTAAGACTGTGTTCTACGAATTTATCCCAGCTCTAGATGTAGATCATGAACATCCATTTGCCATGCAGGCATCAGAGGTAAGTGTGAAATCAATTGACCTTCCCAGTTTATCCATCCATCATATGCCGTCATAAACAACTATGTGACGTGTAGGATGACGTCATAATCAATTACAGCATGAATGACCCAGTCCGTCTTAAACGTTTAATAGTCTGACACGTTGTACGAATTGTATATCTTTACTATTTAATAAACATTCTGTTTTAATATTTTCAAACGAATTTGACTAGGCGCTGTTGCTGCCCTAGGCAGTAAAAGCACCTAGTCAAATTAATTTTAAAATATTCAACAGCTAACCTGTACAGTTTTTTTTGGAAATTGATAGTCAGGCAGTTCAGGGATCGATCGATCCCAACACGAGCGCGGTGTGATTGGAGCTTAGCTAGAGATTGGAAGGCCATAGCTAAAACTGGAAAGGTCCATTAAGTAACAGACAATGACAATCTCTATAACTTATATAAAATTCTATGCATGGAAAATCTTTCAAATACTCTCTAATAATAGATTTTGCTGATCGACACTAGTGGTTCTGTTTCTCAAACCTTTTTTCAGGCCTTCTGGTTATCATCGTTGTCATCATCAACATTATCTTCTTTAATTTTGTTGCACTTTGGCAATCCCTGATGAAATAGATGATGTGCGTTAGCATGTTGTTGTTGTTGTTGTTGTTGTTGTTGTTGTTGTTGTTGTTGTTGTTGTTGTTGTTGTTTTGTGCTGCTGCTGCTTTTGTTGTTGCTGCTGCTGGTTGTTGTTGTTGTTGTTGTTGTTGTTGTTGTTGTTGTTATTATTATTATTATTATTATTATTATTGACAGGTTAAAGTGGGTCATGAATACGAGATGGTTATTACTAACCACCAATGCCTCTACCGATACAGAACCGGTTACGTCATCAAAATTGTCGGGGCATTTTTACGAGGCACCCATGTACACGTTCGTGCAGAAGTACCGTATAGTAGTCATATATGCAACTACCTAATCTAGTCAAAGCTGCGTGTGGCGACTACCTTAGAGTATACCAACTAGTGTTAGCTAGAGTAGGTCTAGGCTACGTTGCCAAAGAACGACAAGCATGGTGAACGTGATGTTTTAACCCTTTTCTGATAAAATATATCTGATAGAATTGAATTGAATTGGAAATATTCGGAATTTAGTTTTAAAGGAAAGCGGTTGGGCACGGAGTAAATTGCAACCATGCACGCACACGCGCAACTGGCAGTGAACGAACATATGTTCAGCCAACTAATGTTCTTGCTGTTATCTGGTCCATATTGAGTTTAATGTTAGAAAACCACCCATGCAGGGTGTGGCATGTTACATGCTTGAGAGACCACACGCATGATGGTTCTTCCTAGAACCTTTAATTATTGAATGAGCTTTGTGTTTTACAGAGTTTGTGACGTGCTAAATCTATATGCTGAGAACACACCTGTGAGAATCATCAGTGACGTTATACAGGAGACCTTCTCTAAATGGGACGATATTCAGCTTATAGAGTTCACCTTTGCAGAAAGTCTTCATCTGCAGCAGACCCTAGGTCAGTTAATTGTGATCAATTTCGTCTTTGTAAGAATGCATCTAGGTATTATTCACTTTCTATATTAGTACCGTAGGCCTACATAATTAGTTAACTCAAGCCGTATAAACGATTTGGTAATGGGCCGATACATGTACAGTTAATAGTTCGCGTGACACATTTGTATATTAAGCGTGCATTTCTGCGCTATGACACCATTTCACCTTTATCATTGATTACGTTTACCCCTCTTGTGTCAACTTAAACCTTTAATGGTCAAGTTAGTCAACCTCTGCAGTGATCTTGAGAAATGCCCATTTGCAGCCTAAGAGAAGAATATTTTAGAAAATTTACCACTGGAATGACTGGCTCGGTAACCGAGTCATTCCAGTGGTAAATTTTCAAAAAAATACTCTTCTTGGTCTGCAATTGGACACTAGCTAAGCAGAAATCTGAATTTTCTTGACCATTACACTTTTAATAATAATAATAATAATAATAATAATAATAATAATAATAATAATAATAATAATCTTTATTTCAAGAGGGTACATAGTCAGTGGCCTGATGTTCCCGAGGCCCTCAAAACATATATACACTATGTACACTAATATATAATTATACACACGCCAGGTATGTACACATAGACATATGTACACCAATTGCACTTGCACGCACGCATGCACGCACTCACTGAGACAGGCAGGCGGGCGGGCAGGCAGGCAGAAAGGAAGGCATGCAGGCAAACATGTAGGGAGGCAGACAGCCAGACTTTTGATGAATGACCGTTTGAAGGATAACAGAAATCTATTTTTAAAGTAAATTTTCGTTATAAATGTACAAAATTATTCTTTTGGCGTCTAAAATCTAAATTTCATTGAAACGTATTGGCAATTAAATGGCCAATTTAAATAAATCGTATTTGAGCGCTTTAATGCGCTGTTGACACACGAGGGATTAAGTGATGCTTTTACTCTAACTCGCTAACTCAAACATAACCTGTCATTTTAAAGGTGCACATTCACACCAAAATGCGTGAAAATAAAAGTGTTTAAATTGTATACTTTTAGGGGCTTAAATTATGGCCTAGATGTAACGAAACGAAATAAATCTTAACATATGATGATTTCAGTCCATACAAATTATTATAATTTCTAATTGCAATGTTGAATTAGGGACTCGTGTCTCTAATTCAATTTCACAACTTAAAAAATTGTATTAATTTATACGTAATAAAATCATCATATTTTAAAATTTATTTTGTGAATATGCACTTTTAATTAGTGCTATGTCAGCTACACAAGTGTATGCATAATGGTGATGACGATAACGATGATAATGATGATGACCATGATGACTTATGTTTCCAGGTGTCGAGAGTACAGGTGTCGAGAGTACTACTGCATATTTATCGAAATAGAACATGGTGGTCAAATTACAGATTCCAGGATTCAAGAGGTATGTGCATTTAGTGCAAAGATGTACTACTGCATATTTATCGAAATAGAACATGGTGGTCAAATTACAGATTCCAGGATTCAAGAGGTATGTGCATTTAGTGCACGCACGTAATGTAGGTCAAATACACACGTACGCTCGAACTTGATTTGTTTTCTATTTTAAGTGCATTTACTGTATTCGAGTCTTCAGTGTATTGGCTTATTAGTTTCAACATATCTATTTGACCATTCCAGTTTATCCATCCATCATATGACGTCATAAGCAACTAAGTGACGTGTATGATGACGTCGTAAACAATGGCGTCATGAATGGCTTATATAAGTACACCACGACGCATAATTGATGACGGACTAAGCGTAGTTGTACGAATTGTATGTCTTTACTATTTAATAAACATTTGGATGCTGTTGAATATTTTGAAACTAATTTGACTGGGTGCTGTTGCAGCAACAGCACACAGTCAAATTAGTTTCAAAATATTCAATAGCTTGCCCATATAGTTTTCTGAAAAATTGATAGTCAGGGAGTTCAGGGACTGAACATTGTCAATGCATGGGTGGAGCTTAGCTAGAGATGGGCGGGGCATAACTATAATTAAATGTCCATTACTGAAGCAGCCACACAAGTAACATGTTGAATATGTTGATAATAAGTTGACTTGTATCTTCTGCTGCTTTAGGTATAGGTGCATGATGGGATTGGTGGTGTTATATAGCCTACTATGTGCATGAAATACGTGAAGAAAGGAGGATATGGAGTGGAGTTAGTACTGTCTGTGGTATGGCATGGTATTAAGGCCAAAATTATGATTAATGCTTAAACGAAATTCGAATTTCGCTTAAGCGTTAATCATAATTTTGGCCCTGCTACCGCGCCATGCTATGGATCCTGTAATACTGTTCAGTGATTTAAATGCCATATCAAATATGGTTTTATTGTTGTTCTAGCTGGATGACTGCCTGCGCCAGAATCAGGATGCTTACGGTATATCCCGTGAACGAGCACGAATAGCACCTCTGAGAGTATTGGTGTTAAAGATTGGAGCATTTGGACGTCTTCGACAGCAAGTTCTAGCAGCAAATCAAAGCGCCTCGGTGCAACAGTTCAAAGTGCCAAGAGTCGTTAGGAGACATGAACTGATTAAATGTCTCATGGATGGATGTACGGTTGACAAGTCTCTGCTATGAGAGTATAATGCCTATGGTGAAATCATCAGGGTTTACTAATTGAGGATTTAAAAGTTCATGTAATCATGCTTGTTAATAGCGGAGGTAGTCCATTCGTCCAGAGTATCCCTCATACAGTGTGAGCGGTGTAAAGGTGCAAGCGTTTCTCCGCGACTGACTCCATATTTACGCCAAGTCACTTCCGCATGTCTGCGCTCACATCTCTTCGCCCGCTAATACTATTTTAGGGAAATGCACGAAGACTTCTGAGTACCTAAATGTGGAGGTGATTTGTCGTAATTATGACGTAATTTATGAAATCATCAACTTTCCGATTTTATTAACACCTTAACCGACCGTAGTTAATTACGAAAACGGACAAGTGTTTCCAAATGTGTATTATCTTTGCGGTTATGCAGAGATGAGTCTTTTAGGATGACATCGTAAGTAGGTCAAACCACACACCCCATCATTATCATTGCACACGCTGTATGGGGGTCTATGTCTGTCAGAATGGACTGTCTCACCTACAGGTGGTTAAAAATCATGCCTTCCTAGACTAGATAACGTATCTATTCCTGCCACGGATTGGTATATATGTATTCACACGCTGTCCATGGATCATTGGGCTATGAATGGAAGCACTGCAATATTTTAGAAAGATACTTATATAAATATTGTTAAAACCGAAAACTTAAAAACGTTATTAAATTGTATGTAAGTTTATCTGTGTTTTGTGCTCCAACCCTTTAGTCTTGCGATTATATCAATTATTAAAAGATAATAAGTATACCTATTATCCCTTTAACACTCACATCAGCCAAAAACGGCTTTTGTTGTGGTAGTGGTCCATTTGCAGACCAAGAGAAGAGATTTTTTGGAAACTTACTACTGGAATGACTGGCTCGATAACCAAACTCGTCATTCCAGTGGTATATTTTCAAAAATAGTCTTCTCTTGGTCTGCAAATGGACATTTTCTATGAGATGATTGAAACCTTAAAAAAACAAATTTAAGAGTTAAAGGTTTATAGATGGGAATATTTCTAGATATCTCCTCGTCCAACTCTAGTTAAGCCCCGCCCACTTTATACGCGTGCTTTGATCGATCTTAACTCTCGGAACCATGAAGTCCAAGAATCTCAATTTCAAAGTAACCATACAGGTAAGCTGTAGAATATTTTGAAACTAATTTGACATAGAACTGTTGCTGCCTAATGGGCAAATTAGTTTCAACTTTTCAACATAATGTTTCTTGAATTGTAAATTTACCAATGGCATCTACAATTCAGACGGCCTTTGTCGGTCCCTTGCCAATTTCGTCTCGGACCTAGGTCATCTGATTGTAACGTCAGATGCTGATTGTGACGTCAGATGCTATGATAATGACGTCATATACTTAATTGGCAGATTAGATGCTTTCATTATAGTCCAATAACATGTTTCACCTGAATGAGAATTGTCATCTGCCACTCGAGATGTTGTTCACCTTAAATAATATGACGTATTTGGACTAAATTCTTTATAATTTAGTTCAGCTTTTTAGAGGTATGGAATCCAGCTTTAGATTTGCCCCACCCATCCTTAGCTAAGCTCCATCGACACTTCGCCATGTTGTGATCGATCGATCCCTGAACTACCTGACTATCAATTTTCAGTAAACCATACAATTAAGCTGTTGAATATTTTGAAACTAACATGAATGGGTGCTGTTGTTGCCTATGGCAGCCACAGCGCACCATTCAAATTAGTTTCAAAATATTTAACGGCATCTTTATTAAATAGCAAAGACAAATAAGTCGTACAACAACGCTTAGCCCGTCATCAATGGACCTTCCCAATTTTAGCTATGCCCCGCCCATGACTAGCTAAGCTCGATTCACACCTCGCTCATGTTGGGATCGATCGATCCCTGAACTCCCTGACTATCAATTTCCAGAAAACTATACGGGGAAGCTGTTAACTATTTTGAAATTAATTTGACTGGGCGCTGTTTCTGTCTATGGCAGGAACAGCGAACCAGTCAAATTAGTTTCAAAATATTCAACAGAATCTTTATTAAATAGCAAAGACAAATAATTCGTACAACAACGCTTAGCCCGTCATCAATGGACCTTTCCAATTTTAGCTATGCCCCGCCATGACTAGCTAAGCTCCACTCACACCTCGCATGCGTTGGGATCGATCGATCCCTGCATTCCCTGACGGAAAACTATACAGGGAAGCTGTTAACTATTTTGAAATTAATTCGACTGGGCGCTGTTTCTGGCTATGACAGCAACAGCGGCAAGTCAAATTAGTTTCAAAATATTCAACAGCATGTTTATTAAATAGCAGACATACAATTCGTACAACGTGTCAGACTATTAACCGTTAAAGACGGGCTATATGGAATCATTCATGACGTCATGATTATGACATCAGCCTATGCGTCACTTAGTTGATTATGACGCGATGTGATGGGTGGATAGACTGGAAAGGTGAATTAAGCACTCGTGACGAACTTATTTACGTCATTCATTCTACACGTCACGCAGTTGATTATAACGTTATATGATTGATGGATAAACTGGAAAGGTCCATTGCTAATGGAATCCACTTTTGTCTTTACTCCGCCCACCCATCTCTAGCTAAGCTCAGCTCAGGAAATGCCAGTATTGGGATCGATCGAACCCTGAACTCCCTGAATCTCAATTTCCAGAAAACTATTCTGGTAGGCTGTTGAATATTTTGAAACTAATTTGACTGGGTGCTGCTGCCAATTTTTGAAAGTTCATGACGGACATATCTACATCATTTATCACTGATTCCGATTGTGACGTCAGCCTACACGGGACGTAATTGATAATGACGTCATATACTTGAGTGACAGATTGGATCAATCACATTGACAATTAGATGCCCATAATAACTGATTAATCTGATAAACACGCATAGAAATGACATTAACTTAAAAAGCACTTTGACCATTTCCAATTTTCACCCAAAAATGTATCAATTAAAATTCCGAGTAGAGGTTCTAGAGCCTACCACTATAGAATCCTTCCAGCAAAATTTGGTTGAAATATGTCAAGCATCTATGGAGGAGTATCATTTTCATAAAATCTAAGACTTTCACCCCAAAAATTGTTCAATCAACATTCTGAATAGATGTTCTAGACCCGACCATCATAGAATCCATATAGCCAAAATTTGGTTGAAATATGTCAAGCAGCTAAGCAGAAGTAGCGTTTTGACTATTTCTGGTAAATTTTTCATAAAATCTAAGATTTTCACTCAAAAAATTGATCACTCATAATTTTGAAAAGAGGCTCTGAGCCTACCACCATAGTGTTTTAAAGCAAAAGTTGCTAGACGGATGGACGACGGACTGTCGGCGCGGCATAAACTCACTTGATCCTTCGGGTCAGGTGAGCTAGTAATATCTATGTATGCCTAGATAAGACATATGCCTTAGATCGGTTTACCTATACCTTGCTAATGCATAGTCAAGTTTAACAAAGGACTAGATAAGGACCAAATAATGTCTACGTATGCCTAGCTAGGGGCTAGCTAATGCCTAGATAAGCCTGTCTAAGAGCTAGGTATGGCCTATCAAAGCCTGGCTAGGGTCTAGCAAAGCCTGGCAAAGGCCTATTCAAGCCTGTCTAAGGCCTAAGTATGGCCTAGCAAAGCCTGGCTACAGTCTGTATAAGGTCAATCAAGGCCTAGCTAAGGCTTATGTAAAGCATACCCAAGCATAGCTAAGGCCTATGTTAGGCCTATGTAAGGTCTACTCAATCCTGGCCACGGCCTAGCTATGGCCTATGTATGGCATGGTCAAGCCTAGAAAAGGCTTAGCTAAGGCGTACATAATCTTAGCTAAGGCATAGGTATAGTCCGTGGGCTGGAGGGGCCCACCTGGATACCACCCCACTAATTGTCCAAACTATATTTTTCTAAAAGCTTTCGATATCCCCTTTAAGATTATGTATGTTAAGATGTGATAAACTGGGACTCGATATGGTTTTTGATGGGTTATATTAGAGTTAATACCCACTGTGAAGCAGACCGTATTAAGGGATAGGGGTATTAAAAACTGAGATATCTTTTGATAGAATCATTGTAGATTAGTGATCAACCGCTCAAAACATTACTTATAGTATCCTCTACGATTGCATATGGGTTATATACAAATCGGTTTCATAATGGGATCGGCAGAGGTCAAAAGGTCACAAATATTGGCCACAGCTTAAAATCTAGCAACTATATGTTGCTATCACCGACCAAGCACCAGTAAAGGAACATTCTAGTTTTAACAGCTTAAGATTTTATCAAAAGGAACCATTTGACAAATATAATGAGTAAAAGTTTACTCATTTAATAGAATATTGTTACTATGACAACTGACAGCATGGCCAATTTTTGAGAATCGATGAAAAGTGCATTCATTGTAAACTAATTAAGTAGATTTTGATAGAATCGGTGTAGATTGGTGATCGACCACTCAAAATGTTGCCTATAGTATCCTCCACCATTGCATATGGTTTCCATGCAAATCAGTTTCAGTCGGCAGAGGTCAAATGGTCACAAATCTTCGCCACAGCTTAAAATCAAGCAACTGTATGTTGTTATCACTGACTAAGCACCGCTAGAGGAACATTCTAGTCTTAACAGCTTAAGATTGATCAAAAGGCACCATTTGACAAATATAATGAGTAAAGGTTTACTCATTTAATAAAATATTGTTACTATGACAACTGACAGCATGGCCAATTTTTGACAATCGATGAAAAATGTAATCATTGTAAACTAAACATGAAATGAGCATATCATCGAATCGAAATTGTGTAAAGTAATTGTTTTACATATAGATGGATTTTATATGCTAATCAGGCAACAAATGCGGCATCAGGAGTAAAAAATCAAAGAAGTAAGATGCAATTAGAAAGCATTTGATCAATAACAGAATATGCCACTGTAAAAGAGTGTCTAAGAATGTCCAAAAAGGCATCGGAAGATGTTGGGAAGAAATAAGCCATAACGACCTTTGATCTAGGCGTGTGTATGAAAACTTAGCCTATCATATGGAAAGGCCCAGACTACTACAAGGATCACATAGTTATGATTGGTACTTTTCATTAGGCATGCGCCTATATGAAAATCATATAGGAAAGAAGATGAGTGAATTTGGATTCACTGAGATTCTACTAGAATGTCTTCCGGATCTATTAAAGGTGTGTTGTCTGGTACGAATTATACTCGGGCCATCTACTGCCACAAAGCAATGGCTGAAGGTCTTGAACGATGGCTACTCTACAAATACCATTCTACGAAAGGATCCAATTATTAGAGAATTTGCCACCAAATTCATTGGCAAAAGTAACCACATTATTGGAAGTAAGAACCAAAGAGAATTTCGAACAATTGTCGAATGACACAGCATTTCATTCATATCTAACTGACTACTCAGACTTGCGACTGCGAGTTAGCAATGCCGAATTAGGTAAGACTGCCCAGTTTTGGTTATCATACATGGACTATGTTTTGTTGCTGTGGTCGCTCCTAAATGCCGTTAAGACAAACAATTACAATCTGTACGGAACAAATCGCAATCGAATGACCGACCTGTTCTTTAGTTTTTACTGGCAGAATTATGCAAGGTATCTTACCTACTTTTCTGTTTTCTTGGCAAGCAAAGAAGAATCACACCCCGGAGCAACGGAGCTCATTAAGTTAGGTGCTATAAGTTTTGTAAGATCCGCTGTGCCTGGAAATTTGTGGGCAGTATACAAAACAATAGAGGAGAAATTTATGAAGCACGCAAAATCGCATGCATGAGCAGGAGGAAGCGTGGCTGGCATATCTGTTATCTTGAATAATTATGATGCACATCGACGTAGGGGAAAGGCGTCACATGAATGAGCAAGATATGTGGAAACAATGCTCCAAATGGCAGATATGACAGACGAGACAGATGGGAACAATAGACATTGGGATGTCCGTCCTTCACAGGTACACAAAAGTGAGGCAGCCACTGTAAATGCAATGGAGTCCGTAGAAAGCTTCATGAATCTTTTCAGTTTCGATTATAATGATAAGCTGTTCCATATTGGGGCTGGTGCTCCTGCACCTACCCATACCCAAACTGATATCATGGCTGCTGAGTCAATTGGGAAACTGGCCAAAGAGACTTTTATAACAGGGAGACTTGAAAGGAATACAGATTTATTTGAACCAATAAAAAAGCAAAAATTGAAAACAAGCCATAGAATCTGACCAAGAAGAAACAGACACAATTAAGGGTTATTCTCTATTGTGCTTATACAACAAAAGAGGGCTATGCTTTTATGCGTATCAGAAGTTCGCCTAGCGATGCAGTTCTAATTCTTCTGTACTATGCCCAAATCATGAAGAAATATATTATTTGATACTGGTTCTGAAAACAATCGAAAGCTGTTGGACATTTCAAAATTGGCTAAGTATTTTACACCGCTTTACTGTTCTGCCCTTTTGGGTCTTCATGCCTTCACCAAATGTGATACAACCATTAGTGTGTCATGGGACATCACAGAGAATCTATTTCATCAAATAGATGATTTCACCTGCGGAATGTTCAAGATTACTCCCATAACAAACGTTGACGCACTTCGTTTCTCAATGTTTACCTTACCTCCCCCGAGAGTTTGCCTCCACGTGCACATAAAGAGGGTTACCTATCAGGTAGCTATTTGGAGGCGATCCCATGCACCAAAGCCATACATCCCTGAACCCACTGAGGATAATGGCTGGACTGCATAGAGTGAACAGTGACTTAAGCCAAGTGGTGTGATTCGATGATATGCTCATTTCAAGTTTAGTTTACAATGATTGCATTTTTCACCGATTCTCAAAAATTGACTATGCCGTCAGTTGTCATGGTAACACTATTTTATTAAGTGAGTAAACCGTTACTCATTATATTTATCAAATGCTGCCTTTTAATCAATCGTAATCTGTTAAAACTAGAATGTTCCTTTACCGGTGCTTGGTCAGTTATGGCAACATATAGTTGCTAGATTTTAAGCTGTGGCGAATATTGGTGACCTTTTGACCTCTGTCGATCTCATTATGAAACCGATTTGCATCTAACCCATATGCAATCGTAGAGGATACTATAAGTAACGTTTTGAGTGGTTGATCACTAATCTACAATGATTTTGTCAAAAGATATCTCAGTTTTTGATGCCCCTACCCCTTAATACGGCCTGCTTCACAGTGGGTATTAACTCTAATATAACCCATCAAAAACCATATTGAGTCCCAGTTTATCATATGTTAACATATATAATCTTAAAGAGGACATCGAAAGCTGTTAGAATAATATAGTTTGGTCAATTAGTGGATGTGTGTGTATCCAGGTGGGCCCCTCCAGCACACGGACTAGTAAGGTAAAACCTATACATGATATATATATATATATATATATATATATATATATATATATATATATATATATATATATATATATATATATATATATATATATATATATATATATATATATATATATATATATATATATATATATATATATATATATATATATATATATATATATATATATATATATATCTGACTATTTTGAAAACCATTTCCCTGGGAGTTATTGCAACAATTTTCAGTCAAATTGCTATCAAAATTTTAGCTGGCAACAATTGTATTGGCTGCTACATTATATTGAGAACAGTCTGACCAGTTCTTGTATATAGACAGTAATAACTTTCAGTCAACGCGTTCTAGAGATAATTAACCTAGCCACAAACTATGGACTCGACGAACAGGGCTCGACTAAAAGGATGGCATGGGTGGAAATATTTGCCTCTCTACCAGTCATTGACATGTGGATTTTGCTGGTGACAGTCAAAGAAAATCTACCTGTAACATATGACAAGGTTGCCTGATTAAATATGTACTAAATTTAACTATGAAATAGATATGATGAGACAGACAGACAAGCAATGACTGGAGATCTGTTGAATATTTTAAGAATAATTTGCCTGGAAGACATTGCTTCCTAAGGCAGCAATGGCTTCCAGTCAAATTATTCTAAAAATATTCAACAGCTTCCCATGCTGTTGCCATGAAATTGAGATAACAGTTCATCTGTAGCCTGTATACCAATGTTACTGAAGAAGTACTAATCTGAACATGCCAGGTAAAACACATTTTTACCCGTCACGCTGGATACGTAAATAATTTTAAAATTTAGGCCCCAATCTAAACATAGAGCCGTAGCTTCGTGCTATGCCGAGAATACGCTCCCGTTTAGCGTAGGCGATCTCGCGAGAACACGAATGATTTAGGCCCCTGGACGGCCACTGCACAAGTCACCTGATCAGCTGCATTTGATCAATCTTGGATCTCTATGCCCCAAAGATACTTCCTGACAAATCTGGTTAAAACCGGCACATTGTTTCTTGACAAGCTATTTGAATGTTCCCATTCTTTTGAGTTCTGGCAAAAATAATATTATATGGTCGCCAGACCAACTAAAGAATCGGTTTCTTTTTTACAGTTTTGTATCTTTGTTCCCAAAGATGCTTCCGGCCAAATTTTGTTTAAATTCATCTGGCGGTTTTTAATAAATAAAATCTCTCAATGTTTTCCTATAAGACTTTTGACTGGGAAAGAAATCAAAGATGGCTGCCGGACAAATTGGCCGATCAGCTTCCTTTGAAAAACTCGGATCCACATGCCATCCTGTCAAAATATAATCGAAATTGGGCGAGTGGTTCTCGAGAACACATTTCAAATTTCCCGTTGCTTTAGTATGGGAGTTTTTGGCGGGTAAAAGATTCAAGATGGTCGCCAAATCTTTTATCCAAGATTCGAAACTGGCAACTTTGAAATCAGAATACCCAAAAATATATATAATACCAATTTCGGCTTCAAAATCCATAGAATAAAAAATTTCAATATGGCCGCCAAACGCGTTACATTTTGATTGTTCCACGGCGACCATGTTTTTCTACATATCAACTTCCCTTGAATAAACTTTAGTGATCCTTAGTTCTTAATCATATCGCGCATATTTCGGCCTTATTCGTTCAGCGGTACTGGGGAAAAAGTCATTTTCGCGAAATTTGGTCATTCATGATGGCTGCTGAACCATTTCGAGGGATGGAGGCATTGGGAGGGGGGAGAGGGAGGGAGGAAGGGAGAGAAAACGGGAGGGGAGAGGGAGGGAGAGCGAGAGGGAGAGAGGGGAGAGAGCTTGAGGGGAGAGAGAGAGAGAGAGAGAGAGAGAGAGAGAGAGAGAGAGAGAGTTGGATTGGCGAGGGAGCAAGGGAGAGAGAGAGAGAGGCGTAGAAGAGAGGGAAGACTGGGCCTTACTTAGACCTTAGCTAAGCGTGTCTAGGTCTTATCTAAGCCTTACCTAGGTTTGACAATACATATAGGCATTAGATAGGATTCCTGCCTTACATAATGGTTACCTATGCTTGGCCTGACCTTACCTATGCCTTGGCCAGGCTTGACGCGGTCTTACCTATATCTTCGCCAGGATTGACTAGCCCTTATGTAGGCCTTAGCGGGGCCTGACTAGGCTTTAACTAAGTCGTAACCAGGCTTTGCTAGGCCTTACCCAGGCTTAACTAGGCCTTAGCCAGGCTTTGCTAGGCCTTATGCCTTAGTCAAGCTTCGCTATGCCGTATCTGGGCGTAAACCAGGCTTAGCTAGGCTTGGCTAGGCCTTATCTAGGTTTAACTAGGTCTTAGCTACATTTGGTTAGGCCTTACCTAAACATTAACTGGGCTTGACTATGCATTGTCTAGGCCTTAGCCAGGTTTTTCTAGACTCAATCCTGGTTAAGGCCTGGTAAGGTCAAGTCAAGCCTGACTAAGGCATATGTAAGGCCTAGTAAAGCATGTCTAAGGCCTAGGTAAGACCTAGGCAAGCCTGGTTAAGGCCCAGGTAAGATCTAGCAAAGCCTGGGTAATATCTATCCAAACTTAGATAAGGCTTAGCTTAGGTCTAGCTAGGGCCAATCCAAGTCTAAATAAGGCCGAATTCATGCCTAAACAAGCCTAGCTAAGGCATAGATGAGGTCTAGCCAAGCCTGGCAACGGCCTAGCTAATGCCTAGTCAAGCCTAAATAAGGCCGAATTCATGCCTAAACAAGCCTAGCTAAGGCCTGAGTAAAGCCTAGTCAAGCCTGTCGAAGACCTAGTCAAGTCTGGCTAATGCCCAGTTAAGGCCTACATAAGCCTTGCTAAGGCCTAAGAGTTAGACTAGCCTTGTTAAGGGCTATCTAAGGCCAATCTTAGCTAAGGCCTATGTAAACCTATGCAAGGCCTAGTCAAGCTTGCCTAGTGTCTAAGTAAGGCCTATATTCAAGCCTGGCTAAAGCCTAGGTAAGGCCTACCCAACCCTATGCTACCGTACCCAACAATACCCTATAAGATAGCTTGAGCTATGTCAAATTTTCATTTTTATAAAACCTGACACTTCATCGCTATATCTTACTGAACCACCGCTCGTTGTAGACCACCTTATAGATAACATACACTTAGTTACACTAGACAGTAAAACCTGTCTTATTCGGCCACCTTATACACCACATACACTTAGCCACCATCGGGGCAGGATTTCGGACAGAGCGCACTGGGAAGTTGCCCAGGGGCCTCTACCAAAATCACTTTTGAAAATTGCTATGGCGGGGGATGGGGGCTGGGTGTGTGTGGCCAAGACGTACATTTGCGCTCTGAAGACAAGATCATATAGGCCTAATAGTAAGGAGGAGTGATCAGTAAGAATTATTGTTTGCAAAATAGGATGTTACCCTCTCATACTGAATGCAGGAAATGACAGCGTGTCCATCTCCCATAGACTTCATAGAGGGTGCCGGTACCTTCCACTGTGAAAATTGAAAATTAGATGCTCTGAGAAACCATTAAATGGCTTCTCAGATAATCAAATTTCCAATTTTTTCTGGGAAGGGCACCACGGCCAGTCTATGGGAGGTAGACACGCTGCCATTTCCTGCACACCCCCACTCTCACCAACCTACGGTATATGAGAGGACACCCCACTGAGACACATCTACACCCCCCCCCCCCCGCCTTTACTACCCAGGGGAATCCACCATAGGATATCCGGCCCTTGCCACAATAGAGAGTAAAACCAATCTTATTGGACCACTTTATAGATCAAATAAGTCACCCTAGACAGTAAAACCTACCTGTTTTATTGGACCACCTTCTTCTTCTTTTCGATCGCTGGTATCACACTTGGAAAGCTGTTCTCAAGATGAAATCTCTGGTTTTCTGCAGTTCTTCCACACGCCCATACAGCTTTTCAAGAAAAGAGGTTGACAAAGGCCAGATCTCTTCTCTCAGCAGCTGATACGTACTGCAACATTGAAGTATGTGCTCTGTGGTCTGTTCTGCTTCTCCACAAGGACAAGTGGGTGATGTCGTAAGATGGAACCGATTGTATATGTGTTGGTTTAGTCTGTTGTGTCCAGTTCTGAGACGAAAAATGGTCACTTGCTCTGGCCTCGAGAGATGATGGTAGGCATCTTCTGATTGAGGTGTTCTACAGAGTGACTTGATGATAGTCTTCATCCCTGTACGGGTAACCATGTTTTCTGTCTGATTCTCTTCTGCACTCACCTTTGCCATCTTGTCTGCTTCCTCATTTCATTGGACTCCACAGTGTGAGGGGATCCACTGCAATGCTATCCGAAAGCATTTGATGGTTTGTAGTGCTTCTTCAAGTTGTGGCAGCTTACCTTTGGTGATAGCCTCAAGGACGGAGCGGGCATCAGATAAAAAGACAATCTGTGCAATAGGGTCTGCTGTTCTGCTTATGGTATTAGCTGCAAGAACCAGTGCTTCGACTTCAGCTCTGTAGTTCGTGCAGTGTTTGCCCGTCGGTATTGCAGCTGACTCATGTTGTCCGTTTGGATACTGTATGTGCAGTCCGGCACCTCCGCTCCTAATTGCATCTTTGGCTGATCATCTGTGTAGATCCGTATCCATGTCTCCTGAGGGTACATTTTTTCCAGCATGGCTAGGGTCAGGGCCTTCTTGTTCACATCACTGTGTTCATCTTTGGTTGTGAGATGAGGTACTGTGGTGCGAATAGCTATGCTCTCTAGTTTGTTTTCCCAGGGTGGAGGATCAAGGGTGTGGTTTGGGTCTTCTATTTGCGCTGGCAACATTTCTTGGTGTTTCCTTTGAAGTGCTTTTGTCTCTCACAAAACTTGATCTTTTAAGTCTTCCTGATGAGAGCTGTGCTTGCCTGATCTTCATCGGGTGGTTGCTGAACGATTTGACCTTTGCAGCTTGGATCAGTGCTTTGCATTCCCTTCCTTTGCTAAGTGGGGGGATGCCTGCTGTCTGCTCCATTTTTTCTATTGGTGTTCATCTCATTCCACCAGTGATGATGCGCAGTGCCTGGTTTTGTACTCTGTCGAGGTTGTGTTGATGAGATTTAGCTGCTGTCATCCATGCGGGATCCATACTCAAGGTGTGGTCGTACGGCACCTAGGTAGATGGCCCACTTTGTTCCTGCCAGCCTCCTCATGATGTTTAGCTTTCTTCTGGCCTTTGCCTCTGCGTTCTGTATGTGCTCCTTCCATGTTAATCTTCTGTCGTAGGTGACTCCCAGGTATGTCTGCTGGTCCTTGTACTCGAGTGGAGTACCGCCCAGTGTCAGATTGCCAACCTTGGTTTTGGTGGACAGTGAGAATAGCATGGCTGGTGATTTTTCTTTGTTGATGGTAATACACCAGCGATTGGCCCAAGATGTAAATCTGTCCAAGGCGAGCTGCATTCTGTACGTGGCAGTCGTTGTGTACTCCTCGGTACACCAGAGTACGAGGTCATCTGCATAGAGGGCTGCCTAGATCCCATTGGGCAGCTCTGCTAAAATGTCATTAATGAAGAGTATGAACAGAGTTGGTGATAATACTCCGCCTTGTGGCACCCCTTGTCTCAGCAATACATTATGTCCAGATTATCCATCCACCAGCACCATAGCTCTGCGATTGTATAGGTACGACTTGGTCCATCGGAACATGTTGCCACCGATGCCTGTGCGCCGGAGCTTCACGAGAAGGCCATCCTTCCACACCTTGTCAAATGCCTTCTGCAGATCGATAAAGGCAGCTAGCATCACCTTCTTGGCTTGAAAAGTGTCCTCTATGACCTGTGCAAGATGTGTTGTTTGATCCTCTGTGCTCCTGTATCTTCTGAAGCCAGCCTGCTCTGAAACTATAATGTTCTCTGACTCCAGGTACCACTGCAACCGCTGGTTGATGATACGCTCCATGGTCTTGCATATGCAGCTTGTAAGACTGGTAGGACGGTAGCTCAGCACTTTCGTCTTGTTCTTCCCTTTTTCAGAATAGGAGTCATTCTGGCTTCCTTCCAGCACTGAGGAACCTCTCCATTGGTCCAACTGAGATGTCTAGCAACTTGCGGAGAGATGCATTACCAAGGTGTTGGATCATTTCATTCGTAATGCCATCTGGCCCAGGAGATTTCTTCTTCTTCAATTGGCGGATAGCCTTCTTCAGTTCTGCTAAACTAATGTCAACTTTCATTGCATCGTGAGTGTTGGTGTCTGTTCTTTCCTTTTGCTCTTTTCTAACCTCTTTTTGACGCATCCGTGGTATAGAAATGTTGCTTTCTTTTGCATATGCCTTCGCAAAGGCATCTGCAGCCATCTTTCCTGTCAGTGTTTGTCCATCTTCTTCAAGAGTAATCTTCTCTCCCCCGACACCCTCATCATTCAGTGCTTTAGTCAGTCTCCATAGCTTTGTGGTGTCTCTCTCTAAATTAAACACTGCCGTCTTTTCCCTCCAGCTTCTTCTTTTGGCCTCCAGCTTGGTCTTTAGATACCTGGCTTTAGTTTGTTGTAGCGTGAAGTGGTTTTCATGACAGGGATTACCCTCTACATCTTCTCTGGCCTTGTCTAGTTTATCATGTGTTGCTTGTAGTTCTGTTGTCCAGTAGGGGCGGTAGTTTTTCCTGAACCCTCGAGGAATCGCTTCGTTGGCAGCCTTGAGGATACTTGAATTAAATTCCTTGACCACATTGTTGATGTTTCTCCCTTCTACTGCTATAATTTGGGTAAGCTCACTGGAACGAATGCCGAACAGACTCCAATTTGCCTTTTTGTAGTTCCACCTTGGATGTTGAGGTGTACTTGTCGAAATACTTCCAGAAAGAGAGAGGAGGATTGGGCGGTGGTCGCTTCCTCCTAACTGCGATCCGACCACTCTACTGAGGTTTCTGTGAATGTATTCTGTACAAAATGCCAGGTCCGGCGTCGTTGTCGAGTGCCACCGGCGCGAGTAGAAGGTAGGCTGATCTGTGGGATCGTTGACAAGTAAAAGGAGCTTTTCATCTTGCCATGCTTCAATGTCTTTTCCTCGTTTATCAAGTGTTCTGTATCCCCAGCTCTGGGACTGGCTATTAAAGTCTCCCGCAATGAGGAAGTGGCAGTCCGGGACCTGGATTGTGTCAAGTGAGAGATTCTTGTCATTAGGGCAGTAATAATTGACAATGTCAATCACAGAGTTGCTGGTTGTTACCTTGATCTTGATATATTCTGCTTCTTCCATAAAGGTCTTGATCTGGCTGGCGTTCACGCTGTTTCGGACCAAGGTGATCACCCCGCCTTTCTTTCTTCCTCTTCGATCACACTGGAAAATCTGGTAACCTTTGATCTTAAATGGTTTTCTTTCTTGCAGGTGTATCTCTTGGATGCAGCAGATATCAATGTTGCTTTCGTACAGGAACTGTTCGAGCTCTGATTTCTTGTTGGTAACCCCTCCTGCGTTCCCGTGCATGATGTTGATACTGGGTTCTCTTTGCGGTTGGTCTTCTCTTTCGGTTGGCCAGTATCTCTCCATCCTCGTCCCCTGGCTCCACAAGACGAGTTGATGGGACCTCCAGTAGCTGAGAGTGGGCTCCTTCGAGGCGTGGAGCCCGGAGCTGCACCTGCCTGGCGGATCCTCACAGGGCGAGCACCATTTCGGTTGATTCGATCTCCAAGTGTCATTTCATTAGCGTTGTTCATAATGCTCTGGTTAGCCCCTCCAAATGTCTGGATTGACACCCAGTGGGTTACACCCCTGCGCCACGTTGAGGCCGAGCATATAGTCTTAAACAGGGGATTGGACCACCTTATAGATCACATACACTTAGTCACCATAGACAGTAAAACATATCTTATTGGACCACCTTAGAACAGACACGATAGACTGTAAAACCGATAATGTTAGACCACCTTATAGATCACATATCCTTTGCCACCATAGACAGTAAAACATATCTTATTGGACCACCTTAGAACAGACACGATAGACTGTAAAACCGATAATGTTAGACCACCTTATAGATCACATATCCTTTGCCACCATAGACAGTAAAACATGTCTTATTGAACCAGCCTATAGCCTATTATATATGGATAGCTTTGTGTGTGTATTGACAGTGTTAGTTTAGTGTTATGTGTTTTGAGAGCCCCGTATTGGCATAGCAATGCATAGTGAGATGCTAAGGAAAAAGTTCAGTATTGCCGACCACGTACCCCACCCAGTCGTCCACCATAGTTATAACCAAAATATAGCAGTAGCCTATAGGTAGCGGGTATCCTGTCACGGAAACAAGCGCTTTTGCTGATAACTACTTTCTAAATTATTTATGGTAAAAACTACATCCATGTTGTTCCGTTTTAGTATCATAATGTATAAATAGTTCGTTATCTAATTACAGCTGAGCGTT